>CAVLGL010000002.1:40958600-41518728 GCA_963668995.1 Parnassius mnemosyne
GGCATTAAAAATAAATTAAAATTAAACGCCATGAAGACCGTAAAAAAGTGATGCACTACATAACTTCAGATGTACATTATCACTTTAAAATTATTATTTAAGAATGATGCACACTATAATAATATAATAATCTTTTATAAAACCCTGTCTGCATGTCGTTTAGTCGTAAATTAAGAGACATTATGTTTTTGAATGTATTATTAATACTAAGTATGACTTTCCATTTTCTGGTCAATATCAAACACTAAACGTACATATATTATAAAATTAGAGATTTATTAGTTTATTTCTTAAGATTGATTGTATTTTGATAAGTTTTTTTATTTGTATATAAATTTATAAAACGTGCTGAGATCGGGACTTCGTTTCTGTGGATTATACATTTTTTTAAACTGAAATTATTAGAAATGTCACGAAAAAACAAGTTGAATTCTGTTTATCATCATGATTAATGCAGCCAACCAGTAAACTGGTGAACATTCTTCCCTACAGTTTACCACAAAGCACACTCCTAAGCCACCTGTATCTGTGGACTTATTGCATGTCGTAACTCTACGTCTTAACTCAATGTCTTGTGGGCCGTCGTATACTGCGCATACCGGTGCAAGCCCACCGCTCAAGAACCTCCTATCAATTGGCGGGGCGACATATTATTTTACCGGCCCTCGCTACTTCTGTTAACTGATCAGTTTGCCTGTCGGTTGGTTTGGCTCTGCGAATATCTTCGTTACGAATTACGAACTCTTAATAGCTCGCCGAGCCATTTTAAGCTTCCTCATGCGGTTAGTAGAGAAGGCATACGTCAATTATTACCGTTTTTAGTTCTTTTATACGAGATGTTTAGTTGTTTATAATATATAATTTTATGTTTTGTTTTTTTTTAATTTATTTATTCAGAACTTCAACAGTATTGATACATTGTACTTAATATAAATTTTAGAAGTTACTTAGCTATGAAACAGTATAATAGAAAGTGTGAAGCTATATTTTCGCTCTAGTTTTAGTAGTTCATATGTCCATTCCTATTGTATAAATGGTCTCCAATACTATGACTTATGTATTGTCACAATAGCTTTAACATTTACTTCCGATCAGATAGATGAATATTTTTTGGAGTGAAAACTTCTTTAGAATCGTTGTGATTTCAAAGTCGATGAAACGAAAAAGCGACCCTAAAATAAATAAACATATACATCTATAGGATTTAGCCTGCGAGATAATGAGATAGAATACAGTATACAGTGTTTCCTATTACAGTAAAACTTGCTTAAGTGGGACCTGGATAAGTGAGAAACCTCCATAGCTGGAACTCATCCTTAGGTCCGGATAATTTAGCACTGAATTACCTCTGTTAGTGTGTAGTGTTGGGTGGTTCGGGGAATAAATAAAACGTCCAATAGTCTAGACGGTAGGTTTAATACTAACTCTCTCTTATTCTATCCTACATATATATAAGCACACACTACACGCCCATCGGCAAAAAGAAAAAAAAATCATTTACAAAAAAAATTTTTTTTTTTTAAATGTAACATAACATGGTTTATAAAAAAAATTATATAAAAGGTGTACATTACAAAGTATTAAAATTCTTATACTATAACATACTTATATCATAATAAAAAAAAAATCGTAAACACAGTAATTTTTAATTAATTTTATTTGTATTTATAGTAATAATAACAATTTTTTTGTTTTATGTATATGGTCTAGTGCGATTTTTATGTATTGACTTATGTTTACCTTTGTAATCTATTGTTACATTTGGTTCACAATCTTCGATAACCTTAAATGGTCCTATATAAAGAGGATCAAGTTTGTTTACACATTGTTCATTCTTAAGGAGTATCATATCACCGACATTATATTTAATTGGATTGGTATAGTAATCATACTTTGTTTTCCTACTTTGTTTGCTTAAAATTAAATTATTTCTTGCATCGTATTGCGATTTTTGAAGTCTACATCTAAGTTGTTGTGGATAATCATATGGGTTATATAAGGGGTCTATATCTAAAGTTAAATTAGTTGGCAAACGGCAAAGCTTCCCAAAAACAAGCTCATATGGAGTATACTTGGTTTCCGTGTGTACAGTGTTATTATAACCAAAACACCAATACGGTAACCAAGTGCTCCAGTTATGTGGTTCATTACCTGTTTGAATTCTGAGAAATGACATTAGATTTTTGTGGCTGTTTTCTAAGGAACCTATAGATTGGTGATGATATGCTGTTGACGTTACCTGTTGCGTTTTGAGAATACGGCACACGTCTTTCATGACGGTTGAAACAAATTCGGTCCCTTGGTCAGATATTATTTGTCGAGGAATACCATATCTCAAAATAAAATTATTGATAAAAGACGATGCCACTGAAATAGTATCCTTATGTTTAAGCGGATAGGCTTCAACATACTTACTTAAATCACACTGTAGTGTGAGTATATAAACATTACTATCGCTATCTTTACATAAGGGCCCTACTAAATCTAAATAAACTCTATCAAAAGCAGAATATCCCGTATCGGTTATCACCATTGGTTCTTTTATATGCTTATTTAAGTGCTTATATCGCAAACACTTGTCACATTGGTTTACATAATTAGTCACATCCTTCTCTAACCCGGGCCAAAAGAATCTTTTCTTTATATTGTTTATCATTCGCCTTATACCGGCGTGACCGCTAGTTGGCAATAGATGATAGTCGTTTAATATTATACGTTTTGTCTCATGATCGTCGATTTTATGGACACCATTTAAAATTAATATTCGCGGTCCGGACCTATTTGGTGTCTCATTTATAATACGAGTTAACTCCCTAATTAATATATTGTTATTATTATTTTGTATAATATACAGACGATCTATTTTTCGCTTATTACAAAAGCAATCCAACTCCCTCACAAAGGCATCTCGTGCACAATATGATCGGAAAGAAGGATTTACATAAATTGTTGACTTTGCTGAGACAAAACAAAATAACTTAGAGTTAGAATAGAACTTTTCTTTCATTCTGTCTATCCTTTTCCATTCTTTTTCGTCTACAAATAATAATTCAGTGCAATCCTTCGGTTGTTTAAGTGTTCCCACGACTTTTGGGTGATCAGTCCAATCGTTGGTGGTAACCTTATCCTCCGTAGGGTTGTCACGCTTATCTTGCGCAATTTTGTTTTTTATTCGCTTTCTTTGCGCTCTTGTTAGAACAGATATGACCTTTTCGTTCATTTCTTTCAAATCTTCACTCGAAATTTGGATGCGTGACAAAGCATCTGCAGCTGCATTGTCAGCTCCCCTTACATACTTGATAACAAACTTATACTCCTCAAGCAATAACCTAAACTTCGTAAGTCTACTTGACGGATTTGTCATGTTGAATAAATATACGAGAGGCTTATGATCCGTTTCAATAATGAATTCGCGTCCATATAAATAAGGTCGAAAGTATTTTACTGCCCATACTATCGATAATAATTCCTTTTCGATAGTAGGATAGTTTTTCTCGGCTTTATTTAAAGTGCGGCTAGCATATGCAACCGGTCGTCCGTCATGATTACATAAAACGGAGCCTATAGCAAAACCAGACGCGTCAGTTTTTAAAATAAAATTTTGGTCAAAATTTGGGTACTGAAGTATGGGAGGAGTCGTTAAAGCATTTTTAAGCGTTGAAAAAGATAGTTTACAGTTTTTATTCCAATGAAATTTAACATTTTTGCGACATAAATTGTTTAGAGGTAAAACGATTTCAGAAAATTTTGGTATAAATCTTCGATAGTAATTCGCAAACGCTACTAGTCTTTTTACATCGTTGGTATTTTGAGGAATTGGGTAATTTTGTAATACTGATATCTTTTTTGGGTCAGGCTTAATACCTTCGGAAGAAACAATGTGGCCAAGATAAAGAAGTTCTTTTTTTAGAAAAACACATTTTTTCGGGTTTAACTTTAAGTTTACTTTTCTTAAGCGCGATAATATTTCTATTAAATTTTTATTATGATTATCTAAGTTTCTGCCAAAACAAATGAGGTCGTCTAAATAAGTGAGCGCTTTTTCGTAATTTAAACCAGCCATGGATATTGTAATAGCACGAGAAAAGGAACTTGGGCTTGTCTTTAAGCCCATTGGCATTCTGGTCATCTGATATTGACCAGAGGGTGTAGTGAAAGCCGTATACCTTCTACTAGATGGATTAAGGCTTAATTGGTAACAAGCTTGATTGAGATCAAGGTGGGTAAAATACATTGCTCCTGATAAGGAATCTAATATGTCTGTAATATTGGGTAACGGAAATTTGTCATCTACAATACAGTTGTTTAATTTTCGAAAATCGATAACCAAGCGCCAGCTCCTGTCCTCACCATTTTCTGGTGTCCTGGCAGGGTCGCCATGTAGTGTTGGGTGGTTCGGGGAATAAATAAAACGTCCAATAGTCTAGACGGTAGGTTTAATACTAACTCTCTCTTATTCTATCCTACATATATATAAGCACACACTACAAGTGGGACAACCTCTATATCTGGGATTAGTTCTTTCGATTTTATTCGTCATAATTACCTCTATAATTGAGACAGCGAGTGTATTTGACCTCTTTTACTGAGACTATAATATTTCAGGGTTTAGTTCTTTCGATTTTATTCGTCATAACTACCTCTATAATTGAGACAGCGAGTGTATTTGACTTCTTTTACTGAGACTATATATTTCAGGGTTTAGTTCTTTCGATTTTATTCGTCACAATTATCTCTATAATTGAGACAGAATATATTTTATCTCTTTTACTGAGACTATTTTGTGTACCGTTTTGTTTACTAATTTTTATTTTACCCGCAAATTCCGCACTTGGCTAATTGTGTAAAAGTGAGCTCCAGTTTTAATTTAGTTTAGCTATCGTCCGGATGTTTATGTATTAAGTATTACAAAATACATTATTTTATTTCATAATCGCACCTCTATAACTGAAATATCATCTATTCTCACCTCTATTAATGGAACCCTCTGTAAATGAGACAGATAATTATTTATACCTGGATATCTGAGACACTGGGTAAGTGGAATACCTCTTTATGTGAGACAATTTGCAGATCCTTTAAGGTCCCAGTTATCCAGATTTCATTTTATATATGGAGATTATGTATGTGATCTATGAGCAGCAAGGATTAAGGACGAAATTTGCTGATAAGAAAATATTTAAGTACTTACGATGATGAAATTGAAAACTTGAAGTCTATATAATATGTATAAATTATAATGAATAAACCCTACAACTGTCCTACTCCTGAACACTGCATTTGTTTTATTCTCTCGAAGTTTAGTTTTCTGAAGATTTCACTTCTACCGCGTGAATTACACACGTTTTTGTGTACTACACATGTTTTTTTTTTTATTCTGAAAGGTTTACGAGAAAGTGTCTATTATTTTCACTGATGCTCAGTAGGGGATAGAAAAGACAACTTAATTTCTAACAATCCGTTTTTGCAATAAAGTTCCAAATCATATTTCTAAGCCCTCCCTTCTAAGAATAAATTCGCAATACTGATACTTATGAACGTAGTACATTATTCTGACGGAAGGTTGACCTGCGTAACAAAATAAAATATTGTTCCGAACGAACTGGTTCATACGAATTCCGAATATCATCAAATGTTACCTACTTCCTAAGACATTTACCGATAGAGTAGCGTGTATACAGGCTAGACTCGAATTTCCCGTATCCGATGTCTACGCGAAGCAGCAAAAGATCCACATAGTGGTCGTGAAAGATAATCTACTACAACATATCAATCGTCATAATAGGGCACAGAGGGTAGTCAACATTTTCAAGATAATAACTCAAAATAATTAAAAACTGCAGTTGCCAACCCACCTGCCAAACTATAGCAAATCTCCCCCTCCCCACCTATTACGCAATCTACGGAAGACGTTTGTGTTCAGCAGTGTAATAGGCTGTAATGTATGGATGTTTATGCTTATGTGATGAAGAAGGATGTGCAAAATCAGGTCCACTGTGCAGGTATGTGTCACCTTACCATACTCATGTGCCTAAACAAAATATTGAACTAAACTCGCATGTTGTTTTTTTATTATTCTTAAGTTAGGAACATCTACACTTTTTCATCCTAAAATTAATACTAACGGTAACAAAATATCGCAACAAATTATTTAATATATTATTTTTTATTAATGATTTTTCTGGCATTTCGTATAGTCGCCTATTTCGAAAAAGGTGATGTTTTCCCTTACGCCGCTAGAACACGCCACACATACCTAATACTAGGGATGGGCAAGGGAAAAACTATATCGAATTTTATATAACTGACGGTTGGGCGACGAAAAAAAAAAACGACAACCAACCACATATGAATACTTTTATACCTACTTTCCTCCTTTTGTTGTCACATGTTTTGTCATTAATACAAAATTTTAAAATATATCGAAATTGATACGAATTCTATATTCTAAAATAAATATCGATATATCGATATTTTTTGCCCAAGCCTACCTAATACATAGACGTGTATGCACCTAACACATTCACTAGATGTCCCGGCAGACGTTCTGCCTTTTCTGGTTGGCGATAAGTTTCATGTTCACACACACACTTCTATATAGTTATTACACGCACAGCTAAATCCATTTTATGACTCATAGAACCGTCAGCAGCCATTATGACAATAAACTTCAATAATTTAAATTAAAAAATTTTGTGCAACCGACTTCAAAATAAAAAATTAAGGATAACTCAAAAACTATCAGAATTTGATCAAATTCATATGGGACTACATAAGAAGCATCCATCAGGTTTCAAATAAAAAAGAATCACCAAAATAGGTTCTCCTAGAAAAACGTTATGAGGTAACACACATTGAAAAAAACAGTCGAATTGAGTACCTCCTCCTTTTTGAAGTCGGTAGAAAAAGGAAAAACATGACCTTTCTTTTTTAATCTTCCGTAAGCGGATAAAAGCTATCTATTATTATTAATCATTTATTTTTAAACTGGTGCATATGTTAGTATTGGTACAATTTTTGTTACATGTTAGGTTAGTGAAAACTGAACAAAATCTATACAAAACTTGATACAAGGACTAAACTTCTGGTTTGTCGGCTTATGGAACTCAAAAAGAATGTAGTTCAATAAACCTTGCAAGCAGGTTAGAGTCCATTCTGTTGCTAATCATCTGTAGGACACTGTTCGGGATCCCTCGCACGCGTCGTACAAGATACCCCACTGTTTTCTCATAATTGCGTAATAATTATCCGTTTTTGCATCAGCCAACATACTTGATGCACTGCAATAGCGAGGGAGACCCAACAAGGCCATGAACATATTATTGTATTGAATTCGCAGGACATTGTATGCTTTTAGGGTGAAGTTGATCCAAAGCCTGCTCGTGTAAAACGATTGTCAGTAGGCTTTGAATAAAGTAATTTTGACTAGTGCTGTGTAACGTGCAAACCTATGAACCAACATATTACCACGCACATTATCTATATGTTGTACACTATTATTTACTGCCTATGTACCAAATTTCAGTTTCAGTTGTTTTTTCGTAAATCGTGAACAACGTATGAATTTTTTTCTATGTATGGATAGATTAGAGTACCTCACAAATCAACCGCTGAACATAGGCCTCCCCCAAAGAATGTCACAAGACTGCCACTCGAGAAACTTTCTTCATCAGTTGTCGGTTTTATGGCCGGCCCATTGCCACTTCAGCTTACTAATCCGTTGGGCTATGTATGTTATGTATAAATAAATATTTATACACAATCGATTGGACTTTGGAAAACGCTAAAGTAGTTATATAAGGCTCCTATCAATTGTGTTGAGTTATAACAACGTGGCAGGGCCCATGCTGCAGCTATGCCTAAGATACATCTTAGGCATAGCTTATTACTATAGATACGTAGCATTACAATACCACGTTTCCAGTAAACAGTTATCCACACTCACCACAGGAAACACAGCAGCAATAAGCTGCTATTTCACTTAGGTATTCTGTGAGAGCGTAGTCCTTCCCCGGTTCCTTCCTTCAGAGCCGACCTATTCGTGTTACAACTATAAAATAGCTGCCGCATGACGCGAACACATTAAGATGTAGATGTTAATGGGCCACAGCATACTGTGTGTTTTTTTCTCATCTTTACTTGTATACATTAAAACAATTCTTGACAAATACTAGTCGATAACAGTCGGCTAATAGACCAACGCATTGCATTAACTAAAATACTTAATATGACCTACTGTGACGTTACGCGGGCGGCAGATGTTCCGTTGTAAATATTTGCAAAGGGCAACGCCGCGCCTGACCGGTTTCATTACACGCGTGTTTATAACGTGTAATTTAATTCTGTACGATTTCGTTTTGGAGCAGTCTTTTCTGACGCGGTAGAGCCATGCTACGGCTATATTGTGGTTGTAGCACGAATGTGTCGGCTAGTCCGGGTTAGGACCACGCTTTCACAGAATACCATACATAACAATATAGGAGTGTTTGATTAAATAAGTACTTACTGATTTTGATCACATAATCAAAATTTAATAATTAAAAAAAAACGTTTGAAGGAATTTTCTTTCAATCATGTTTTTGCCACTGTCGTGATTCCACGCGCAAATTATAGAACCCATAAGTTGTGATCCATAGGGGCTGGGCTGACATAGTTGTATGAGCATGTACTGTGACATTCAGGCAAACTCGTAATTAACAAAACTTGGTACTCATAGCCAGGGGGGGGGGGGGGCAAGTTGATATATTGTTAACATTTACGGTACTTGTAATAAAAACTAACGACAACAAATTCACATTCAATACAAATTCCAATGTAAATCTCCACGACCTTGCCCCCCCCCCCCCCCTTGGCGACGCCCTTGTTGTTGATGCTTACGTAGTTTTCACAGTTACAAAGTCCAAGTTTAGTGACGTACAAGTTGTTGTCGCTACTACTTTATCATTCAAGCCTTCTAGGAACAATACAATTAGAGTATATCTGCTTCTAATTAGTTATTAGTCGCGTTAGTCATTTTTAACTCGTATATTCATTTATTCATATCAACCTATCATAAATCCACTGCAACATAGGCCTACCGCATAGATTGCGTTGCAGGGGGATATTGGTCATAGTTGGCACGCTTGGCAAGATGGTTGGAAACTGCAGGTCGTTGTATTTTTATACAGCTGATTATCAGGAAGATGTTGCTCCCCATCCTACTTCAGTTTCCCTCTGTCTCTTATGACACACATGGGATGATGGGCATTCTTACACCGTCACTACACGGTTAACACTCGCACACACCTACAGAAACCCTGTGTCATAAACCAACACAATCCCCTAAAGTCTGGATATGGATGACTTTTCTATTCTTTTATTGGATTCAGTAGCGAATTAAAAGCTAACATCTCTTTTTGAGAGTAGTTTTCATCTTGCTTATATTTCTAGGTCTTTTAAGCATATTTCAAATTAGCCATATTTGAAAATACAGTTTCCGCGGCGCATTGGCTTACTTAGTACTTATATGCGGCGCGAGGCCTGACTGCGAATCTCACACGGAACAAGTACTTGTATGATTACAAATAATTGTTCCGGGTCTGGATGTTTGCCCTTGTGAAAATTATATATTGCCTCCACAGTACAGGAGAAAATCTAAATTGGGAATAATTTAAAAAATATTATAGTCAACTTTTCTGCCGACTTTCAAAAAGGAGACGGTACTCAATTCGACTGTATGTTTTTTTTATGTGTGTTACCTCATGACTTTTTACTGGGTGAACCGATTTGGTGAGCCGCTTTATTTGAAAGCTGGTACTTCTCGTGTGGGCCCATATGAATTTGATCAAGGTCAGACCAATAGTTTTTGAGTTATTTTTAATAACTCATATTGAAGTCGGCTGTACAAAATTTTAAATTTTAAATTATTGTACACTCAATTTCGACTGAAGGTAAGTAGACTCGAAAGACTTCACTTTTAATTTAATAAAAAGTAAAAGATCGAAAATGATAATAGAATTCTTGTTTGAAAATATGTATTAAAGCTGAGTACCCTTGGATTAATATATGGTATACCTTTCGACGAATTAAACTAAAACCGGTATCAGCCTGTAGCCTTATCTCGTGAATTAGATTCAATCCACATTCGTTCAAATGAAGACGCGTCACAATTTGTTTCCGACGCGCATAAACTTCTGGAGTAGGTCGGTGACTCACTAACGCCGCGGTGAGGTCAGAACACAAACCGGAAGTATGGAGGAAATGTTTTTTTTTATTTTTTATTAACGCGTTTGACTCAGCTGACTGTGACGTTAACCGGTCTAGTTTAGTCGTGAGAGTCTTTATAAGGTCACTTCTAGTGTTTTTAAAATAGACAGATTTTTGTAACGATTTGTGACTGCACAATAGTCTCCATTGTAAAAAATTACCTTGACGATGCCATGAGACCAAACCGGTCTGTTTTAACAGTGATAAATTTTAATAAATATAAGCGAAACAAGTAGGTACACGTCTAATATACAAATCACATACATGAAAATAATTGACCAAGTATGTGTCGGACACGCGTAAGTTTGGGTTAGTGGCTCAGTGAAAACTATTAGCCAATTTTTTTTTAAGTAAAACCTTCTTTAGGCACGTTAGGCCCCATTGGAAACGGAGAAAAAAGCACTGAACTCGCATGACCGTCACTCAAATTGATGAAAATAATATTGAAAATCCAGTTGATTACATTTTATAAAATTTATATGTATAAATAAATTTGTTTGTATTATTTAGATAATAGTCATTATATTTCATGTAAAACAGCTCAATAATTGAAAATTTTATTACTATATTAATGCCTTGATAAAAATAATTTCCAATAAAAAAATACTTCTTTAAAATATTTCTTAACAACACCAAAATAATGTTTACAAGTTAAAAAGCTAAGAAGAATTTCATTTCTTACGTGCATCCTACGACTGACAGTTTTTTTTTACTAAGTTTCTCATAAATAGGTCATAAAGCAGTTTTTTGGGGTTTAAAATACTTACGGTGTTCGACATAATTTTAATCTAAAGTATAATAGTCTCTAAAGTATAGTTTTATTGCGGATTTAGAATACTCGGACCACCGTCAAAGCTGCGAGATATTCTGGTACAGCCTACTGCAAGCGCCGTTTCACCTGCCCGCGGCGACGTGGGCAATTACAACAAATGACGGGTTGATGATGAAGAAAAGGATGGATTCACTTTCTTATTTTATTTTACCTTTATTTTTTCGTTTTTTAAAACACATCGTAAGTGTTTGTACTCTCTAAAAGTTGAAAACTACATATTATTTATTTATTTATTCTTTATTGCACCAAATATTTGTACAAAAGGCGAGCTTAATGCTATATGGCTACATATTGTTTTATCTATATAATTTTAGCGGAATTTCTGAGCTGTTGTGGTTTGTGGACACTGCACAGACAAATATATTGTAATATTCTTTGAAACACAGTTGAAACTTAAAATAGAAAGAGCTGGTAGGACGCCTTTTCTTCTAAAAGTTTGTTTAGGTATCACCCTCTTACCTTTTTCTACTGCCATGCAACATTGAGTGAACTGCTAGTTTCGATCAGAAGAGTTTAAAGAGTCAATATAATTGCAGCCGTTTTTATCGTGGCGAAGTCCTTGGCTGCGGGGGCAACAGAAAGGTTGTCTGTCTACAGGGAGGTCTACGTTCAACAACGGCTGTAATTAGGGTTGCTAGATGGTCGGGATTCGTCTGGGTTCTCCCGACATTTTATATGATCTCCAGACTCTCGACAAAACTCAAAATCTCCAGATAAATAGCTTCTCCGAAAGTTAATGTATGGCATTTGATTTAAAAAGCTGAGTTAGTAATTAAGTAAATTGTTTGAATTTTAAATCTTTTCTGAATACTATCTACTAAAGAGTCCAAATTGGTGGACTATATATAGTAAAGTCCAATGGCAATCGCTCAACATGTGACAACCAAAACATTTAATGTACTTAGATTAGTTTTGTTCAAATTACTTTTTGTGGCCTCATAATTACAACATAAACGTTTTATTTTTCATATTTTCTCCCGACAACAGCGCCAAAATCCCGACATTTAAAAAATTTGTCCAGATATTTTGGTGCTCCGATCTGGAAAACCTAGCTGTAATAGTAATCGTAAGAAAGACATCAAAAGAATTCCTAAATTACACATTGAGAAGTGCAATACACTTGTTTTTGTCTTTACTACATTGTTAACTGTTATCATCACCGCCGCGCATTTCTGTTTTGTTTTAAAAATTACTATCAGTATAATATATAATGTTCATTCTTATCTTGTGTGCTCAAATGCGATATCAGTCCCGCCATGTTTTGTTTAGCAGTTCAAATGATAGATTTACTTTCATCATCAGGCCACAAACAGTTCATATTGAATGTAGGTAGATCGCTCTTAAGTAGTTCCTCTTACAGCATCAGTGGTATTCTGTTGAACATAGGTTTTGACGGCTCCGTGACGCAGTGGCTTAGCAACGAGTTGCAGCGCTAGGGGCCGCGGGTTCGAATCCCGCACGGAAGATGTATTTGTATGGCCTACTAGTAATTAGGGTCTGAATGTTTGTCCTTGTGAGATTTATGTTTGTAAATTGCCCCCACGATACGGGAGTAAATTCTAATGTGGAGGTAACGCTTAAAAAAATAGACTAAAAATAGATAGAATCCCAAGGCATGCTAATTAGTCCGATTTTCGGTTTCACATCCAATTACCACCAACCTTACGCATATCGACACCCTAATTTCAATATTTTCATTCATTTATTAAAGCCAATCAAAGGCCACTCCTGAACATAGCCTCCCCTCCTCCCATAGATTGTCTCAAAAGGGGACATTAGCCATAAGAGACAAACATCATATAAGATTATTTTGTATGCCGTACAAATAATTGTTTATTTGTACTTATTCCGTGCGGGATTCCAACCCGCGGCCCTCATTGCTAAGCCACTGCGCCATCGTAACAATTTAAGTACCTAAGTACCTAGTTTTATTTTCACATGCAGGTTGCCCATATTGTTTAATCCACTGGCTTTATTTTTCCATTGGGTATATTGAAAAAAAAATGCAATAGATAAGGTGAAAATGAAAACCCTTCAAGCCTTCTGCTGAACATATAGGCCTCCCCGCTTAAAGTACCTCATATGAATGGTTGTTGCTATAATTGAGAGGCTTGGCACGCGGGTTGGCAACCGCAGCTTTTTATTTTATAGTTGTTTTAGGAAGACGCTGATACCCATCGGCCTGGTTTGCTCCCTCTGTCGCATCTGAAGCCCACGAGACTATATGGGTGGTGGATTTTCTTACACCGTCATTTCACTGTACTAACTACCATCAAAGAATGATAATTATGTAACTACTTAGTATGTCAAAAATTAAAGCATCTTGTAAGGAAACACCTAATAAGTTCTAAGTGATCTAATTAATAGCGCTTACGTATTACATTCGTCGAATTATCAACGGCCTTCGTCTTTTCTGTGCTCTCTTTATGCAAATCCAAATTACTTTTATCAACACAGGTTGCAAGGTCTCACGGTGATGACGTAGTGCACGAAACGCGTATTTTTTTATCTTTTTACATATAATTAATGATACAATACATTTCGTACAATGCATATACTTCAAATTTTAGTGTTTAACGACTCAAAATTCGAATGAGCTGATAAGATAGTCGCTTTTTTAAATATAATAAAATAGAAAAGGAAACTTTGTCAATTGTTCTTAATATGTCGGTTACTCACAATTATGAAATGGAAATACTCCTCGTTTATTTGAAAAGCTTACAATACTCTCACACGTTGGCGGTTTTAATATAGTCAAATTTATTCGAATTTTAGATCCTAACAATAAAAATTGATTTATTTATTCATAGGACACCAGCAGTGCACACATTATTACATTTTATAGAAAGTGGGCTTAATCTAGGGATCTGATGTGTGCACACTTATAGGTGACACAGCATTACAAAATACTATAAAAATTAAGACAGGGCAGAGCTACAATAGCTTGTAAAGAAATGTCGCAAAAAATAATACTTAAAGATAATGCATAACTAATACAAAAATAACATGCAATTGATTGGCAGTAAATGACATTCAAACGTGCAGTGACTGTGTAAGAATATCTACTATCCCATACCGTCCTGTGGTGGGTCGTATTAGGCGTCAGAGTAGAAGGCAGAAGCGCGTCTTCCTATGAATAAATAGGAAACAAAACTGCGGTTGCCAATACGCGTGAAAAGCGTGGTAACGTTGACAAACATCCCCCATACGGCAATCTATGGGGAGGCCTAGGTTCAGCAGTGGACTTTGATAGAATATAAGGATGAATATAATGGATGAATGTAATGACACTGGCAGTGGATTAAACAGAAGAACATAATATGTTGTTATAAGCAATTATTGAAAACCAGTTCCAAATTTAGGTTCTAATAAAGCTTCCACTTTTCTGTGTGGTTTTAATAAGGTTTTCAGGCTCCAAATCGTTGAGTGAAACCTTCGTAGCGTAAAAAGGAACTCTCATAAAATACCAGCGTAATGATGATGTGCTATATGGTGAGTGTAGAGAACCGGAGACCCTTTTTACTGGAAACGAGGCATTCCATATCAGGCCTCAGTTAATCGGGGAAAGATGTGGATGTCTATGTCTATAGGCCATATCCATCTACATACCATGTAGTGGAATGTATGCTTGTTGGTCACACTTAATCTATAAAAATATTTTGTGCCGCCCGTTTGTTTACCGGTAAGATAAAGGTTCTTAATTTAGGTTGTCATTAAGGTTTCGATTTCAGTTCTGGTTTTACCAGTAATTTAGCAACCTTTTCGAACCCTGCATAAATGTTTCTTAATTACGATTAAAATAGCATTTAATATTCAAGGATGCCTACGTCGAAACATTTCTTTAAGCAAAGTTTCGAATAATATAATATGTGAATGATTGAAAATACATTTTAAGAATACGAACGCAAAGAATCTATTACGTTACTTGTTATAAAGATATTGACCTCCTGCAAATTAATCGGGTCATTGATCTATCAAGTGGGTCGTTCCATCTTTCAGTGACGCTTGTATCTATATATGTACATCTCACACTACGTTTTCCGATACCTAATAACGGGGCTAAGAACTAGGAAGCGAATCTGTAAAGGTGCCCTGTACGAGTACGACAGCCTTGCTTACTAATTAGGTACTTGCCTTACATGATTACTTTAATTCGACTACTGATCTTTTATTTCGATGATTAATCATTAAACAGAGATAAAAGTTCTGATACTTCCCAATGCTGGCCAAAGTACTTGGGCACAGGTCTCTCATTTCTGAAGGCCTTAGGGTAAGGAAATGTTCGCCGTCATTAGAAAGAAACACTAGCATAATTCTTTCTATATGTAACAGAGAAGAAAGGGGCGACATTGCACTCGTATAATATTAAGATGAAAAGTACTTGCAATATCCTGACTGTTCCCCGCTGAATTGTAGTTAATTGACGGAAGCGTTTGGATGCAGAGGTACCGCGGGTTCGAATTTCGCACTGAACACTTACTTATTGGTAGGTTGTTTGTACAAACAAATATTTTTACGCTTTGCGAGATTTGTACTTGTTTAAATTTAAATTTGTCCATGTAATTTATATGTTCAAAAGGCAGAGGTAACGTGTTAAAAAAAATACTTTTCGTCATCACATTAGATAAAAAACCGTGCGTCATGAGTGACTGAGCTCAGACCATATAATTTCATTCATGGCCACTCGTACATTAATAGTAGTTATTGGTAAACTGTCGGTCGCGTCACACTTCAGCGAACTGCAAAATATATTCAAAACCAGACTTGTATTGACCTTTAACCCAGTCACACCTCCGATTCATAATCATCAATATCACAACCCTTCACAAGTCCAGTCGCCTATAGGCCTTCACCAAAAGAATGCCACAAAGTAAGGTTCTGACCCACCTGCATGTTGTTATACCAGATCCCGGATTATGTGAAATATTTTTTAGAAGGGTAACAAATGAGTGGTGGTAAATGTTACTGGGCGTCCCGAAAACGTCTCCGCTGGCACCGATGAAATTGTTAATTGCATTAAGTGTATAGTAACAATTAATCGATCATTAATAAATTAATTTAGTTGACTTTACATTTTTAGTCATGCACAGAATAAATAATAGTACAAGACTCATAGTTTAATAACTTTAGTATTTATAAATACACAAAAAATATTATTTCACTTTTAATACTTGAAATTCTCATACAATGGCTTTATAATTAATCTAGAGCTAATTGATTGTTTAGACCTTCAAAAAAAAAAAAGTATTAAAATTGAATTTTTTAATTTAAAAGAAAAATTACACTAGAATTTTGTCCTGTATCGTGGAGGCAGTTTACAATCCAGGCCCGGGACAATTATTTGTAGGCCATACAAATACTTGTTCCGTGATTCGAACCCGCGGTATCTCGTTGCTTAGCCACTGCGCCACGGAGCTGAAAATTTGAAGGACATGTGAACTCTGCCAACACACACGGAAGCAGCGCGACGGACTAATTGATCCAAAAAAGACCCTTCAGAATTGAGAGGCAATTATACCCAGCTGTGCGACATATAAAGATATTTTACATGTTAACAACCAGCCCATGACCTCGCGTTCGTGTATTTTGATTATACAACCATATGTTTATTTTACCGAGCGCTCAACGCATCTGCCTATTCAATGGATCATAGGCTCGAATCCCATTTAGGATATATGATATCTTTATGTCCTTCACACTACGTCCGAGCCGTTTGATTGCATCGCTTAAGCGTAATAACAAGTAACACGAGAACAAGAATCTCCATGGAATGTTTGGTCCCACGTTTGCTGGGGACACTTCCGAGTTCAGGCACTCTCAATTTAACGGTGATGACTCCTTTTTATTTTATCGATCTACGCAACCATCATATGAAGGAATTCCCGATAAAATGAGATTTTATGTAAACTATCTTCTATCCGCAAAATTAAATTATATGATGTTATATATTTGTTTAGAGTAATGTAATTTGTACTGACAAAATTTTCCTCGAGAGCATATCGCATCGGGACAATAAAGCATTAAGACTCACTTAGTCTTAATTGTATTTAACGAGGTCTTTAACTTCATATCAAAGCTGCCTACTGATCACATTATTACTGTGCATTTATTCACCTATTCAAGCTACGACACATCTTCTCGTCAGACATACCTCAAAACCTGAAAACGAAATTATACAACCAGTGCGTGTTGCCAGTAATGACTTATGGAACTGAGACGTGGTCCTTCACTGCTGGCCGTATGAGGAAGCTCAAGGTCGCTCAGCGAGCTATGGAGAGGGCTATGCTCGGAGTTTCTCTGCGTGATAAACTTAGGAATGAGGATATCCGCAGTAGAACCAGAGTAACCGACATAGCCCAACGGATTAGTAAGCTGAAGTGGCAGTGGGCCGGCCATATAGCTCGAAGAACCGACAACCGATGGGGAAGAAAGGTTCTCGAGTGGCAGCCTCGTACCGGTAGACGAAGTGTAGGGCGTCCCCCCACGAGATGGAGTGACGACCTGGTAAGACATGCAGGAAGTCGATGGATGCAGGTGGCTCAGGACCGTGCTTTGTGGCATTCTTTGGGGGAGGCCTATGTTCAGCAGTGGACTTGTGAAGGGCTGTAATGATGATGATGATGATTTATTCACCGCCTACAGATCACGTATAATACATTTTTTCTAATTTTAATGGATAGATGTGTATACATAACGTGAAGATTGACATTTTATGAAACTCGATTGCTGATAATTCGATATGAATTCCGTCGTATATGTGAAGTAGAATATTGCAATTATAATAATATATAATAAATAATGTAGTTTAAAAACCTAATAGAATTTAAGAGGTTTTGTGTATAAGCCACTGATATCGTAGGTAAAATTTTCCGCCTCGGGCATTTATTACACATTTATATAATTTGTTACGTAGCTATGACGTCAAGATTCCCACAAGGAAAATAACTGGCAAGTATTAGGATATTTCCTGAAATTTTGCATATTTATAGGTTTAATTATTAATAAGCAATATATTTATATGACCGCAACATTGGTAAATCAAAAAGGTATTGTAAGTTGTAACTGTAATTTTTCTAGAAACACTAGTTTTTCGTACTTGCCGTATGTTTATGTCTAACTGTCTAACAATCGAAAATGTTTATTATGCTATTATCAATCATGTTTAAGAACAATCCCATTTATTCTAAATGATCTTGTAGTTTTGTACGTATATTTTAAGGTACAAGCTGAAAAACATAATCGAGCAATTAAATCTTTGACGCATTGTACACTGTTGATCAACACACGAGTCTCTGATCACTCGTAGTCATCGAAAACCACTTATAATGACTTCTTCATTATCATCATTACATATAGCCTAACAAGTTCACTCCTGAACATAGGCCTCCCCATAGATTGGTATAGTTTTTGATTTCTTTAATTTTTTTTGGGATATTTGTCAAAATGACATGCCTTTGATTGATATTGGTATACTTGCCATATTAGACATATGGGTTGACAACTGCAGTTTTTTTTTATTTTAATTCTTAATTTAAAAAATCATGTTTTTAACGTTGTTTTGCATTTTTTATTGTTATAGAAAAAATAAAGTGTTTTCATCGGAAATTATAACTTTATTACTTAAGTAATTTAGCAAAACTATGTATAATAATTATAGTCTTTAATATAATCACTTCCATTTTAACTATTCGTAAACTTGCCTAGATATCAACTTCCGGTACTCAATTGTACACTAGTGACATTATGTACATAAATAAATGTATGGATAACACTTATCAGAGAACATTTTGTGTGCGTTTATCGAAATATTGAGCTGATAATGACTGCACTTTTGGTTATTTTCCATAACAGCACAAATTAAGTCAAAAATGTTTCTGAATGACCTTAAAACTCTTAGAGCTGTGTGTGTTAACTTTTTTGTAAAGTGAATTGTATGTAGATCAACCTCCCACGAGCTTTAAATTGTATTTTAATATTCATTAAGCTAGTGTTGATTAAATTTTGTTGTTCGTTACGCCGCCCCATCGTGAGCTCGATCTATGTATGAGACCTTGTTTCACACTATGGGGTGTGTAGTATGTGTGTAATTTTATGTAATACTACACTTTGTTTGCAAAATGTAGATGGCTTTATTGTAAGGCGTATTGTGTTCATTTCCCATTGGACTGTGTCAATTCTTATGTTACTAGAATATGGACATACGCCCGCCACGTCACACTGCCATGTTTTTTAATTATATAAAATAAAATGTACCTTAGTTTAGTGTAATGTGGGACACGTTTTATGGAACTTTTGTACACTCTGTCAAGTCAATAAAATAATTGTAGTTGGTAATGGTTGTTTCAATTAATTTAATTCCATTAAAATTCCGTCCCAATTGTCGATGGGCGGTGTGCGGGCGTGCGGGCCGGGGACATGACTCATTGCGATATGATTCGACCTGCCACGAGCGACGCGCGACGTGTAGAAAAAAAAATAACAGAAAAAAATCACTCCCAAAACATAAATATTTAAAATTGGTTTTATTGATAAATTTGCAAAAAAAAAGAAAATAGTTATTGTACATGTCGATTATTGATTGATAAGATAAAAATATACAGTTCTTAATTTGCATGATATATATAAAAATATAATTCAACTCAGATCAAGTCATTATACCAATATCCTTGTGCAATTAATCTTACAAGTTAACATAAATGAATATGGAGGAAACATCTAATCCCATAACAATATTGGAACACCTATTTATAGTAATTAATTTTTAACAAAGTGACCGTAGCAGCAAAACATATGTTGTTTTTTATATTAAAATGAGCCAGTAACTATAAAACTTTAATCCATTTACAATAACGATAAATTTTTTAGATTTTTCTAATACTTAAGGGGTTACAGTCTATTGCGAGTGGCACATAGTGTACACAATGCAGGGCGACACACCACTGGGTAGACAATGGAGATACTACATTTGGTTGGGTGCATTCACCTAAGGCTCACTAATATTTGTTCATAGTTACCGAGACCTAAATGGTATGGTGGTATCAACTTTCCTTCGATACATTTGAATTATATAACAAGACAATAATATATCTGAAAAATTTAATGTATACTTAATTATTAAACATTATACACTGGTTCAGGCCTGCTGGCACATTCTCTCCCGAACCTCAATATCCAACTCTCATACTAACAGTTCAGAAGTTTGAAAATGATTACAATAATTATGTCTAAATACTAAGTGCAGACAGTATGGCAATATAGGTTAAACAATTGTCTCAACAAACCTGTTTGAATTTGCAATACTAGTGGTGGGCACTGAATCAATAAATGACTTTTATACTAGAAACAAATTAACAGTTCTCAACAAAAATTTATGCAACCATTGACAAGTGAATTAATTCACAAAATAAATACTATTGTATTCTTTTCTTTTTTTATATAATAGTTTTGATTCATTCACCAATGTCAATGTGAAAGTGTTTAATAAGTTGAGTAGCTCAGCTGACACAAAAACAATGGTTGAAGTTTGTGTTTTTTTTAAATAACAACATTATGTTAATTAATATTTAATACATTTTTATATTATAGTAACATTGGAGAAAACAAATCAAATTTAAACTTATTTTATGTTCTTCGTGACATTCTAATCATATTAACAATAACCAACCAAATAGACCGCCCATTGTAATACCTTTTAACATTTTGTATTTTATTTTCGGGGCACAGGGGTGAGACACCATTAACTTCCTGACTCCAAGCAGCTACTGAAAATTACTTGATGGAGAAGCTCAACAACTGATTCTTTTTACCAGATTACAGTTAAAAATGCTGTTACACTAAATTGCCATGAAAACTGATCATGACCCACCACTAAATGATACATACTGACCTGATGATAACCTACAAAGTAAAACAATCAATACAAACCATTTTGTAATATGTCTGCATACACAGATCTTGGAAAGAAGGCACTTGACTATAAAACTGATTCTGCACTGGAGCACAAACAAAGGAATACAAAAACAAGTAGAAAAATAAACCTTGGTTTGTTGTAATGTATATTGCAAACAAAAGATTCTTCACAGTTAAATAAAAGAAAGATAAAGTTTTAATTATTTATAAAGCAAATAAATAGTAATGCATGATTATCACTTTAATTTCATTTTCCTGTTTAGTTCTAATTGACATGGAGCTGTCTGCATTTAGCATTATTTATTTGAAACAAAACTAATTTATACATTATTATAATTTTATGAAGTAAATAAATAGCAGTTTATAATTTATTGCTATTTAGAGTTGAAATTATTATATATATCTAGTTTTATCATAATTCCTTTAGTTATCAGAACTGAGGGATTTTAGGCAAAATATTTAACATTATGGACTAAGTAAGGGTTGATAATTCAACACCTGAGAACTTCTGAACGTAGCCACGTCCACACGTTACAATTGGAATTTTTTTAGAGTAAAAGATGCACAGGGTCTATGAATCAATTCTCAATATTTAAACCAAATTAATGCACCAAAGATATTTTCTAGAGAATACAGATAAATGCTGACCCATGATGCCTGTGCATTTTCCACTTGTACCTCAGCGCTGGTACGCTTGCTCAACTCATGAACATTCTCGAAATGCTAAAGATATTCGACAAGCAACAACGCTCACCCGACCTATTTAACTTTTGGAACCATCGAGAGCCAAATCCGGGTACGAGAAGTCTTTCAAATTATTAAATATTCTATACCTAGACGCATTGTAACCTTCCACACTTACAAAAGGACACATTTAACTGATCCTTTTGAAGGTTTCTTATCCTCTTTTGGCGACTTCTTATTAATCTGTCGTACCAGATCGTAAAACACGTCATTTACGTTTACTTTGGCTTTCGCGGAGGTCTCCATGAAAGCGCAATTAAAGTGGTTGGCGAGGTTGGATCCCTGCTGCTTACCAACCACGCGCTCTGCTTCTAGATCGCACTTGTTGCCGACAAGGACCATTGGCACATCGTCTTTGTCTTTCACTCGTAAAATTTGCTCCCGAAGATCCTGCAAGTCATTAAACGTTGATTGTGCAGTGATGGAGTACACTAATACGAAACCCTGTCCGTTCTTCATGTATAAATCTCTCATCGCGGTGAATTGCTCTGTGCCAGCCGTGTCAAGAATCTCCAGCATGCATTGTTGCCCATCCACCTCCACTTGTTTCCGATAGCTGTCCTCTATGGTCGGGTCGTATTTCTCCACAAAGATGCCTTGTACAAATTGTACTGTCAGGGCAGACTTTCCCACGCCTCCGCTACCTAGCACAACTATTTTATATTCACGCATAATTAACTATTTACTAACACGTGATTTGATTCACTGAAACCAAAGATCAAGTCGCTAAGAAGCACATTAACTAGTAAGTTATTGCAAAAAAAAACCTTTAACCAAGTCAAACCGCCATGACACCGTTAGCAGGGCGATGTCTCACTTTGAATAAATTGCCATAATTAAAAAATTGTAATGTTTCAAAAAATTTAAAACTGTTGATGATTGATGGTTTTGTAATGATTAGTACAAAAATATCTGAAAATAAGCTGTAAGTGAAATACAATAATTTAATTGCAGAAAAGGATGTAAAGCAGGAAGGATAAAGCATTTTGAAATTTTACAAGATACTGTAAAATTTACTGTTTGAAATATTTATAATAAATAAAAAAGATAAAAGTATTTGGAAAAAATATTCATTATTTATTGGAAATGTTTATTTTTGAAAATTTTCTAAGAATTACAATTTTTAAACGTACATTATTTAGAAGTTTTATTTTCGAAATAGGAAATTTTATTTTGTAATAGCAACATTGTGTAACTCTAGTTCAGGACATAGTCTTTAGATGTCTCTATTTTTAATACATTTGTTAATATTCAATTTGAAGAGTATAAAATAAATAAATACCGAAAAGAATTTGTTATTCACTGCTAATATTTCTCCACTTAATTTTATAGGTAGGTATTTTAAGTTTGTTTTAAAGAACTCACAAATCGTTACAAACAAAGCATTTAATTTTTTTATTTCTGGTTAACTTGGCTACGAGGTCTTTAGCCGAATAGAATATATCGAACACTGTAATAAATAGGTACATTTTGAAATATTATTAACCATTCTAACTATTGATACATCACATTGCGATCATTTTGGAAGATTTAAACAAAAAATATTTTCTGCCTATCAAAAGAACTTATAATCCATATAACATTATCGGCGTTAACCGATTCGTTGCGGCACCGATTTTCGACAACTTTTAGCTGTGGCGGCGAACAAATATTTCACGACACGCCTGGTGTGTCAAGTGCCATCAGCCACGTGTAAAAATAATTTTATTTTTTATGCTTTTTTCACTTGTTTAAAACTAATTAAGTTTAGTTGACATCAAACATCAGTTACAAACGGTAAGATACTTGTTTTTAGTGGGTAACTACGTGTTTTCCTACGTGTTTTCTTTGAAATTGAGGGTAAGTGATTTTTTTATGCAGAGATTACAAACCTTTTGTACTATTTTTGTTTTATAAAAAAATCATTTATATAAGTAGGTAGAGCTAAATCACCCTGGAAGACCTTGGTTTTTATTAAATTGAATTTTCACCTAATATTAACATTTGTAAATATCAAACAATCAAGAATCTTAATTTGGAAAAAAATCAGGTTTATGATTCTTTGATATTTACAAATGTTAAATATTATTTAATGTAATACAAATGTAAAAGTAAAGTCGATCTGAAAGCGTCTAATTAATAAGAATAACAAGACAAGTGTTTTCAAAAGGAAAACAACGCCGGCGCTATACGGTGGCGGATTGACAAAAGACTATTTATTAGCGAACTTTTTTTTATGCATGAACGGTTTCGAACTGTTTCAAGCAAAAATAAGCCTTATACCATATCACAAGAGCAAATGGTACTTCGTAGGTCTGTTCAGCCATATGATAGTAATAAGACGGCAGTTCAACCATTTTAAGCAAAATTAAACAAGAAGACAAACGCATTGATTTTTTTTTAACAGGAGACTTGTTTTCCAGAAATTTATTTACAACTTGAGTTTGTGAGCGATCGCAATGAGTGCTATTATTTGTTACTTTTCCACTATTTTTCTACAACATGATTTAAAACCCACAAATTAAAAAGAGTACCATGTACAAGTTAAAAAAAGGTTGTCAACCCCTAAAAAGTCAAATTTTCAAAATATCCAGAAATTAAGCTGTAATGAACTACTTGTAAAATAATGCATGAACTACTTGCAAAATAAAGAATATTTTGTTCTGGATAAATCTTCCAAAAACGCAATTTGAGCGAGTTATAACGATTTAAAAAAAAGACACGACTGGCGTGCCATCCGCACTGAACCGGTTAATATTAATGAAACTTCAGACCTATGCGGTATTTTCATTAAAGTTAATGTGTCTATAATATTACATACAACCGCACCCCTAGTTGCTATTATTTTTAATACTAGTATGGCACCGCGCAACAAGTGGCGCGACGACAGCGCTGCCAGTGATTCGATTCGACGAAAACGAACCGAATCACTGTATCGAAGTTCGGAAGAATAAAACATAGGAAAGCTCCGTACTACCTCACGGAGCGTTTACTACACCCCGCGCTGAACATCTTGCCCGGCGGAGATCTCCCATTTTCCTCTTCGGCCAAAGTGGTGAATGCGACATAACGTAACCTGCATCATTCGGAGTCTCTAAATTGAAGATTTCGTCATTGTTCTCAAATAACTCCTCCATTCGCTCCCGAGCAATGCAGTGTTTGTAACGTCTCTGAGCCTTAGTGCTGGCCTCTGCTGCGAGGGTTTGTATATAGGATATAGGCGTTTTTCTTTCAGTTTCCATTTTACACAATCGATCTTTAATTTCTTCATACTGATTTGAAATAAAGTCCATAGATTTAATAATATCACCGTTTTGTATCTGGATGTCACTAATACTACTTAAAATTGTAAACTTGTTGATTTTTGAGTGTATCAAAAGATTGTTTTATATCCGACATAAAATCATATGGCGTATCATGTTGGCGCTTTCGGCCACGAGGTCTGCTGGTAACATTATTGGAGCTATCATTATCGGTATCCGTAGCCGTAGCTGCTGCTGAGCTCTGATTAGTATCCGATTTTTGGTTCTGGTGCGGTGGAGGGGATCTTCTAAGTGGCATTATGAAATAATAATAAAAAAAGAGCGCTCCTAGAAATTTACAACTTACTAGGAGCGCAGATTTAACTGAGCGAACGTTTCAAGATACGTAGTACATTACGAACTCACGAACCACGTAGCAATAGTAAGTGCTGTAGCATCTGTAGGTCGTAGCTTGTTCGTCTTCCCGTAGCGCTTGTAGCAGATACACATCCACTTGCAAATAACTATTAAAAATTTGTTTTCCTGGTACTTATGCACTTAATTAAAATTCCAATTTATAAATTCAATCGTTTAAATAGATTAAGAGTAACAAAATACACGTCTACATTCAATCATACCCAGGGGTGTAGGATTTGTTTCCCTTTGTCGCCTATTACGACACCCACGGGGTGATAGGGGGTAGTGGATATTCTTACATCGCCACTACACGGTAAAGGAGACAATCGTTTTTGGGCCCACTAGAAATTGTAACGTAACTTAATTTTATTACATATAAAAAAGATACCAACTTATCGTAGTAAACGGCCTAAAGATTTTAGGAAAAGCTAACTGGAATCATAAAATCTGAAAAAAAAGAGTTGTTTTGATATTCGTCTTCTGGTAAAGAAAAAAAAATGCGTGTAACGAACAGGGGTTTGAACGTCCTCAATAGCTTGCTTTTACGTTGATACCGACGCCATCTCATAAGCACAAGAGCACTACATAATTTTTACACATTTTGTTCAAGAGAGTGTCACTACCAACATTAATATAATTGAGTCATCTAATATCAAAGGCGGCAATATCCATTTCGTTGATTTTTTTGTAAATTTCCAAAATGAGTGGTTAATAGTTTTTTTACGTCTACCAAATTTGCAGGTTTGATTCTCACAATGTTTTGAGTAATCACTTCAGGGTTCAAATCAGAGGCCTTTTTAGTTTTACGAGTTATTTCCTTCAATACACCCAAATCATTAGTACCACTTCCCCTTGAATTACAACATTACCAATTTCTTTTGACCGCTGTATTAAAAATCTTTTGCAATGTTTAATTGGAAGTGCCAAGAGCAGACATCCTTTAAAACTGAACTTATTCCACTCTTAAAGTTTAGGACTTCATAATCAGAACCCATACGAACTATTGTGCTATAAATGCCTATAATCTCAAGGTAATCCTCCGGTCTTAATATACACTCTTAACTTTCTCACATCCTTTTCCACATGAGCAAATACGCGGTCCGGTGAAATGAAAGAGTGTCCTACGATTGGAAAAACTATTTCAATTCTTTGTACGTGATCAGGTGCCGAACTACTTCACCACTTCGAACACATCGCTATCATTATCGAGTTTTTATTTTGCCCCGGACATCCATCTGCTATCAATCTGATCGTACTTATATCTGTCAAATTCGTGTTCATCAGTCTGTGATATACTATGGAAGCTATTGCGTTAGCTCCTTTGGCATATTGGTCTTCGGTCCAACAGTAGGCGAATACATTTTGTGTTGTCAGAGGAGCCTTTGATGATCCTTCTACTATAGTACAGTTATATAGATAAAGCTATCTGGAATAATAAGTTATCTGATCAGGTGTTTTTGGTAATGGTAGATTTTTTTCAAAATCAAATGAGAATGTTTTTAAATTGGGTCTTTCTTCTCTCACTAAATTAAAAAATGCTTTAGCTTTAAGTTTGTGAACCCTATGTTTTACCATAAGTCGTTGCTTTTGTGCCTCATCTGATTTTCTTTTAATTATTTCTAGATGTAGAATACATGTCGAGCATACATCTGTTTTAGGACTGCCAAAACCGAGGTTATAGTTGTTATTGAAATTTTTTCTGAACAGACCTTTTTTGACTTTTAAATTTGCTTTAAGATTTGGCTGTATGTTGTACATTTTCCACATTTTGTTAATTGAAAGTTCTGCAGGTAAATATCTCCGTTCAGTATGTCCCCTACAGTAATGTGCTTCGTCAACGTGAAACATATTTATAAAAAGCATTACAGCATTTTTTTTCTCTGTGAATAAATGGGACTTGTGGTCACCACCTCTTTTTTCTTTTACTGCTTGTCCACCCGATTCCACAAACTTTTTAGCAATATACTGTACTCGATGTTTAGTAATGTTTAAAATTCTGAGGAACGCTTTCTGACATATTGTTATTTTTTTTTCTGTGAGACACTGTAAATGCTGTAATTTGTATGAATTGTTTTCGGATGATGTTTCTTATTTTTTGGTCTTTTTCTCTTGGGAATTACAGGGACGCAGTATTTTAGAAGAAAAGCATCTTGTGTTTCCTTGTTGTGATATTTATAAAATGCCGCATGAAAGTTCATCACGTCTCGCATAGTTATTGACTCGCATTTATAAACACCCTTCCGGAGGTGTTGACATCTGGGTCTATTTGGACTTTCCTTAGGGAAATATCTGTAACAAAAGCACATAAAATAAATAACTTGGCACAACTTGGTACAACGTGGTAAAATTTGGCAATACGGCACTACTCACTACGCTCGTGATTCTATTTAGATTGTCTATATCGTTAGCTCGGAATTTAAAATCAGCACTCGTACTAAAAAGTTATCTATTCGATCTGTAACAAATAACTATTGGAACAAAACTTGACAATAAACAATTTTAAAAGAAAATATCTGGCCACAAAACATTTGAACGTAATGAAATCCCATACAACTTTGCTTATTCGAATATCGTGTTAATGCAGACTTTGCTCAAAGAAAGTTTTAAAATTATGACCAAATTACATGCACTTTTGAATAAAATTGATTTCAAAAAAAAAATTCATGCTAATAAAATCAAGTATCAAATCTGTGCCATCTGTGTGTAGCTATGTTTAGCGCTGTGTAGCGCTGCCGTTTAGCTATGTTTTGTTTCTAGTTTTCTGGATGAGCCGTACGTTTTCTGGTCTTCCCCGATGTACTCGGCGATGCTAAACACTCCATAATTACAATTTTAACCAAAGTTTTTAGAAAAAATACAGTATTCATTAGAAAACAATAAAAACACTAACACTATTTCACGAGCGTTAACAACCTCAACGCTTATGAAATTCTGCGCTCTGATTGGTCCACATGGATGTTGCCATCTTTGATTTGAACGGTACAGGATAATGCCGGGTTTGTTACGAGCTCCACACTTTGAGCTCCATTTTCTATGGGATAATGCCGTAATTGATGCGTAATGTAGATTTCCTTACAAAACTACGTCCACAGACAATAAAACTACATTCATAGTTAAATTTTGACCTTGAGTGGATATTGCCGCCTTTGTTATTAGATGACTCAATTTATTGTTTATTTCAATAAAATTTATATGTATATTTTGGTTTATTTATTAAGTTACGCCACAATTTGTGGTGGACCTATTCTTCATACAACAAAAAATTGTCTCCTTTATCATAATATGACACCTATTAAAATATTATTATCTTTATAAATTAAAATAATAATATCATTGGTGGGTGTTTAAGTGATCGTGTAAATTGTGAACGACTTTAGCGATCTCCTGTTTCAAACGATATGGGAGAGTGGATATTCTTACACCGCCACTACACAGTTCTATGGTACGATGTGGCTATAATGTCGTCCAGAGCGAGTTTCAGTCACGGCGGCTAGTCTTTACAGAGGCTAGGTAACCATCTACACAGGACAGAATTATAGTGCCCGAGTATATGCGCAAGCCCAGGTGCACTCTTTATTCCCTCACTTTAGTAGTCCGATGGCACGGTTATCCGACACGACCGGAGGGAGATAGAACGGAAGACCAACAGCTTACGTCCAAGGCACGCTCGTGAAACACCGTCAAGATCCTGACTCCGGGATGCCACTGAGAACTTCTTGACAGAAAAATCCAATAACTGATTTTGCTCTGACCCGGTATTTGAAACCAGAACTTTATGCTCAAAAACCACGTTTACATAAATAGACCAACGAGGCTAAGATACTATTTTAACTGGTTATCGATGACGCAAGCAAACATAAGTGACATAATTTAAAATTAAAAATTTTGTACAACCGACTTTAATATAACTTATTAAGAATAAATTAAAAAATATTAGGCAGAAAATGATCAAATTTACATGGGACTACATGAGAAGTACCAAATTTCAAATAAAAAGACAATCCTCGAAATCGGTTCACCCAGAAAAAAGTTATGAGGTAACAGACATAAAAAAAGAAAAAAAACATACAGGTAATTGAGTACCTCCTCCTTTTCGAAGTCGGTAGAAAATACAAACAATAAAACATTTCTCATCGAAAGAAAATACAATTAAGAACATAAATCATTGCGTTGAAAAAAGTAGTGCCCACAAACGGGGCCAATTAACGTGGGAGCAGTAATTCACAAATTATTATGTCGCCTGCGGCCTGCGGATTTGTCTTTTGGCACAGTAATCTCTGCGTAGGTACTTTTTTTTGTTAAATCTGATTTTATTGTGTGAGATGATTTTAAGGCATGGTAATAAAACATTCATTAAGTTAAAAAGGAAGTTTTAACGACTAATAAAATATTTTTGTTTTTTCTAGTGAAACGCGATTGAAGAAGCATATCCTGGAACTGGATGAAAGGGTATGGTGCTACCTCTTGGTATATTTTGATATTTTACAGATGAGGTTCTGTTGACTGACTGGCTAATGGTGGAAAATTTATCCAAAGGCACCGAACCCAAAACTGGTAATAGACAGCAATGTTGTAAATAGTGCGAGGATATGGCTTTTGCTCACAGTATATACAGAGCTAATATACAGAGGCAGATTGAATGTCGACAGCGCCCTAGGTTAGCACTTCATCTACTTATTTAGCAAATAAATTATATTATAATCATTCTAATCTCATGGCTGTAAGCCCGAAAATGAAGCTGCAGTTTTCAGCAGATTTGACAGCATACAGGCGACTGAACAGACAGATTTCCTAATACATGCAGCGGGATTTACGCAATTTTAATACAGCTCGTATTGAAGAACCAATCGAGCGGAACCAGAGTTTAAAAATCTTTGCAAGAGATCTGTCTGATACAAAGTGCCAACTGTTGAAGCTCAATACCGAATGTGGCAGCAAAATTTACGGGACTCCTAAGATTTAGAGTGAGATTGAGAGGTTCTTTGAGCAGCTGTACACCTCATCGTTGGAGTCACACGCAAGTGTGAGTAACGACTCAAGAGCAAGTCTTATCCGACACTATTCCATTAATATCCCGGACGTCGGTCTGGACGAGACTAGAATGGCTCTCCAGCACCTTAAAACTGGCCCGGGTGAGGATAAAATTACATCGGAAAACATGTACTTGAAGTCCTTTAGAAGCTCGTTAAGTCCATCCTCCATGATGCCACTACTCCGGAAGCGTAGAACAAAAGTGCGATGGTCTTGTTCTTCAAGAAAGGCGACAATGCTCTCTTGAAGAACAAGCTGTTTTCGAGAGACATTACGAATCGTCTCGCACGTAGAATTGACGACTTCCAGCCTCTCAAACACGCCGGTTCTCGACATATCCTTCGGCAAATTGTACAGAAGACCGAAAAGAACAATCTGCCACTTTGTCTTGCGTATGTGGACTATAATAAAGCTTATGATTTCGAAATTTGGACGGTGCTGCAGTCCCTTCAGCGTTGTCAAGTTGAGTGTCGGTATATCGAAGTGCTGAAGTGTTTGTACAGTAGGGCTACGATGGCTATCCGAGTACAGAACCAGAGTAGATACGAAACTTATCCGAATGTAGAGAGATGTAAGAGAGGGTGACGTTATATTCCCGAAACTCTTAACCGCTGCATTGGAAGACATTTTCAAGCTACTAGACTAGAAAGGATTAACGTCAATGGCGAGTACATCAGTCACCTTCGATTTGTCGACGATATCGCCCTTATGGCAGAATCGCTGGATGACCTAAGGACTATGCTCAATGACCTCAATAGTACCTCCATATCTCACCTACACCAGTAGTCATTGGGAGCACTAAGCTTGAAGTTGTTGACGAGTATTATTACCAGGGACAAATAGTTCAACTAGTTAAGTCCAACTCCGACCAAGAGTTGAGAGAGTTCGGGAAATTACAGCGTTTTGAGAAATTTAGTTTGGGAGATAACTGACTTCAAATAGGAGGAGGTACTCAATTCGATTGTATTTTATTGTATCATCATCATCATTCATCATTACAGCCCTTCACAAGTCCACTGCTGAACATAGGCCTCCCCCAAAGAATGCCACAAAGCACGGTCCTGAGCCACCTGCATCCATCGACTTCCTGCATGTCTTACCAGGTCGTCACTTCATCTCGTGAGGGGACGCCCTACACTTCGCCTACCGGTACGAGGCTGCCACTCGAGAACCTTTCTTCCCCATCGGTTGTCGGTTCTTCGAGCTATATGGCCGGCCCACTGCCACTTCAGCTTACTAATCCGTTGGGCTATGTCGGTTACTCTGGTTCTACTGAGTATCCTTATTCCTAAGTTTATCACGCAGAGAAACTCCGAGCATAGTCCTCTCCATAGCTCGCTGAGCGACCTTGAGCTTCCTCATACGGCCAGTAGTGAAGGACCACGTCTCAGTTCCGTAAGTCATCACTGGCAACACGCACTGGTTGTACAATTTTTGATTTAAGGTTTTGAGGTATGTCTGACGAGAAGATGTGTCGTAGCTTCCCGAACGCTGCCCAGCCAAGTTGAATCCGTCGATTGACCTCTCGGTCGAAGTTGGACTTACCTAGTCGGACTATTTGTCCCAGGTAAACATACTCGTCAACAACTTCGAGCTTAGTGCGCCCAACAACTACCGGCATAGGTGTGACATGGACATTAAACATGATCTTTGTTTTGTCCATGTTCATCTTAAGACCTATCCGTTGGGAAACACTATTGAGGTCATTGAGCATAGTGCTTAGGTCCTCCAGCGATTCTGCCATAAGGACTATATCGTCACCAAATCGAAGGTGAGTGATGTACTCGCCACTGATGTTGATACCGTATCCTTTCCAGTCCAGAAGCTTGAAAACGTCTTCCAATGCAGCGGTGAAGAGTTTCGGGGATATGACGTCACCCTGTCTTACACCTCTCTGCAATTGGATAGGTTTCGTACTCTGGTTCTGTACTCGGATAGCCATCGTAGCCCTACTGTACAAGCACTTCAACACTTCGATATACCGACAGTCAACTTGGCATCGCTGAAGGGACTGCAGCACCGCCCAAATTTCGACGGAATCAAAGGCTTTCTCATAGTCCACATACGCCAGACATAGTGGCAAATTGTACTCTTCGGACTTTTGTACAATTTGCCGAAGGGTATGTATGTGGTCTATGGTGCTAAAGCCCTTTCGGAAACCGGCTTGTTCGGGAGGCTGGAAGCCGTCAAGTCTGCGCGCGAGACGATTCGTAATGACTCTCGAAAACAGCACGTAGACGCGGCTCAGAAGGGAAATCGGTCTGTAGTTCTTCAAGAGAGCGTTGTCACCTTTCTTGAAGAATAAGACCACCGCACTTCTGCTCCACGCCTCCGGTGTAATGCCACCATGGAGGACGGAATTAAAGAGCTTCTGAAGGACTTCAAGTACCGGTCTTCCACCCGCTTTCAGAAGCTCCGCTGTAATTCCATCCTCGCCTGGGGCCTTGCCGTTTTTAAGGTGCTGGAGAGCCATTCTAATCTCGCTCAGACTGACGTCCGGGATATCTTCGGAATAGTGTCGGATAAGACTCGCTCTTGGATCGTTACTCACACTTGCGTGCAGCTCCAACGATAACGTGTACAGCTGCCCATAGAACCTCTCAATCTCAATCAAAATCTCAGGTGTCCCGGAAACGATGCTGCCACATTCTGTCTTCAGCTTTGACAGTTGGCTCTTTCTGGCAGACAGATCTCTGGCAAAAACTTTGGAGCCTTGGTTCCGCTCGATCGCTTCTTCAATACGAGCTGTATTGAAGTTCCGTAAGTCCCGCCGCATGCATTTGGAGATCTGTCTGTTCAGATGCCTGTATGCTGTCAAGTCTGTTGAAGAATGTAGCTTCATCTCCCGTCTAAAAGCCATGAGATTAAGAGTGTGATCGGAGAGTTTTTGTGTTCTTCTGCGGCGGGTCTTGCAGAACTTAGCTCCGACCGCATGGACAGTTTCCACGAGCTTGTCATTCATATCGTCCACTTCATTGCAGTCTTCCAGGCATTGAAAACGGTTTTGTAACTCGAGCTGAAAGGTTTCGGGACTTTGGAACAGAGCACGAGGGGGACGGAGCGTTGACTTCATTAGACGAGACCTCTCCAACTTAACGTTTAGGTTCAGTGTGCTTCTAACCATTCGGTGATCGCTACCAGTTTTCACCCTCGCGATCACGGAGACATTACTGAACAGTTGTCGTCTGGTCGTCATAATGAAGTCAATCTCATTTTTTGTCGAACCGTCGGGGCTCAACCAGGTCCACTTCCTGTGGGGCCGCTTCTGGAAGGAAGAGTTCATCATAAAGAGTCCCTCTTTCTCCATGAAGTCGGCCAGCTGCTGGCCCCTTGGGTTCCGTTGCCCTATTCCGAATTTCCCTACTTTCAGCTCACCATTCTCTCTTGTGCCTAGTTTTGCATTGAAGTCTCCCATTAACACCGTATATTGGGTTTTGGAGGAATGCATGGCTCTAGAGATATCCTCATACATTTCCTCCACCTCCTCATCGGGGTGTGCCGAGGTTGGTGCGTAAACCTGTATGACCTTCAGCGAATACCGTTTGGTGATTCTGAGTATAAGGTACGCAACCCTCGTCGACACACTCCCGATCTTTACAACGTTGTTAACGAGAGACTTGTGGACGATAAATCCGACACCTCCTTGGGACAGATGGTCACCCTCCCGGTGATAGAGCAAGTTGCCGGATTACCGTGTCCTCCCCCTCTCTTCGGACTTCGGATAATCCTATAATATGCCAGCGCAACTTGTCTATCTCTTCTTCCAGCTCCACGATCTTCTCGTCAGTCCTCAGGGTGCGTGCGTTGTACGTTGCCAGGTCGAGTCGTCTAAGGTGGCAACCGAACCTCCACCGGAGATTCTTAGCACCCCCTGCCCCGCCGTTACCGTGGTCGCCACCGTAGCCAGGAATACCGGGGCCGCCGGGGACTGGGGGCCGTCTGTTTGTTGCTTTATTCATTGGGGGGTATTTGCCATAGTTGCCACGCTTGGCGAGCGGGTAGGCAACCGAAGTTTTTTTATTGTAATTTTGGCTATTATCAGGAAGATGCTGCTGCCCATCTCCTGCCTGTTTCCCTTTGTCGCCTTTTACGACACCCACGGGAGGATATGGGGTAGTGGATATTCTTGACCGCCACTACACGGCACACATGTGGTAACACACATTTTATTGTGTGTTACCACATATTTAACGTGGTAGCTGCTATATTAGTGGTATAGTTGGAGCACGAATGGGTCGGCTCGACCGGGGAAGGACCACGCTCTCACAGAATACTAGCGTAAAATAGCAGCTTAACGCTGCTGTATTTCGTATGGTGAATGTAGAGAACCAGAGACCCTTTTTACTGGAAATGAGGCATGACAACGCATCTGCATTTTGATTTGTAATAGAGGATAGATCAGGTGGACTGTGTGCTCGTTTGTCACCCTTAACGAATAAAAAAAATAACATTTTTCCTCGGTAAACCGATTTTGATGATTCTTTTATTATAATTTATTTTTGGCTTGGCCGCCGTCGTGAGTGGAATGGATTACTGTGTCATTTGCTTACAGAAGCAGTAATAGGCAGCAAAAATATCAATCGCAGTAGAAATACAAAATATTCCAAAAACGAAATTTGATAAGTACTTGACCGATGTTATTATTTTTATAATCACAGATTTTATTACAATAATATTTTGTTTCGCTAAAAGTACGTAGGATTTATATATAAATATATTTACACGTCTTGGACTTTAAGGAGTAACCTGAAGGTGTACTTCGGTGAATGCTACTGGAATTCGTCGACCAGTAGTACTAGGTGTGCCGTGTTTGGCCTTGTTTTGTTAGTTATGATGAGACCTTACCTCCGGACTTGATAGTGACTTGAATGTGTACTTCGGTGACTGCTACTGGAACTCTTTGACGAATAGAATTACAATTTACAATTTTTATTAATTTTTTCACGATATTGTGAGTCGTGCAATTTTTGGATTTGCCAAGCTTTTTTTTAAATTGAAACATAAAATTATCGGAAAATTGGAAGTATATAAGGTTTTTAGTGAAAACTTGTGTGTAATTAAATAATCATGTTATACGTAATTTTTAATGCGCTTAAGGCATGCATGTCTTAAGCGCATGCAATGCAAGCAATGGGGTTTATCAATAGTTTATTCATATTATGTTATTATCTATGTCTCCGGAAAAAAGGATGAAGATTGACTCAATTTTCAAATCACTAGAAGAAAAGGGTTGTTTTGAAATACTCATAAAACGACATTTAAATTATAAAGAAGAAAAGTTCAAGAAATACTGTATGTCAAGTCGTAAACAGTTTGATTTTGTACTCAGTTTAATAAATCAAGACGCCAAACACACAATAATCACAAGCGCTGAATAACTTTTTCTCACACATTAGTGTGAAAAATTATTAAATTCTAACACTAAAATTTTGACACTGGAGACGCAATACTGATAGCAGAATATGGGGTGTGGGTCGATGCTGCACTATTTGAAATTCGATAGCTTTGATTTGAATGTGGACTAAAGGAAATTTTACTTCTATCAGGCCTCTGTCACTCTTGCTACCTGCGTGAAATAATTACCTACAATCGCGAGCTACCCCAGGGGTAGATCCTCAGATCATAGAAACAACAGGAGATATGCCCGGTACGTTAAAATGTATCGGCACCTGTTGTCGCCAATTTGTCCCAGCCACTCGCCAACTACTACACATGCAGTTCAGTAAAATCAATAGATACACAGTCGCGCACACACCCGCATTTAATAAATCAGAACGTACAACACAACCAATTATAAACCTTATCTCACCAAACACAGCGTGCATTTACCATGAACCGTACAACTTACTAATCCAAAAACATCTGCCGCTATCGTTGTGCTGTGCAAAAGGCATGCATTTTACATAGGCGCTAGTGATTGACTAAATCGGAAAGTTGTCGATTCTTCTATTTATAATTGTACTATAGATTTTTTGGGGTCATGATAATAAAATAAAATAAATAAAGAACGATATGTCCAGAAAATATTATAATAAAAATAAACAATATGTAGTTAAAACAAAATATTAATAAATAAATTATAATTAATATTGTGGTTCAACAATATTAATCAATACAATGGCCTTTTTAACTAGTTGTATATACAATGCCTTGAGGCTTTCTGTGTACACTAAAAAGCAAATAAAACCGGTTTTTATTGGTGTACTGATAGCCTTTTTACAGTTTGGAAGCTTTATAGAAGTTAAATACCGTTTCGCTTTTTCTAAAGTTTCTTAGTAAGTACATATTACAATAGTAAAGAATATTGATTTTTCTTATCTCCATTTAACGACAACTCTCATTAACGCCATATAATGCGCAGTTACTTATACTGTAGTAACAAATTATGTTTTACAATAATTAATAGTATCATGCATAATCATTCGTACTTAGCAGAATCGTATAAAATATCGACAACCACAAACATCACATTACATCTCTAACTCACAAAAGCCGGCAGCGGCCGCTTCACGAAACTACCGTTAGAGTGAGAGTATCAGTAAAACACATATCCATTGCGCTATTAGACCAGCCGATTCACCGGTCGATTTGTACTAAGCAAGCAATGGTTTTTGTTCCTAATGAAAACATTTGAATTGGTTTTTCATCGTGTTTCTAGTACCACGAAGTAATGTTTTAAAGAATTTAATAAGAAAAACATTAATATTTTAGTATTTACGTGTGAAATGAGACGCTACCTTTCATGTAATTCACAATATAGCTGTTAGTTTTGCAAAGGATCACTGAACAACGCGGCATTTTGTCAAAAATCACGAGCAGTAAACACGTCGCAAGTTGACATTCGACTAATTACTAAAACTGGCATCAGGCCGCTTTGCGGCCAGATGCGTTCGCAAGCGCCACGCCTCCTTGCCATATCTCCTGTTGTTTCTATGATCTGAGGGTAGATCGCAGTCGGGGCTAGCGCTCTAGCTCGATTGAATGTTAAAGGTTTTTTAACGCTGTTCACGTTAATAATTTTTTGTAAATACTTGTTGAAATACTCGTTGAAATAGTTTTTGTTTAGTGTTTGGTATATTTAATTGTGGGATAAAATAGTTGAAAAAGTTTTAATGTAATTTAAGCATAATATATATTATGTATATTGCCTATCTATTTGATAAATTATAATGGCAAAACGTCGTTCCTACTATAATTGTTGCGGGGATGGATGCTTAATGAGCAAATAAAATGATTCAGATTATCATTTTTTGAGTTACCGAAGGATAATATTTAATTTTTTGTAAGTTAGGACTTAAAGCGAATAAATAATTAATTAATAATTGAACTATAGAAGTAATACCTAAATACTTTATTACACACCTTAGTTGAAATTTACTTCACTATCCAAGTACCTACTTACATACCTATACTCGTCTTTGTAATTAAAATATTTTAAGTTATAATAGCACAAAATACTGCAATTAAAACTTTGTTTACAAGATTTTCTACTAGGTAGATTACGATCGTATTTCTGTTAGGAATCGTATTTCTGGTTTATTTGTTGTTTACGCTATCTATTTAAACGAACAAAGCATCGCGATTCCCGACGAATGGCCTTGTAACTTGCATGCGTTGGGCATCACAGAACTCATAGTAGATAATATGGTCGATTATGGTCAGCATAGGTACTTTACCTAAGTAACTTACCATTTCACAATGTATTTTTTTAACCTTTATTAACAGCCCTTAGCAATCACGTAAAGTCCGCTGTGACGTAGTAAGGAGAAAAGATGCAACATAATACGGACACTCGCGCGCAGCGATAAAGTTTTATTTAGCTTGCTTGCGCGATTTATCGGATTAATAATAACTATGTAGGCTATTATAACGTCGGCAAGCATTCAACATCAAAAGAGTGCACCTTCTGTACGTAATACTATTATTTATTCTGTGTTTCTATCTGAAATTTGATCAAGACTTTTCAATTCAAACACTGCCGGTATATTAAAAAGTTTTGTTTTAGCCCCCACTCTTAAACGTGGTGGTAATTATTTCAAAACTGATACTGTGCTCTTATGGTTCTCATTTCTACTTGTCTTCGTTTGTATTTTTGTTTACAATATTCTAGTTCTGATGAGTGAATATTATTCCTCGATTTACGTGTTCTATAAATTTTTCCTACTTTTCTTGTTCCAGCTGTGTTTACTCATAAATACATACATAAACACTCACGCCTGTCACCCAGAGGAGTAGGTAGAGACTATGGACTTCCATTTAGCACGATCCTGACACACCTCTCTCGGTTCCTCCACATCCATATACCTACGCATACACGCTCGTCGGTTAAAGGTACTCTTGATTTAGCCCATTTTCAATGTATCGCCGATTTGGTCGATAAATCTTCGTCTAGGGCGTCCCTTCCCGACTTTGCCGTTTACTTCTGCAACATAAATTTGCTTTGTCACTCTTTCCTCATTCATTCTTTCTACATGACCAAACCACCGAAGCATTCCTATCTTAATCCTGGTCATCATCTTGCAAACCACACTCTTCTCTTATCAAACAATTTCTCACTCTGTCATTCAGATTCATCCCTAACATACTCCTTAATGACCGCATTTCTACAGCATTTATTCTACTCTCGTGCTCCTTCTGCCACACCCAACTTTCACTACCATTCATTAAAGTAGGGACTAACACAGCAATTTGAATTGCCATACGTGCCTTTTTGGACACATTCTGACTGTGCCTACTCCTGCTCCACTTATCTATTCATTGCTCATTTCTCCTCCGCTCTCTCTTCACCGCTCCTCAGCTCAATTGCACCAGCCGTGTCTATTCCTGCTCCACTTGACCCTTCATTACTAGTTCCTTCTCTAATTCTCTCTTCAATACTCCTTCTAATCCACTTTTCCCCACTGTGCTTGTTTCCTCAATGGTTTCACCTTCAATATTGAATAAAATATGAAGAATGTTATCCAGAAAACTAAACCTCTCAAACAGCATCCTTTTTGTTATTTTAGAAGATGCCGATGACCCAGTGGGCAATTTATTCTTACGTTTGCGTCTATCATAGGAGTCCCTTATGTATTTCTAGCGTTTCTTGCATTCACCTTATTCTTTATTAAAAAAGAATGGATAAGTTCCGTAAAGACTGACCACCATGACCGTAATTTGATCTGGAGAATTTTATCATTATAGGAGTTTTTGTCATATATCAATAAAATTTATCCACAGAAGCTCACATATGATTTTGTTTTACAATTTGATATTATTATTCAAAACTGAGGTCCACTTAGATAAAAGCGGGATCAAATAAGATTCTATTACATTAGTTTTGTCTTAAGTCCGTTATTCACAATACTTTAAAATTGGTGGTCGACCAATTATTTAAATCATAACATTAAAGGTTCTTAGATATTTACAAAATCCTTTAGATGTTATCGCTCGTTACTAAGAATCCCGATAAATGTCACACAATAAAGGCTCTGTGAAATAAAAAAAAACTTTCGTTTTTTATTTCACAGAGTAAGGAAAGTTTTGATCTCGTTTAAATAAACTTTTTCAAACGAGATCAAAACTTTCCTGGCGATATTCAAATTTTCATTGAAACACTTTGAAGGAAAAATCTATTATATATTCTACGTTATTGACGTATTTCTTTCCACGTCTCTATTATACACATTTCTAATGATATTCGCAACAACTTCATATAGGTCAGGAAAAAACAACTTAACATTTTTAAGAAAGGTTTTTTACTTGTTTTGTTGGTAGTTTAAAATTCTTTTCAAGAAAGTATTTCTAAAATCGTCAGGTCAATAAGCTAAAGTAGCAATGGCTATAGAGCGCGACAAATGAAAAAGTAATGGTAATGGGGTTCTAAGTCAGTAGAGTGTAAGAAGGCCTTACTGGATAAAAGGGCGACCTGGTTAGAAATGCAGGAAGTCGATGGATGCAGGTTGCTCAGGTCCGTGCTTTGTGACAATACATGGGGAAAGTCTATGTTTAGGTGTCGATATGTGGAGGATTGTAATGATGACTATTACAATTATAATGATAATGATGATGGTTGGAAGGAGAAGGATAATGAAGTCGATGATAATTTCTAAAATGTGATTTGAACACAAAAACAAATTAAATACGACATTATTTGATCAATCCTGATCGCGTTGTATCTTGCTAGACTTAGACTACTTCATTGGTCTAGGGGTCGTCGTTTGGTCCCTTCAAATTCCGACTGGGGTCAAAATCAGTCATTGGATCTTTGGTCTTTAGGTATTTGCTGGTATTCCACCCCCATACATCGGAAAGCACATAAATCGTTGGTTCTACGCCTAATCTCTCTCCGGTCTGTATCGTGAAGGCATTTTGCCTAGAAAAATTGTACAAGGACATACGTCCAGACACGGGATAATTAGGTTATACAAATACTTGATCCGTGCGTTTTTCGGACCCGCGTTTCTGAGTGCCACCACTCACTGCTGAGCCAGTGCACCAAAGAGCTGTCTCAAAAGGCCCATTACAATGAATTCTGTTAAAACGTAGAACAAGGGACAATACTTGACCCTCTATTACTTATAATTTACATTAATGATTTGCCAACCATTATCGAATACTCTATGATATTTTTTGCTGATGATAGCAAAAATAACATGACTTATGAAAATAAAATTATAATGACATTGGCTAATATAATAAAATGGCTAAAACTTAAACATTAACAAAACTAAAATAATGAATTTTCGACAATATACACAGCCACCAAACTTGACTATAAAATATGAGAATGAAGTTATACAATTTAAAATAAAAATTTTGTACAATCGGCTTTAATATAAATTATTAAGAATAACTCAAAAACTATTGGTCAGACCTTAATCAAATTTACTTAATTTACACGCACGCACGCATGCACGCAACCACGCTCGCACGCACGCACGCTCGCTGGCTTGAAAGAACGCAAGCAAGCACTCACGCACGCTCGCACGCGCTCACGCACGCATGCACGCACGATCACACGCACGCACGTACATACGCACGCATCACGCACGCACGCACGCACACACGCACGCACACACGCACGTACGCCACCCATGCAGGACCTTAACAATTTGCCTTATTATAGGACATTCATATTTTGTGCTATAACACTCAGGATACTGTTGGCGCTATTCCTTGTTCTACCAAGCAGAATGCGCAAGCGATGCGATGCTTTTTTGCGTATTATCGCGTCAAACCCGTCGGTGCGGGCCTCACAGAACATGCCTGAAGCACTGCAGTAGCGGGGCAGCCCCAAAAGAACTCTAAATGCATTGTTATATTGCACCCTTAATGCTTTATACGCCCTTTGTGTGTATTTAACCCAAAGGGAGCACGAATAGAAAGACTGGCAGTATGCCTTAAAAAGAGTTATTTTAAGTGCATTACTGCATCGTGCAAACTTACGAGCTAACATATTACTCCGGGTCGCTAAAGCCCTACGCTCCCTCTCTATGTCCATTTCATCATGCAAATCCTCGGTCACGTAGTGTAAGTAGTATCTGAATTGTGATACCCTCGATAAAGCAGTGTTGTAGAGTCTGATAGGTGGTATGTACGTGGGACTCTTGTTATTAGTTTTAAACAGCACAAACTCACTTTTCTTTATATCTTCTATACATATAATAAAAATGTAAATAGCAGATGTCTGTACATTTTATATTTTTGTAATAAAAGTGATTGAGAGGTACTAAAAATAAGTATAATTAAATACAATTCTACCATTTTTAGATTTTTCTGTCTGTCTGTTTGTTTGTTAACGCATCACGTATAAAGTACTAATTTATATCATAAGAATAGTTAAGGAAATTATTAAGTGTATATTCAGGTTACATTCAATCTTTATTTCAGTAAAATGGGTTAATTCCATCAAAAGTTATGACAAATATTCTGAAGTATGGGTACTAAGTATAGGTACGAATTTGTTCAATAGTGGCGTTGGTTGAGTCATCAAGTACATTTTAAAATTAATATCATATTATAAATCATAATTAAATGATGTAAAATAATGTTCTATAATGATATAATTATATCGAAAACGCAGTAAACAAAAGTATTACATAAGGAACGTAATAAATATATACAAAATATATTAACCTTATTATCTAAACTAAATTAAAGTACAAAAGTTAAACAATTTCATCGATAGATGGTGGTGTGGCACAAATGTGATACAAAAAGGCAGGTTAAATTTTTTTCCTGTAGATGAGTTTCAGATTTGCTTCTAACCTTTATATTAACGACACGCTGCCCTACTGCGTGTTGACAATCTCATTTATTTTTTATTTTTTTACCGCCGAGCACTCTATGTGGTAAATCAAATTTTAAGCGCTATTAACAATTTCGTTTTTCGGCGAGGATCAAACTTTCTTTTTTGCTTACTATGCAGGCACTGATTTATAAGTTCTTTTATGTTTTTTATTGTATCAATCGTGTCAATTAATCTTTTATTTTTAGAATTGATGATAACAGCGCCATCTCTCTTTAAACCTATACATATAATAAAAATGGTAATAACATGTTGTGCCTGTTTCTGAATATTGTATAGTATATTAATTTGTGACTAAAATCATTATGGGGACTGTAAATCATCAAATAAGTACATTTTTATAATTTTTAGAATTGTACTATCTGACGGTCTGTCTGTTTGTTTATGGACGCATGACGTTTTGAGTAAACATCTTTTTTTCAATGAAATCCTTAAGAAAATGATAAAGCGTAGTATCAAGTTCATTTAATCTTTGTTTTATTGAAATTGGTTTATTCTATCGAAAGTCATGATTATTATTTTGAAATGTAGGTTCGAATTTGTTTAATGGCGCTACAAAATCTCAGAAATAGTAATAAAAAGATTCGTGTGTAAAAAAAACGTTCTATTATAATATATTTCGTATCGTTCTATTATAGTACTTAAAACACAGTAAAAATATGTTTTCCTTAAATTAAAAAAGGATGTTTTCTCACAAAGAACGTAATAGATGGCGTTGTACAAATTATAACCTTTTCAGACTTGCGGTGTTAAGATTTTTCGCAGGTGCGATTCACCAGGTTGAGACTCACTGAAACAATTTATGTCCATGAGTCTTACGGAGTTACAAGCTTCTAAGGTATGTATACAGTAATCTATGCCTGCCTGTAAGAGCCGTGTAGGCTAACAACACATCACAAAAATCATCAGAAACAAAAACCAGAAAAAAGAGATATTGAAATATTGAATTATTCAACAAAACTCGACTAAAAGTAGCAAAATTGCAATAAATGTCGTGATAGTGATATTGTTTTATACCCAGAATCCCTCTAATACCAAATAACTTTCCTTTCAGTTTTAAGTAAAGTTGCAGCCTATTTACGTCCCACTGCCTCCTCTCATTTCTGAGAGGGTTTTAGGGCAAGGAAATGTCCACCGCGCTGCCCCAATACGTGTTGGCGAACTTCACATGTCATCGAAATATTTTTTTTTATTTCTCAGACATGCAGGTTTCCTCACGATGTTTTCCTTCACCGCCGAGCACGTGGTAAATCAGCACTTAAAATTGCAATTAACAATTTCATTGGTGCCGGCGGGGATCGAACCCTGGTTGCTCGAGTACTGTGAAGCTTACAGCGAGCCATCTGAGCTACCACGGCTCAGGCTTCAGTTTTAAGATAGGGATAATAACATCGATAATGACATCGATGTTGGCATCGATAGCTCAACATCGATGTTCGATGTTTAGGCTACTCAAAACATCGATGTTGACCATTATCGATGCTTTTTGTATATGTGTAGATACTTACAGATTGTTTCAAAATTATGTGGGTATACACAGCAAGGGAAAGTAACAATTAACTTGAATATCAATTTATGTAGAATAGTTATTATGCGACAACCGACAACGACACTACAAAAAAAGCGTAAGCAGTGACCATTGTGACATTACAGGAGACACTTGACAATTAAGTTTGACTCACCATACTGACATTTTTTTAGGTTAACGATGCGTTCAGAAATTCTGAATTATTCAAAATTTTTAATCATCAGAGCAGATGCAAGATTTTGTTGATATTGATTTCGCGAGTTCGCATTGTTTGCAAGTTCCCAATTATCGATTATGTCGTCGATGTTTCGATGTTTGACATATGTCAACATCGATGTTGAAACATCGAAGTTTTAATTTTTAACATCGATGATCATCTAACATCCCTATTTTAAGTGTGTTTCCCACTCAGCGTGTGTTATGCGACGATCGTAAATAAAGCGCAAGGCCAAACTTTACGCGTTGCAGGAGTGAACCTCAGTACTGATTGTTTTGCACATGGCCAACTCTATGTTGCTTTTTCCCGCGTTAGTAGTCCCCGTAACCTTTTTCTGTACGCCCCGGCTAAGTCTACTTCTATCGTCGTTTACACAGAAGCTCTATCATAAACGACTTAGAACTTTGAGCATCTCGATTTATTTTGTTACCACTTATTCATACAGTAATGATATAAATCGTTTAATATTCTCTTACCCTAAACGTCAAATTCTTTAAGTAAAACCTATATTCGCGAGCTACGCCGCAGGCACAGCTAGTTATAAATAAGACCGTGTTCATTTGCATAAGCCTCACAGATTCCCAGAAGCTTTCTGAGCGCACTGACCGAGGGACTCAGCAACACCATGTCGTCGGCGTAACTTAGTTTGTTGACGCACTTTCCATCCACATGGCAACTGACCTTGGTGTTGCTGAGTCTCTCGAGCAGCTCATTTACTGTGGCCATAGGTCAGAATATGATAAATGCAATTTCATTACTTTACAGGACAAGCAATTAAATTATTAAGAAATCTTGAAGGCACTATTAAAATATGAAACACTCGATATATGAAAAAAAAAATTTTTAAAATTAAGGAAATGTGTTACTAATCTGTAAAAATAATTAAAGTTCATTGTGGAATGCGTAGTATTCACGTATTGTTTTCTTTTTTAAAGAATGGTTGCACTTGTCACACTGTGATCAAAAGAAGTAGGTAGTTATCGTGTTATGATCTTAAATGAAAGACAAATATGAGAAAAATACTTTATTTAAATTTAAAATGACAATGAAGAATATTTGGCATATAATATTGCGCTCGAAGCAGTATTAAAAATAAGATAATAGACTTAATAATAGAATAAATTCTATTCAGAATCGGAATTATAATCACTAATATATGATGTGTCTACTACGTCGTTGTCAGACTTTATTACATTGAAATCATGGTACACTGGATCAATATACTGTAATAAAGATAAAATATCCTTATGTTTTTCTTTACTTATTAATAATGGCTGATTGTACGTCTTACGAACATCCATTATTGGCTGATTATTTCGATGGCTTTCCTCTTCATGTCACATATTTTAAACTCTTCTTCCACTCGCAGTGAATACTTAAAAGAAAAGAAACAAGGATGTTCTTTCTCGACACGTATCCAAAATATATTACGCCACAGAAAAGGTTCGATATTCTGATATTTGGTCTTCTTCGTAAGCGACTGCTTTAGAATGCTCGAAAATGCAAAAATGTCGTCTTGTGACAATTTTATCACAGTGAACTTACTGCTGACCATACTCACTAGCATGTACCAGTCATTTGGAATTGAAATTCTTCCATTATATTTCTTCTTGGCTCGCTCGATTGAGGCATGGTCAGCATCACACTCTAAATGTGTGTGACCAGGAACTAGGAATTTATGATCTATAGTCTTCAAACCAACTTTCTGCGTAAGTATGTAGTTATATACAACAGGTAAAGTTTTGTTGCGGGTTTTCCCGGGACATGTATCTGAATAAATAATAACGTGTTCTGTTTCTTCGGGCAAACTCATTATGAACATTTTTAGGCAAGATGCGCGATAGCTTCATGCCACATGAAACAAGTAGTATTCCCAGTGTTATAATTTCTGACTGTGAAATTAAAAGTCCATAGCTTCCTTTTGTAAAATTCTACACTATTATTTAAGTATGGTGTAGCGAGACACTGCTGTAAATCACACACAGCGACAACGATAGTATTCCCTGATGACTTGGCACGTTGTTTATCGAAAGATTTACATTCGTAATGGAAATTTGCTTTATCCTGATGAGAGACATGTTCGTCATGTAGTCTCGTTTTCTCAGTGTCATTTATTGTAATTTTTATTTTTGCTACAAATGTATCACAAGTATGGCAAGTATCGTTATATGGCATTTTAAATTTTAAATTGAATGTCTTAAAAATATAACTATATGTAGAAAGGCTGATAATTATTGCAGTTATATTGTCCATGGTATGTTGGTCTAGGTATGAGTTATACATTTTTTGTAAATTCAACCCAGTCTCTAGATATTTTTTCGTAGTGTGTCGTCTTGAATAGTGGCTTTCGTATGCAAAGAAATTAGAAATATAATTCCGGACATAATCAATTGCTTCATTTGAATGTTTAATTTTTGGCTCATGTCTGCCTCTTTCATCCCGTCCAATGATACCTGTAGCTGACTTTTTCTTCTTATCAATTATGCCATTCACAAAACCACGATTCTCGCCATACACGTTAAGAAAACAGTTTTGAGAAACTTTTACTAAATTACCTTCATTTTCAATAAAGTACTCTACAGATACTTCTCTTTTCTTTTTATATTCAACCTCTAATTGGCAGTGTCAATAGTATATGGTTACTCAAATGTAAACGTTGCATATACATAGTTTCCATAGCGCGATAATCCGCAAAAACTCTTTGTAATTGTGCATTCGTAAATTTAGTTTTACATTTTAATCTGCATTCTTTTAGTACACCTACAGATTTACCCAATATTTTTTTCCCAGCTTGATTTATGTATTCTTCCCCCTTTTTAATTTTTTCTGTTCTTTCTTTACGGAGTTTTTTTTGCATCATACCGACACAACGCTTCCTTTTTCTTCTAACGTTATCCTGTGTTTGAGAAACCAATGCTGGGACAGCAATACTTCCAATACTTCTAGGGGTAGATGTCTTGCTAGATGACGATGATGACACGTGTTCATCGTGTGTACCAGCAGGTAACCAATTACAATCCTGCACATCGTCATCAGAACTATAAGCTCGATTACTTGACGGGTCGGGCAGAGATTGCAAAATATCTTGGTGAGCTACGGCAGTACCTGACGGACCGGGCAGAGATGACAAAATATCCTGCTGAGCTACTAGAGTACCTGACGGGCTGGGCAGAGATTGCATCTGAGCTAATGGAATACGTTCTCTCATACATTGGTTCACAGCTAAATCCTAAAATGAAAAAAAAAACGTTAGGCCTAGGTGCCAGTATTTTATCTTTTGAACGATTACCTACGTAAGTTAACGGTCATTATGTTTTGTTCAGAGTTCGTTTAATATAAAATATACTAGGCACAAGCAGTCATATCAATTATTACAATATTGCTCACTAAAACACATACTTACTCGTACTCTCGCAATGAACACTTTGACATGCTTAATAACAATAAAAATTAATAATGATAAACATACCTCTGAATTTTCTTGCCTCATAGGTAACTTCAACAACTTCATACAGCGAGCACTCATCATTTAAACAGTAATTATAACCTATATTAATGTTCCTTTACCGGCGAAATAACGAAAACTAACAATAAACTATAAAATGTGCGGTACGCGAAACAATAATGACACGACACGTTATGACATGTTTCCCGCTAACCGAGAAATTTTTGATAATAAGTTGATAAGTGTGCTTGTGTCATATTCTAATCAATAAAATCGGTCAGATCAAAATAAAATAAAATCACTTAACGCAATATGACCAAAACAAAAGTTGAAATATAAAAGTTATCATGATCTGGGTAATATTCAATACAACCGTAATATTTTGCATGTAGTTGTCCTGATATGACCAAATGAAAGAGCATTTTTTGGCGATTATACCTATATTAATAAGTCATACTGAGCAAAAATGTACTTATCATTGTCTGATCTATGACCACAGTACAAGTTATTTCTCGATATACCCTCATGTCCATCTCGATCCAAATGATATTTTATAGACGCTCCGACATATATTTAAATAATATATTTTAAAAATAAATATATATATATATATATATATATATATATATATATATATATATATATATGTAGGAAGTGTAGTGGGTATAGTACAGAGACTAATTTTGTAGTTAGGAATAATAATTAATTCGTTTACACGAATTAATTATCCAACGAGTCAAGGATAAACTAGTAACGGAATACGACAAGCGCACCGTTCCACGTCAGAGCCAAGACTGTCCTAACGACGGCCGCTCCGTCCGTTTTATACAAGCAGGATGGGTGTCAACGCAGGTGCAATGCCGCAGGTGTGCGGTACACGTGTCGTTTACAAGAATTCTGTCTAGCCAGACCGACGCCACTGCACCTACAACGGTGCAGGTGCCGTCACGGCCATACTGACATGCGTGCGTCCTCGCACGCGCTCCATCACAATTTTAGTTATCTGTAGACAAAAAAACATCGTTCGACTATCCTGACATAACAGCGTCTGGTCCGGTCTATATTGACCCTTCAGACTTGGGTGACAGTCTGTTTTGTTCGGGCAGCAAGCCCTACAAAACTTTAATCATCTTTATGTTCGATCGGAATGATTAGTCTGTAGCTTTTTCTATTTTCTCTTTTTTTTCCAAGTACTGTTTTCGCTAGTCCGGAATCACTATTCCCTATAGCTATATCACTGGACCGGCACAAAGCCCTGCAATGATTGTAAGAAATATTCCTTTTTCTTAATCTCTTTTTTTTTCAGTACTATTTATGCTAGTCCGGAATCACTATTCCCTGTAGCTATATCATTGGACCGGCAAACGCCCTGCAATGATAGTAAGAACCACATTTTTTTTCTTACTTTCTTTTTTTTTTTCAATTCAGTATAGAACAGTTACAGACCAACCATACCGCAAACATGTCCCCGTCACAATCATACAAAAGTGTATCGTGAGGGACGTAGTGACACGATAACACCTAACTATGTAAACCAACAGCAACTCTACACATATCCCAGTGCAGCACAGACCAGCCTCCCTGCAACTTCATGTTCCTTTCCTGCTCTAGAATAATTACTTCGTTAGAGTGTTGCAATGTCTCTAGTATTTTCTAGATGCACAGACACGGCTACCTCTGAATGTCGCACGTCCTCGTGCTGTTGACAGTGAACAGCATACGGTCTATCAGTTATCACCACCTGCTAACAGATATTAACTCTTGTTAAATATTACAACGGTCGACCATCCCAGACTTCATTTAAGTCTGGAACGCGCCGATATGGCTACCTCCAGGCAAACGCACTTCAGCTTTTTGTTCTTCTTCGTCCGTGCCACATTCGCGCCAGCGAGCCGTCGCGCCGTACTAGCGCTAGCAAATCGTTGTACTGCTTTGCAAAATTAAAAGAAATCGAGATAAATGTATTGCGAACCATGGAATTCCGAGCTTCCAAAATTCATCATATATTCTCTTAAGAAACGGCAACTGTATGACATTTGAAAACATTGCAAAAAACGGTAACTATGTGTAGAGACGGATACCATCATATATTTCAAAGGGAAGGAGACAACCGCGCAAAATCTACGAAAGCCGTCCAAGCCTCAGACGTCCATTTACAGCGCCAAAGCACCATTTGTTCGGCGGCCGCTTGAATTGCCTTGCCGTAAGATCAGCCGATAAGTTACCGACTGTAGCGGTGTAGGCTCAATTTTACTAGCGCTCGGCCGTTCCTGACCATGTTCGATTAGCCGTCACAACATCTTCCTCATTGATGTAGAGATTTCTACGAATCTCTCGACATCAAACCCCAATCTTGTCGACCACACAGTATTCGGAGCAAACTGCAACACTGATCAACACATTAGAACACAAAAATGTTACTTATTATTTTCAATTTCTAGCATGTTAAAGTTAATCCTTTATTTTGGTACATCGCTTAAACGTTTTAAATTTCAAAATATAACAGATGATAATCATGTTTCGCATGAACTATCAAATTACAACAAAACTTGAATAAGTTAATTTTTCATTCAATGCAAACGATGACTCGTCTAGAAAGCCTCCGACATTTCTTCCATTTGTTAACATATTTAGGTACGTCAGAAATAATGAAAATACTTGAGGGTACTTTTAATACAAATCGAACAAAAGGATTTATCTTTTGGCTTAAATAATTTCACTTTATCTTTTCTCTACACTTTAATGATACGACAATATCGTAAGTAGGACAGCAAATTTTATTACGGTATTTAATATAAAAAGAGATCCATCAATGCGAAATGCATTATAGCCTTTACAAATGTAATAATTCTCATACTATTCGAAGATTATATGTGGGCAATAAGAGGGACTTTATCCCACTTCTGATGTAGGAAGTGTAGTGGGTATAGTACAGAGACTAATTTTGTAGTTAGGAATAATAATTAATTCGTTTACACGAATTAATTATCCAACGAGTCAAGGATAAACTAGTAACGGAATACGACAAGCGCACCGTTCCACGTCAGAGCCAAGACTGTCCTAACGACGGCCGCTCCGTCCGTTTTATACAAGCAGGATGGGTGTCAACGCAGGTGCAATGCCGCAGGTGTGCGGTACACGTGTCGTTTACAAGAATTCTGTCTAGCCAGACCGACGCCACTGCACCTACAACGGTGCAGGTGCCGTCACGGCCATACTGACATGCGTGCGTCCTCGCACGCGCTCCATCACAATTTTAGTTATCTGTAGACAAAAAAACATCGTTCGACTATCCTGACATAACAGCGTCTGGTCCGGTCTATATTGACCCTTCAGACTTGGGTGACAGTCTGTTTTGTTCGGGCAGCAAGCCCTACAAAACTTTAATCATCTTTATGTTCGATCGGAATGATTAGTCTGTAGCTTTTTCTATTTTCTCTTTTTTTTCCAAGTACTGTTTTCGCTAGTCCGGAATCACTATTCCCTATAGCTATATCACTGGACCGGCACAAAGCCCTGCAATGATTGTAAGAAATATTCCTTTTTCTTAATCTCTTTTTTTTTCAGTACTATTTACGCTAGTCCGGAATCACTATTCCCTGTAGCTATATCATTGGACCGGCAAACGCCCTGCAATGATAGTAAGAACCACATTTTTTTTCTTACTTTCTTTTTTTTTTTCAATTCAGTATAGAACAGTTACAGACCAACCATACCGCAAACATGTCCCCGTCACAATCACACAAAAATGTATCGTGAGGGACGTAGTGACACGATAACACCTAACTATGTAAACCAACAGCAACTCTACACATATCCCAGTGCAGCACAGACCAGCCTCCCTGCAACTTCATGTTCCTTTCCTGCTCTAGAATAATTACTTCGTTAGAGTGTTGCAATATCTCTAGTATTTTCTAGATGCACAGACACGGCTACCTCTGACTGTCGCACGTCCTCGTGCTGTTGACAGTGAACAGCATACGGTCTATCAGTTATCACCACCTGCTAACAGATATTAACTCTTGTTAAATATTACAACGGTCGACCATCCCAGACTTCATTTAAGTCTGGAACGCGCCGATATGGCTACCTCCAGGCAAACGCACTTCAGCTTTTTGTTCTTCTTCGTCCGTGCCACATTCGCGCCAGCGAGCCGTCGCGCCGTACTAGCGCTAGCAAATCGTTGTATTGCTTTGCAAAATTAAAAGAAATCGAGATAAATGTATTGCGAACCATGGAATTCCGAGCTTCCAAAATTCATCATATATTCTCTTAAGAAACGGCAACTGTATGACATTTGAAAACATTGCAAAAAACGGTAACTATGTGTAGAGACGGATACCATCATATATTTCAAAGGGAAGGAGGCAACCGCGCAAAATCTACGAAAGCCGTCCAAGCCTCAGACGTCCATTTACAGCGCCAAAGCACCATTTGTTCGGCGGCCGCTTGAATTGCCTTGCCGTAAGATCAGCCGATAAGTTACCGACTGTAGCGGTGTAGGCTCAATTTTACTAGCGCTCGGCCGTTCCTGACCATGTTCGATTAGCCGTCACAACATCTTCCTCATTGATGTAGAGATTTCTACGAATCTCTCGACATCAAACCCCAATCTTGTCGACCACACAGTATTCGGAGCAAACTGCAACACTGATCAACACATTAGAACACAAAAATGTTACTTATTATTTTCAATTTCTAGCATGTTAAAGTTAATCCTTTATTTTGGTACATCGCTTAAACGTTTTAAATTTCAAAATATAACAGATGATAATCATGTTTCGCATGAACTATCAAATTACAACAAAACTTGAATAAGTTAATTTTTCATTCAATGCAAACGATGACTCGTCTAGAAAGCCTCCGACATTTCTTCCATTTGTTAACATATTTAGGTACGTCAGAAATAATGAAAATACTTGAGGGTACTTTTAATACAAATCGAACAAAAGGATTTATCTTTTGGCTTAAATAATTTCACTTTATCTTTTCTCTACACTTTAATGATACGACAATATCGTAAGTAGGACAGCAAATTTTATTACGGTATTTAATATAAAAAGAGATCCATCAATGCGAAATGCATTATAGCCTTTACAAATGTAATAATTCTCATACTATTCGAAGATTATATGTGGGCAATAAGAGGGACTTTATCCCACTTCTGATGTAGGAAGTGTAGTGGGTATAGTACAGAGACTAATTTTGTAGTTAGGAATAATAATTAATTCGTTTACACGAATTAATTATCCAACGAGTCAAGGATAAACTAGTAACGGAATACGACAAGCGCACCGTTCCACGTCAGAGCCAAGACTGTCCTAACGACGGCCGCTCCGTCCGTTTTATACAAGCAGGATGGGTGTCAACGCAGGTGCAATGCCGCAGGTGTGCGGTACACGTGTCGTTTACAAGAATTCTGTCTAGCCAGACCAACGCCACTGCACCTACAACGGTGCAGGTGCCGTCATATATATATATGTATATGTATATATATATATATATATATATATATATATATATATATATATATATATATATATATATTTAAAAATATATAAAATAAAAAAATTGTTAAAAATTACTACAGCAAATAATTTCCTTGTCGCTATTTACAGTAAAGTGTGGTGGCGTGAAATGGCGGCTAAGAATATCCACTACCCCATATTTTCTTCCCGTGGGTGTCGTAAGAGGCGACAGAGGAATACTGAGGCAGGAGATGGGCAGCAGCATCAATTCAATTCAATTCAATTCATTTTATTCATTTGCGATATATGGGTTACAATTGGTCTTAATAATTTAACAAAATACAGCCATATTCTACCTTACGGTGTGCAAACTACTTAAATATAAGATTTGATTATAATTAAAACTAAATGGAAAATTCCGATAATTACATTAACATAATATAACCCTATTTGTATATTTGCACTACTAACATAATAATAATTCACAAAATAATAATAAAATACATGTAATAATTAAAATTGTAATGTCAAAATAGTAATGTCAAAACGAGTATAAATTATTGTTTCAAAATTAATAACATCGATAACGTTTCGTTCAATAAATTTGATAGATAAAATTTAAAAATTGTCATATAAATAATCGTCAATATTATAATACGCTTTTTTGGTTAAAAATGTGTTTAGTTGTTTCTTAAAAATGTGAAGGCTCTTAGAATCTCTTATATATTTAGGTAAATGGTTATACAGACGAGGACCCATACAGAACACGCTTTTTTGAAACAAAACAGTCTTACTATTGGGATGGCTCAATTTATCTTTATGACGCTGGACATTTAGTTTTTCGTAAAAACTTAAGTTTTGACGTATAAATAAGACTACCTCATATATATATAGACATGGCATTGTTAATAATTTTAAATTAATGAAGTATGGCTTACAGCTCTCACTTTGGTTAATTTTACAAAGGGCTCGTAAGCATCTTTTTTGAGCTTTAAATACTGTTTCTTTGTCCGTACAATTACCCCAGAACATAATACCATATCTAAGTGTAGACATAACATAAGCATGATATGATGCCATTACGGCGGATGTGTCTACAACTTTTCCAAGCATATATAACGCATACGAAAAACGATTTAATTTCATACACACACTGCTCACATGAGACTGCCAGTTCAAATTGCAATCTACATTTATACCCAAAAATTTTATATTGTCTATGGTATTGATTTTTTGTCCTAGATAATTGATATTTAAATTATTTATTTTATTGCGTTTTTGATAGAATGTCATAAGTTTTGTTTTTTCTAAATTTACATTTAAATTATTTATGTTTAGCCAATTCATGATTTTCTCTAAAGCAAAGTGTATGTTACTTTCTAAATCTATTTTGTTTTTGCTAGTGAAAATAACTGTGCTGTCGTCAGCAAATAATACTATTTTGTGATTAATGACGTTGGGAAGGTCGTTGATATAAATAAGAAATAACAATGGTCCTAAAACACTTCCTTGCGGTACTCCAGTTTGTACGACTCTGTATTCAGAAACATAGGTTATTTCTTTTCTTGATTTTACACAAATTTTTGTAATGTGTGTACTTTGTTTTCTGTTAACTAAATATGATGTTAGTAGATCTAGTGCATTACCTCGAATACCGTAGGCTTCAAGCTTTTTGAGTAATATTTTATGATCAACATAATCAAATGCTTTAGTAAGATCCATGTAAAGTGCACATACAGGTATTTTATTATTTAGGCTAGACATAACGGTATTAAAAAAATTGTATAGAGCCATATTTATAGTCTTATTTTTTCTAAATCCTATTTGTTCTTCTCTAAGAATATTGTACGTTTCAAGGTAGTTATATAAAGAGTTATAAATTATTTTCTCAAATACTTTTGAGAGCACAGGTATAAGTGCAATAGGCCTATAGTTAGACATATTCTCCCGATCATTATTTTTGAACAGTGGTTTGACAATGGTAGACTTTAGTCTTTCTGGAAATATACCATTACAAATACATACATTGAAAATATAACTAAGTACCGGAGCAATTACACCGGATACGTATTTTAAAACTCTTGTACAAATTTCATCACAACCAGTACTGTTTGTATTTTTAAGAGATTTTATAGCTTTATCTATATCAAATGATGTTGTGGGTGGTATAAATATTGAATTGGGATTGTTGAAAGTTAACTTATATGGTTTATCACTATTTGGACGGTCTTTATTAATTTTGTTGGTATAGAAATTATTAAATGCCCTAGCTATAGCTAGCAGATCCTCAACTATATCACCATCAACAATAATTTTACTAATTGCTTCTTCATTTGTGCTATTTTTGTATTTATTTATCACTTGCCAGGTAGCTTTAGATTTATTTTGTGCTGTGTTAATATAGTAATTATTTTGGGACTTTTGGGTAAGTTTGATAATTTTGTTTAGACGTTGGGAATATTCTTTTAATATAGTTTTATTTTCTACGCTGCGTTTTTTTCTGTATTGCCATAATAACTGTCGTTTATGCTTAGTACATTTTTTTATCCCATTAGATAACCATTTTGTTTGTTTACGTGAATAGACTTTAATTTTAATGTCAGGAAAGCATAGGCGATAGAGGAGGGTAAACAAGTCATGAAATTGGTCAAAAGCAAGATTAGGATTTTTTTCCTTATAAACCTCGTTGAAAGTGAGAGAGCCCAAATAATTGTTAAATTTGTGAAGATTTTCTACATTATAATCGCGTCTTCTTATATGCCAGTAATTAAGATAGTAGCTTTGCTTGACTGGGCATGTCAACAGTTGTGCCGTATGGTCTGACAAAGCTAAGTCATAAGTATTGCTCTTACACCCTTGAATATTGTGAAAAATATTGTCGATACATGTACCACTAATTAGTCGTGTAGGTACTTTTATAGCTGTTTTTAGATTATAGCTTATTATTAGTTGTATAAAATTTTTAGAAATTTTGGTTGCATCTATTATATTTATATTAAAATCTCCACAAATTATAATTTTATTTTTATTATTATTACAGTATTTTTTTAATATTAAGTCAAAATTATACAAAAAATTATTGAAATCTTCATTTCTATTTTTTGGAGGTCTATAGGTACATATTATTTTAAGTTTATGCTCTATAAGTTCAACTGCACAGCACTCGATTATGTTCGTTTTACTAAGTTGTGCTATTTCAGGAAGAGGTTTATATTTATGACATTTCTTAACTAGTATGCAGGAGCCTCCATGACGATTTTCTCGAACATGGTATGATGCAAGAGTATAATTATCTAATTTGAATAAATTCGTATCATTGTAAGTCATATTATGTTCAGTTATGCATAGAACATCAGCCGAGTGCCCATCTAATTCGAGGTTATTTAAATTAACAGTTAGGAGGTCAGCTTTAGCAATTAATCCATTAATATTTTGATGTAATATATATAGTTTTTCATATACGAAAAAGGTTTTTACCAGAATGTGTTATATTATCATGCCTGGGAGTGATTTCCTCTATGCTATTGTCTTTCAATATATCGTCACTCTGTGTACATGTGTCTACCATTTCAATATTGTCAGTTTGTGTACTAGTAGTCTGAAGTGAAGTAAATTTTGAGGAAATTACTATATTTTGGTAACGCTCAAATTTTAATTTGTAGTCAAGGCGTAGAATTTCACGTAGCAGAAAACGGCATGGTATATATGGAGTAAAAGTATATTGATGAAAAAAAGGCTTCGAACCATTTGTATTTATGAACGAAACATTAGTAAAATTTGTACATATAAATCTTAATACATAGTTAAGTTTGCCGATGTTTAAATTTCTATTATATGGTATTTTTGTAAATATTATATTAGTATTTGTTATACTATAAAGCCAGCTCCTGATACAAAATTCAAATTCATATGGATTATTCTCATTCACGCCGCCAAGAACAACAACATAATCATTTTTTGTAAGTTTACATATTTCGTTCTTTTCTGTTTGTAAGATTTCCTGTATTTTGGCTCCTGGTTTCCAATAACAAGTTACAAGAAAATTATCGCCAATTAATTTTTGAAGAGTTTTGCAAATATTTCGCCCTTGTTGGTCATCATCTCTGTGATAACAGCAAAATAACAATAAAAAAACTGCGGTTGCCAACCTGCTCGCCAAGCGTGGCAACTATGGCAAAATGGGGTATGTTACGGCCTACGGCTGCTCCCATAAAGGGTCCAATCTTCTGGGGCCGATGAGCAGAAGACTTCCCGAGCAGACGTAGGTCGGGCCTCAATGTGGTCACGTGGAATCTCTCGAATTACACTAAAATATAACGGAAGCGTTCTATACTACGGCCAGTCGACCGGCAGAGGAATTAGGCGGAGCTTGCTTACCTATATCCAAGGCGACTGGTCCCTCCGGAGTCGGTCAGGTCACATGTGGTTGTGTAGTGAAAGGGAAATAAGTGATGTGATGTGTATCTGGGTGTGACTGATGGTGATTAACCTAGACCTTGGCCGTCGGCAGCAGCCCGAGCGTCGAGACCGCTCCAACTTGAGGGGGCCTTCCGAGGTTGTCCACAGTCACTTTCTTCTTTCGTCACGATGACAGTCAATTAACTCTATCGTACGATTAACTAACTTACAGAAGCCACTAACTATCGCTGGGTATAAGGTTAACGCACAAAACTCACACGGAGTTTACGGATCAAAGGTCACGACCGTTTCGCGTAGCAACAGTTAGTTCTAGAATATCAGAGACCGCACTAGTTAAAATTTGTCGAATGCACTTATACAGATTCTGAGTCGGACCCAATAAGTCCCGGGAAAGGCTATCCAAACAGGGAATGCGCGTTATAACTCCTAGACAGGATATTTACTAGACGCCCTAACTATTCCGCGGTTCCCGCACAAAATTAACAGCGTGCAGACATTAGCACAGCTGGCAGACGACTGCTGCGCTTGCGACCCGCGCGCCACTTGCCACGCTCGGCCGAACTTCAAACCGGTATCGCCGAGGCGCGCGCCTTCTAACGTTAATCCCGAAGTGTTTAGTTCCGCGACGATATGATTAGTTCCGCGATCCGACCGGATCAGCTCTGCAAACAGCGACGCTACACGAAGCTGCCCAGACAAATTTTGTGCCAGCAGTTGCTTCAGTGCAGAGCGCACCCACAAATTCCACATGAACGTCGTCTGTGGAGAGCCGAACGAAACGCACAGATAGTCCCTAGTATGAATTTTCAACAAGTAGGCCTAGCCAGGCCACCCACCATATTATCATTTACTAAAATAGTGCGGCAGCTGATTTCAATCTGATAATCTCCAAAACTAGCTAGCCTGTTAGACAAACAGTCCTATGCTCATATTTCAACTAATTTTTCAAAGCATCAATGTTCAACTACAGAATCAATTCAACCAAATTAATCACCGATGCACATAGGTCAACTTGACAAATTAAACAAAACAATAACGTAAGGGACAGCCCTACTTCTTCATAAAGCAAAATGATTAAAGACTATCATTAACATATACATAATTTTTCAAATAGCGCGCCATTCTATTTCACATGAATTCAAATTTTCCTTTCAGGAAACAGACGCAACAATCAAATACAGTGATTAAATATATTTACAAAACACATGCAGTAGCATTTAAAGGAGTAGATTAAATTCAATTCTTTTAATTTAAATCGCTACAAATTAGAAAATTTCGCGGAAAGCCCAAAGCATTTTTTAATTTTAATTCAAAGTATTTTTTGACTAAGTGCTCGACCAAACCAAATCTAATACCCCTTGACAGCGTGATTCAACGCTCCAGGGGGGCCCTAATCTTCCCACCACCAAGGGGAGGCCACATGGCGTGAACTCGGGATCAATAGAGCACAACTGCTAACAGTCGCCACTCGGGTTGTACGCCTTCACTGAGGCTGTCGGCAACAGAACATTTTGACAAATGGACTGTTGACGGCTTAAGGCTCAGTGGAGGCGGCCGTGGTGGGAGCTAAGGCGGCAGCTAGCCAGGGCCGCCTCCATCAAATGGGGAACAGTGGTACACCAGTCGCGGCCACTCAGCTAACGGGAGTGAGAAGGGTCCAGCGGACCGATGAGTGGCCGTGAAGTTCCTCTCCACACGCTGAGGGGGAGTGATGACACCCCCGCCCCTGGGGGAATTACCCCCCGACTGGTCGGGGGAGGGACCCCTTTCAAACTTAGGGGCCTGGTGGCTGGCCGGCGGGCGCCGATTGTCGCCCGGCAGAGGGCGTGGTTGAGCGCCCCCGCCCGTGGGGGTCGAGGGCCTGGCAGAGCCCCGAGAGGAGACGCCGTTCGCACCCAGGCACAAAACTGCATGGTGATTGCCTTGGCAATGCAGACAGGGCCGTCGATGCGGACAGTCTCGCTGGAGGTGCCCTCCCAGACATGAATAGCACCAGCGGCGCTCCTTGGCGATAGTTCGCCTCGCCGAAACCGGCTTACCTAATAATTTCGGGCACGACGTTACCCGATGATCAGACGCTCGACAATAGGAGCAGGGGAGGGTTGACGACGACTTGCCTGGAGGATTCAGCCTCTCACTGGGCACTGCTCGTAAGTCGTCAACGGTGCCCGCCGCGTTCTCTATCTGCCGGCACTGCTCCTCCAAAAACCGCAGCAGGTCATAGAAGGGCGGAATATAGGAGGCCTCGTCCCCGCCGTACCTCTCCTCAAAATGGATTCGAAGGTCGAGAGGTAGACGAGACAGCACGATGCGGAGCAACAAAAAAGCCCATTCGCCCACTGGTAAATCCAGCCGCCTCAACGTATTACAGTTCACCAAGACTGGATCCAACAGGTCCGGAAGCAGTCTGGCCCGGTCACTAAGCAGCGGGAGGCTTAGAAGCTGCTTAACATGTTCGTCCGCAATTCGCCGGACGTTGGCGTATCTTCTGGCTAGGAGGTCCTGAGCAGTCTGGTAGGCGTCGTCCGACAATCTCAAGTGGCCAACGACGCCCAGGGCCTCCCCCTCCAGTGAGGCCAGGAGGTACGCCATCTTTTGGCTCGGGGTCAGGTCACTCCGGGCGTCCACTAGGCTGTCGAAAAGACCAACGAAGGTCAGCCATTCGGAAAGGACCCCGGAGAACTTTGGCAGGTTCAGAGTTGGGAGTCGTCCCAACAGCTCCGGCTGAAGCTGCTTCAGAGAGGACTCGGACAGGTCACTCATCCGAGCTTCACGCGCCTCCTCGGCATACCTGCCTTCAGCTTCGATCAACTCGTCCGTGAGCCACAAGAACTGCTCATAGTCCGCGAAGCAGGAGTCCAGGACTCCCTTCTCCACATCCGAATCCTCGAGCTCAGCGTAAGCCTCCTCCACTGCGGCCCTTCGAGCATCCACCTGCTCGAACCGCTTCATCAAGTTATGGATCCTATCCGGTCGACCTATCAAAGCATGGGCGCTTGTGGCCCAGCGCAACTCAGTCCGCAGACAATGGATCAGTAGCTTGGGCGATGACATCACTATTAAATACAAATTACGACGCGGCTCGAGCACAAATTACAAAGATAACAAACAAAAAATACAACAAAAATAAACAGTTAATAAATGCAGTTCCTATCAAATCGCGTTGAATAGAAATTACACAAATACGAATTACTACGTATCAACCAAATACAAGTTAGCACAAAAGAAAAGACACAAATCAAATTAACAAATAACAAATACTAGTGCGATCAAATCAAGTTAAATTCAAATTGCGCAAATACAATTACTAATCTTTAGTTCAAATACAAATTACAGTATAAACGAAGATACACATCACGGTCGATCAACAAAAAATGCCTAGCTCGGAAATCGACCCTTCGATAAATAATCCACTACAACTATCCGACAACGATAATTATCCGATTACGTAAAAATAACCATCTACCTACATGACGTATATCTCTAGAAAAACTCCCGCTTGCGCAACCTAGGGCGCGGCTTTTCAAACAACCCACTAACCAAAAAAAAGGCAAGCAACAAACAACAAAGGGAAATAATTTTATTATTACGTACAAAAAAATATTTTTACGTATTACGGACGGGCGTGATTGTAGATACAAATTAAACCAATCAAACCAACGCTCCCTGCCACCAGAATTGTTTAATTTTTATCAAACACTATGGTCGGGATCGACCGGGGAATCGAACCCGGAACCACGCTCTGCTACCAGTTTGTTACGGCCTACGGCTGCTCCCTTAAAGGGTCCAATCCTCTGGGGCCCATGAGCAGAAGACTTCCCGAGCAGACGTAGGTCGGGCCTCAATGTGGCCACGTGGAATCTCTCGAATTACACAAAAATATATGGGGGAGCGTTCTATACTACGGCCAGTCGACCGGCAGAGGAATTAGGAGGAGCTTACTTACCTATATCCAAGGCGACTGGTCCCTCCGGATTCGGTCAGGTCACATGTGGTTGTGTAGTGAAAGGGAAATAAGTGATGTGATGTGTATCTGGGTGTGACTGATGGTGATTAACCTAGACCTTGGCCGTCGGCAGCAGCCCGAGCGTCGACACCACTCCAACTTGAGGGGGCCTTCCGAGGTTGTCCACAGTCACTTTCTTCTTTCGTCACGATGACAGTCAATTAACTCTATCGTACGATTAACTAACTTACAGAAGCCACTAACTATCGCTGGGTATAAGGTTAACGCACAAAACTCACACGGAGTTTACGGATCAAAGGTCACGACTGTTTCGCGTAGCAACAGTTAGTTCTAGAATATCAGAGGCCGCACTAGCTAATATTGTCGAATGCACTTATACAGATTCTGAGTCGGACCCAATAAGTCCCGGGAAAGGCTATCCATACAGGGAATGCGCGTTATAATTCCTAGACAGGATATTTACTAGACGCCCTAACTATTCCGCGGTTCCCGCACAAAATTAACAGCGTGCAGACATTAGCACAGCTGGCAGACGACTGCTGCGCTTGCGACCCCCGCGCCACTTGCCACGCTCGGCCGAATTTCAAACCGGTATCGCCGAGCCGCGCGCCCTCTAACGTCAATCCCGAAATCAGCGTTCGGGCGTAAACAGGGTATATTGGCGAAAGTTACCAAGAGACGATCCCCAGGCCCCGGCGGCCCTGCTATTCCCGGCTAGGGTGGCGACCATAGTAACGGCGGGGCAGGGGAGGCTAAGAATCTTCGGTGAAGGTTTGGTTGCTACCTAAGACTACTCGACCTAGCAACATATAACATATGCACATTGAGAACTGACGAGAAGATCTTGGAGGTGGAAGAAGAGATAGACAAGTTGTGCTGGGATTTTATAGGATTATCTGAAATCCGAATAAAGGGAGTAGACACGGTAATCCTCGATTCCGGCAACTTCGATCACCGGGAGGACCATCTGTCCCAAGGAGGTGTCGGGTTTATCGTTCACAAGTCTCTCGTTAACAATATTTTAAAGATTGGGAGATTGAGTCGACAAGGCTTGCGTGATTATAAGGTATATTCAGAATCATCAAACGGTATTCGGTGAAGGTTATACAGGCTTAAGCACCAACCTCGGCACTTCCCGATGAGGAGCTGGAGGAAATGTATGAGGATATCTCTAGAGCCATGCATTTCTCCAAAATCCACTATACGGTGTTAATGGGAGACTTCAACGCAAAACTAGGTACAAGGGAGTACGGTGAGCTGAAGCTAAAGAACACAAGCTCAAGGTAACAACTAGAACGTAATTTTAATAGTTACATCATAAACTTCATCCCATATTTTATTTTATTTTACCCCTTACGAGTGGAATTTTATCTTAAAATACTTATGAGACACTTCGGTAGTATTTGAAAGTATTTCATTAATTTCTTTATTAAAACCAGATCCTAGCTGATGAAGAAATCTAGTAATATACGTACAGTCGAATTGAGAATCTTTCTTATGGTCGGCTAAAAATAACTTTCTAGACACCAAAAAGTTTCTAAGCACTCTACTACCGCTATAATTAGTAATTTTATCAAGATTTTACAACACTTTTACGCCTAATATATTAAAATAAAACTTTGTAGCCCTTTTTAAAGACGTTGCACGAACGGAGATGTGTGAGATTTGGCATAGTTAAAGTAAATTTAACGGTTCGGTGGCGCATTGGCTTAGCAGCGCTAGGGGCCGTTGGTTCGAATTCTGCGCTCCTGAGTGTGTGATCAAAAGTTGTATGGTTTAAAAATAATTGTTTCAGATCTGGTTTTTGTTCTTGTAAAATTTTTGCATATAAACTGTGCTTACAATACTATTGTGGAGATAACGTTTATTTAAATAAAAAAAATTATATAACTAAATAAAATCATAGAGTAATTACATAAAGTACATAAATTAAATATAACCTTAATTGTATACGTTCATACTGCCACTTTATACGTGGTATACCCATCCGGCAGCTATATTATGGTAGTGCCGCTAATGGGTCGGCTCGACCGGGGAAGGACCACGCTTTCGCAGAATACCAGCGTAATATAGCAACATAATGCTGCTGTATTTCTTATGGTGAGTGTAAACAACCGGAGACAATCTTTACTGGATATGAGGCATTCTACCTTAGTCCTCAGCGGTGACAGCGCGTCAGCGTTTTGATTTTTAATTGAGGATAAATGTATTTGTTTATGGGCCACAGTACTTACTTACCATCGGGTGGACTGTGTGCTCGTTTGTCGCCCTTATTCTATAAAAAAATGTCAATGCTCAAACACATAATAGTCAAAGAGTACCTATATAATAATATAGTCACTACATTTTAATAATAGTCTATAAAATGAAATGAAATATTTATTTGCATTTGGTTAAGGTACATTGAAGATGGTCACAGTAATTAAACATCCGCTTAATCAGCCATTATTAATAGCATGCAAATCTTTAAAACTATAAAATATCGAGATAAAAATATTTAAGAGTAGTGATTATAACAAAATGTCTACAGGTAGTCAATAAATAGGAAATAATTAATAAATATTTCATAATTGGTCCTGTACACGCCCCTAGCTGCCCCAACCAAGGCAGACGGGATTAGGGCCCATGAGTAATCCCATCGACGAGCAGCAGAGGGACGGGGCCAGAATATGGCCACGTGGAAATTCCTAATTACAATAAACCAGATGGGAGGACGCTAGAAAGACATAGTACTTACCAAGCTAACTTCGCACCAAGGCTTGGGCAGGCCGTGAGTGTGTGTAATAGTGGATGGCGAGTAGTGTACAGTGAGGTGTGAATGTGTGGGGCCTTATCAAGCACAGGCGACCAGCCGCGGCCGAGTTCCAGGCTGCTCCAAAATGCTGCACCGCTTCAGACTGCTTCGGCGCCGGATCACAGTCACTTTCCTCGTTCGTCACGATGACAGTCAATTAACTCTATCGTACGATTTACTAACTTACAGAAGCCAATAACTATCGTTGGTTATAAGGTTAACGCACAAAACGCACACGGAGTTTACGGATCAAAGGTTACTACCGTTTCGCGTCGCAACAGTTAGTTCTAGAATATCAGGCCGCACTAGCTAATATTGTCGAATGCACTTATACAGATTCTGAGTCGGACCCAATAAGTCCCTGGGAAGCTCTCCAGCTAGGAATACGCGTCACAAATCCCAGACCGCCCACCCACGGGCCGCGCCTAATTATTCCGAGTTCCCGAGTTAGTGTTCTGGTGCGCTTTACGTGAGAAGGAGAAGGGGAAGAAGTTGTCCTCTCCCAAGGAGGGGTTACTATGGAGTGGCCGGCGCTATTAAGGCCGTGGATGTGTGCAAAATCGTTCTTGTAGCTCTGCATATATGTATACAGCGAATGTAGAACAACATCGAGCATCAGTCGGTGCGAGTCCTATATAACCCGCCCTTGTCCGGTGAGGCAGATATGTGTATAAGCCTTCCTTTGGTAAAAAGGTGGGTGAAAACAGGCAGAAGGACTGTTTGAAGTCTTACGTTTTCAGACTTAGTGGTATGGACTACGGAGAAACATTAATGCAAACGCAATAAAGCAGTTAACAAGAAAATAATCGTTCCATTACCTTCTCTGTAAACTAAATAACTCTACAAAATATTCGTTCTATTTTCTTTCGTTATTACATAAAGTAAAATAGAATAGAGTAGAATAATTTTAATTCAACATAGATTTCAAGTAATAGTTATTGAAAGTAATTTATACATTTACCACTGGTTTGGAAATACCAAGTCAGGTCATAAGTATTGTCACAAAGTAAAAACTTTTCTTTTAGAATACTGGCCACAAAAAAAGTTTATTGAATTTGAATTTCGAATTGTTCATGAAAATAAAACTGTATACTTTTTAGAATTTTACTCATTTTTAAATATGGAGTGGACTTAAAGACGACCGTGTTGCAGTTATTGCGTTGCATCGTTGCGGTTACGCACCAATTCAAATTTTTGACATACTAAAAAATTTGAATATAACCAAAAGAATCGTTTATCGTACCATCAAACGATACAATGAAGACTCTAGTGTAGATGACAGGTCAAGAAGTGGTCGCCCTCGGTCTGTTAGGACTCCAGCAGTGATAAAAGCTGTGAAGGCGCGAATTCAAAGAAATCCCAAACGTAAGCAGAAACTGTTGGCCCTTCAGATGGGGTTAAGCAGAACCTCGGTGAAAAGGGTGTAAAATGAAGACTTCGGGCATATCGAAGAAAAACAGGACATCGTTTAAATGCTCGTCTAATGGACCTGAGACTGAAGAGGTGCCGCGCTTTGTTGAAGCGGTACGTGGGAAAAAAATATCGGGAAATTCTTTTTTCGGATGAAAAAATTTTTACCGTAGAAGAGAGCTACAACAAACAAAATGATAAGGTGTACGCACACAGTAGTGAAGAAGCGAGCAACCGTATTCCGCGTGTCCAACGAGGTCATTTTCCATCCTCGCTTATGGTATGGTTGGGAGTTTCTTATTGGGGCTCAACAGAGGTACATTTTTGTGAGAAAGGTGTAAAAACGAATGCAGTTGTGTATCAAAATACAGTCCTGACGAGCCTTGTGGAATCTGTTTCTACTACCATGTTTAATAACAGGCACTGGGTATTCCAATAAGATTCGACGCCAGCTCATAGAGCGAAGAGCACACTGCTGGCGGCGCGTGAAATCGACTTCATCCGGCACGAAGACTGGCCCTCCTCCAGTCCAGATTTGAATCTGTTAGATTACAAGATATGGCAACACTTGGAGGAAAAGGCGTGCTCAAAGCCTCATCCCAATTTGGAGTCACTCAAGACATCCTTGATTAAGGCAGCCGCCGATATTGACATGGACCTCGTTCGTGCTGCGATAGACGACTGGCCGCGCAGATTGAAGGCCTGTATTCAAAATCACGGAGGTCATTTTGAATAAACTTTAGTGTCATAAGAATCTATGTTTTGTTAAGTTCATTTTGGTATATAAATGGTTACACAATGAATGAAATTGTTTCAATTATTTTATATTAAACATGTGACAGAATTTATGACCTGACTAGGTAATATCTGTACTGGAAGAACAACCAAGAAAGTCAGCGGGACTCTTTTTTATATCATCATTTATAATAATTAACAATGAATTACAGTTTTGACAAATGTATAATACATTTAAAACAGCATAATAGCGATCACCTTATTTCCAAGGGGGTATTATCAGCCATTAATTTTTTAATAGTCTATTAACTCTTTTTATAGAGCTTTTGATAATAACTGTAATAGTAGAAGTAACAGTAGTAGCTTTTGATAGTAAAAAAATTAAACATTTGAATGATAGGTTATACCTATATATATTTCGGGGACTGCTGTAAAAGCTGCGCCATGAAGGAATTAATGACACGTTGATAAAGAATAAACATTATAATTTTTGAGTATTTCTGGTTTCTTTTGGCATGACTACAGACAAACCAGTTTACAGTTTAGCAGATTATGTTATTTAGCTTTATAATAAAAGCTTGTTAACAACAAATAACAGACTCTCTCTTAGCTCTCAATTTAAAATTAATTATTACTAGTAAAACTATAGTTTATAAATGGGTAAATTAACATTTAAATTCATCTCAACAATTCTCGTATTATTTAACTTTAATCTTTTCAACTTTGTATTTACGTTAATAAATTACGTTAGAAGCTTAAAACCATTACCTAGAAAGCGATTCCAGTCAACCATGTATAATGGCATAACCTTGTCTGAACTCTCTAATTTTATGAGTCAAAGCAATAATACATTATTAGATTTGTTTCAAGCTTTCAAGAAAATGTACGAAAGTTCACGGCGATATAAAGTGCTATGAACGGACGAGGTAAGGAATGAAACACTCGAATACTGGATACTACTGAAATAAAATTTTAAAATTTTCCAACATATAGTTTTTTTTAATACGTAACCTCCACACTAGGATTTTCTCCTGTATCGTGGGGGTAGTTTACAAACATAAATTTCACAAGGACAAACATCTAGAGCCGGAACATTTATTTGTAGGTCATACAAATACTTGTTCCGTGCGGGATTACAACCCACGGCCCTTAGCGCTGCAACTCAAGTGCTAAGCCACTGCGGCACGGAGCCGTCTTATAGCGGTTATTCGCTATATAATATCTATAACTATAGTACGTGAGGGTAATATGGTCATCCGGTTAATATGATCACTTTCTTGTAACTAAAAAACTACACCCTTATTTGCATGGATGTTTTTGTGATACCAAATAACAAAGAGATTTAAAAGATATATAGAGCGGGCATTGGGAACATTTATATACAAAAACTTTGAGTTGTGATGCCCTCTAGCTAAAAATAGCAAAACAACGCTAAGAATTTATTAACCCAACATTTTAGCTATTCCCCAGTAGGTGACGCTAATAAATATAACGCCGTTTTAGGAATATGAAAGTATCGATAATTTTGTTGAAGGTTACTAAGTTTGAAATATTTTGCGATATAATAATAGGGAATATACATGATTGTATATTGTATAAATCTATTTATCATAACTTCCATCACACTAAAAAAATCATATTAACTTTTTACGCCCCTTTGGTGTCATGAAATAAAATATTTAATTTTTTTTAAGAATCAATTCAAATAGCAGCCATTTTGATGGCCACCTTGGTGGCACCTTGGGTGACGTCACTCGGTCTATTAGATGCTATAGTAATAGCATATGATCGGTCGTTCGGCGTTAAAGACACATCGAGAAACGCCAAATCCAACAAGAATGCGCCTCTGTTTTTAAATTCGTTTCTTTTACAAAAATACACTTCAAATCAAAAATAAGAAAAACACTGAACTTAAAAGCCTTTTTACGATTTTTCACGTTTTATCGGCTACAGTACTTAAAAACACTACCCACATCAATAAACATTGTTATTTTAAGATTTTACCTTATTTTCTAACTCAAGCTTAACCTACAATTTCTTGCATCTAATATCTTTAACTGTACAAATTGTTTTTAATGAAACAAACCTATAGCCCTCTCCTATCACTGTAAGCTTTGTCCTTGAAAACCACTAGACAATGAAGACCGTTGTAAAACCAGCAGACAATGAAGCCTGGTATGTAAAAGAGAAGACTTGCTGTATTACTAAACATCAACACAGCAAGTATCCTCAGCATGCTCATAAGCAACACAGAAAATCTCATCAGCATACCTAAAAAAATTTTCCCACACTTGCTCCACATAAAGTAGGCTACTTAGCATAGTTGGTATATACTACTCATTTCTGTTGGTTTGGGTACAGTATCGTTGACTATTTTACATCCTTAAATATTGTAAAGGATTAAATGGGCATTCTGTATATTTTTTTTATCGATAGCCCCAACCGATAAACGTCGTCAATCACTAACTTTAACATTAGTAACTAAATAGTGACGTTACTGGATAACAGAGGGCCCTTATTATAATAAAAATGAATGTTCTAGAACAATCTACTAGAAATAATAAAATTTAAAGATTATTCGATAAATATACGTTATACTTACCATAATAAATCGAAATCACGTTCATATTTTGCTCCATATCGTGACTTACAATATCTTAATGCACAACCAGGCATATTTTCTTTAAAATATTTTTTAAATATACGAAACAAATGCGTCTTGACTTTTTACGATGTCACTAAAACTAAATGACAAAAATCGGAGATATATCCTATAGGGCAAAAGTTAGAGACTTAAATGTCTTTGTTTCTAATTAATATATTAATTATAGTATACGACTTTGTGTTTTTGTCTTTGTCGTTCTCATAGTTTTGCTTATATAGGGCGGGTGACCATATTACCCTCACGTACCTTAATAGGTATGTAACAATATACCATGTTTACATAAAGATCACTTTTCCGTTTCTTGTTCTACATACTAACGCGTTATACGGATTACAATACATAGGAGTCTAATTAGATATCTACTATCCTCTTCATTTTTATAGGATACAAAGGAGCACACAGTCCATCTGATAGTAAGTGGTTGCTGTGGCCCATAGACATCTACATCTATCTTCGACGTCCGTTGATCCTACGAATCAAAATGCAGATGCGTTGTCACCCGTGAGGACTTACATGGAATGCCTCGAAATGTTCTCTGTAGTCACCACATGAAACAGAGGACCGTTAAGATTATATTTTACGCTGCTATTCTGCGAGAGCGTGGTCTTTCCCCGGTCGTGCCAACCCATTCGTACTGCACTACATTACTAATGTAGCTGCAGAATGGCTCTACCACGTTAAAATCTTATTGTGTCATTTTTTTACGTGGTAGAGCCATGCTACAGCCATATAAGTAGTTACAATATACTGCCTCGTTGGTCTAGTGGTTGTAGTAGTGCGACTGCTGATCATGAGGTCCCGGGTTCGAATCCCGGGTTGGGCAAAAAATCAGTTATTGAGTTTTTCTATCAAGAAATTCTCAGTAGCTGCCCGGAGTCAGGAAGTTGGCGGTGTCTCACCCCCGTGCCTCGGAAACCACATTAAGCCGTTGGTCTTGCGCTTGATCTCTCTTCGGTCGTGTCGGTTTACCGTCCCATCGGACTATGAGAGTGTAGGAATAGAGAGTGCACCTGTGCTTGCGCATACACTTGGGCACTATAATCCTGTCCTGCGCCGATGGCTAGTCTCCGTTGAGGCTGGCCGTCGTGACCGAAATTCGGTCTGGAAGACTTATTATTATCAGTAGTATATTTGTAGCACGAATGGGTCGGCTCGGCTTGGGTAGGACGACGCTTTTATAGAATACCAGCGTAAAATGGCAGCTCAACACTGCTGTGTTTCGTATGGTGAGTTTAGAGAACCGCTGACTCTTTTTACTGGAAACGAGGCATTCCATCTTAGTCCTCACGGATGACAACGCATCTGCATTTAAATTCGTAGTTGAGGATAGATGTAGATGTCTATGGGCCACAGTAACCACTTACCATCAGGTGGACTGTGTGCTCGTTTGTCACCCTTATCCTTTAAAAAATATTTGACCAAACTTATTAAACATATTACCAAAGTATGTCCCAGCAAAGAATTAATGATTTTTAGACAGAATACAGATTTTTTAAGTTTTACGCGAACGAAGTCTTGGGTAAAACAGTAGTTATGTATATAATTAATATCCGATTAAGGAGCATAAATAAATTCGACAGAAAGATAAAAGATTTATGAAATATTATTTGTAAATTAATACCAATTCGCCTCATATTTAACAATGAAACTGTATTTTTAATCAAATCTTTATAACTCACGGTTATTTAAAAATAACATTTTCCCCAAGTCTAGTCACCTCTTACGAAACCTACGGGATGGTATGGATATTCATACACAGTCACTAGTAATTGATAACTTCTCAAACATTTTATTTATCGCTCTCACTTAACTTTCGTACAAATAATTCGATTTAATTGTTGATAATTTTTTATTATTGGATAAGAACATAGTAATGACTCTAAGTTATATTTCATCATCATTTAGAAAAATATTTTCTTTGGCTTGAACTACTATACTCTTTGAATTGACCATAGGTCTGGCAAAGTTGGTTAAGCCACTGCATTATTTTCTTCTTACAGTCGTATGTATGTCTTTAATGGATATATTTGCAATATTTTATTAATCTGATTGTATAAGTATTCTGATTGTTTGTCATATTGATGTTTCGCAAAGGTGGTTTTCGTCCAAATAGGAGCTACGCTATACTTTCTTCTTTTACTTCTGTAAGTAGGATAAAAAACCAAAGACTTATGTTTTTTCAATAAAGTGTGTAATATGTACAACTGCCTCACCAAAATAAGCCCTCATGATGAATACAAAAAGCTAGTGGAGTACCTGTACGGTTTAAAATGCATAACTAAAATAATAATAACTATGTAGGCCATTAAAACGTTGGCAAACAGTAAACATCAAAAGAGTGCAACTTCTGTACGTAGTACTATTATTTATTCTGTGACAGTAGTGAGTGTGCGTAATTTGCAGTAGTGCACTTTTTTACTAAAACTATCTTTATTTTAGAGAAGGAGGATATTAAATTTGTAATTAAATAAAAATTTCTCTAAGGGACTCTCGGTTCAGCTCATTTATTTATTTATTTATTTATTTAGAAAACCAACAGCGTATATAGAAAATATTAACATTAATGTAACAAACTAAAAGTATGGCCAATAACAGGTTTCCCTTATATTGTTTGATGGTAGGTGTATTGTTGTTAGAAGAAAAGGAAAAAGAACAATCTAATAGATAAATTATAAGCAAAATTATAAGCAATTCAATGTAATGAAGGTGGTCATAAGTTTACAGATCAGGAGAGATAGTCAGGTAGAATGATATATTAGATTACCTTTATATATATGTATGTATATATATATATATATATATATATATATATATATATATATATAACATATAAGATATATATATATATATATATATATATATATATATATATATACATACATATACATTTACTTATGTATATATACATATTAAATGTTTAAATATATAAACATGATACAAATAATTAATTATAATATATATTAAATAAAATAACTTAAGTACTTATATTTATATTAGTAGCCTCAAAAATACATATAGAAGAAATAGATGAGAGAATATATGATTGTATGTGAATTTAACTTCAACTGCTCTATTTCGTAATAGTTTTCTTGATGTAGTCTTTAAACGTAAGTTTAGATTTCGCAAAGAGGTCAATGTGTCCAAATTGTTCATTATATGTACGAGCAAGCCGCGAAAGAACAGTGTTTCGACAGTAGTTTGAATGATGCCAGGGAGTCTGTAACAATGTAGTATTGCGGGTACGGAATTTTGGAGTACGAAAGGTGATTTTTGAGACAAGATATGGACAGTCAATATTACTGTTTATTATATCATATAACAAAGCCATGTCAAGCAAAATGCGCCTGTGTTCCAGAGATAAGAGATCGTGCTCAGTGCAACTGTCTGTGTAAGTATCGATTTTATTCCGACAGCGAAAGTTAAGGTGATTAACAAATATTTTTTGAATACGCTCAAGGCGGCTTTTGTAGACATTGTACTGTGGAGACCATATTGAACTAGCATATTCCAAAACACTTCTGACATATGCAAAATAAACCATTTTAATTGTATTAATATTCGAGAATGGTTTACAGATGCGAAGAACAAAACCAAGATTTTTATAGGCTTTACTGATAACGTAATCAATGTGTTCGGATAGTATCATTTTATGATCAAAAATTACGCCTAAATCCCTAACACTTACTTTTCGGCTGATTTCTAATCCGTCAAAGTGATATTTATTTAGAATTGGATTAGATTTCCGTGTAAAACTAATACATTCGCACTTGCTTGCATTGACAGTTATATTATTTATTTTGTAATATTCAAATAAACGGTCCAGGTCTTTTTGTATCAATAGGCAGTCATGTATGGTGTTAATTTTACAAAAAATCTTCTTATCATCTGCATACATGAGGTAATTTGTGTGTATAATGCACGAACCAATGTCATATAGGTAGGCATTGTAAAAAAGTGGACCTAAGTGAGAGCCCTGAGGAACACCTGTAGGTATGTTTATGTAGCTCGAACGGAAACCACCTATCACGACTGCTTGTGAGCGGTTTGTGAGATATGATTCAGTCCATCGGAGCAAGTCACCGTGAATCCCTAATATTTGTAATTTGTTGAGCAGGATCATGTGATCCACACGATCGAAAGCTTTTTCAAAATCAGTGTAGATCACATCAACCTGCCCACCTTGATCCATATTTTCAAGGACAAAAGAAGAAAAACTTGCCAGGTTCGTAGTGGTGGATCGCCTTTGTAAAAAACCATGTTGCTGCTCAGGGAAGGCACGTGAAAGCGTGGAGTAAATTACGTTATATACTACTCGTTCAAGGATTTTAGCCGCGGTGTTCAAAATAGAAATGCCTCTATAATTATTTATTTCTGTACGTGATCCCTTCTTGTGTACAGGAATTATGTGTGCACACTTCCATTGATGCGGAAATATCCCTTCACGTAGAGAGCGATTAAATATAATAGTCAAGGGGAGAGCAAGTGATTTAGCGCATCGTGACCAAAAAAAAGAAGGTAACCCATCACTACCGGCACCTTTGTTCGTGTCCAAAGTTTTCAACATTTTTTGAATTATTGCAGCGTTTGTCTGTACATTAGAAACGGTGTCAGTACACAACGATTCCGTATGTGGATATATGTAGTTATTACTAGGAATACCAAATACACTCTTGAAGAATGAGTTGAAAGCATTGCATATGTCTATACAAATACTACTCATAAATAAGTCTAATGGCTCTCTTCTGTAAAACAAAAATAGTTTCTCAATCAGTCGCATTTCACCACAGCAAAATCCCATAAGACATTATGCTATGGAAATAACTGAAATAAATTAATCTAGCTGTCTCGAAACTAGTGTGACTTCTAATCCTTTTTACAGCATAAGCTGTAGAACGTAGTCTGCTTCATCATTTCATCATTCATCATTACAGCCCTTCACAAGTCTACTGCTGAACATAGGCCTCCACCAAGGAATGCCACAAAGCACGGTCCTGAGCCACCTGCATCCATCGACTTCCTGCATGTCTCTTCCTGCATGTCTCATCAGGTCGTCACTCCATCTAGTTGGGGGTCACCCTACACTTCGCCTACCGGTACGAGGCTGCCACTCGAGAACCTTTCTTCCCCATCGGTTGTCGGTTCTTCGAGCTATATGGCCGGCCCACTGCCACTTCAGCTTACTAATCCATTGGGCTATGTCGGTCACTCTGGTTCTACTGCTGATATCCTCATTTCTAAGTTTATCACGCAGAGAAACCCCGAGCATAGCCCTCTCCATAGCTCGCTAAGCGACCTTGAGCTTCCTCATACGGCCAGCAGTGAAGGACCACGTCTCAGATCCGTAAGTAATCACTGGCAACACGCACTGGTTGTACAATTTAGTTTTAAGGTTTTGAGGTATGTCTGACGAGAAGATGTGTCGTAGTTTGCTGAACGCTGCCCAGCCGAGTTGAATCCGTCGATTGACCTCTTGGTCGAAGTTGGACTTACCTAGTCGGACTATTTGTCCCAGGTAAACATACTCGTCAACAACTTCGAGCTTAGTGCTCCCAAGAACTACCGGTATAGGTGTGACATGGACGTTAAACATGATCTTTGTTTTGTCCATGTTCATCTTAAGACCTATCCGTTAGGAAGCACTATTGAGGTCATTGAGCATAGTGCTTAGGTCTTCCAGCGATTCTGCCATAAGGACAATATCGTCGGCAAATCGAAGGTGAGTGATGTACTCGCCATTGATGTTAATACCGTATCCTTTCCAGCCCAGAAGCTTGAAAACGTCTTCCAATGCAGCGGTGAAGAGTTTCGGGGATATAACGTCACTCTGTTTTACACCTCTCTGCAATTGGATAGGTTTCGTACTCTGGTTCTGTACTCGGATAGCCATCGTAGCCCTACTGTACAAGCACTTCAGCACTTCGATATACTGACAGTCAACTTGGCACCGCTGAAGGAACTGCAGCACCGCCCAAATTTCGTCGGAATCAAAGGCTTTCTCATAGTTCACATACGCCAGGCATAGTGGCAAATTGTACTCCTCGGACTTCTGTACAACTTGCCGAAGGGTATGTATGTGGTCTATGGTGCTAAAGCCCTTTCGGAAACCGGCTTGTTCGGGAGGCTGGAAGTCGTCAAGTCTGCGCGCGAGACGATTCATAATGACTCTCGAAAACAACACGTAGACGCGGCTCAGAAGGGAAATCGGTCTGTAGTTCTTCAAGAGAGCGTTGTCACCTTTCTTGAAGAATAAGACCACCGCACTTCTGCTCCACACCTCCGGTCTATAAGAGCCTATGAAGGACTTCAAGTACCAGTTTTCCACCCGCTTTCAGAAGCTCCGCTGTAATTCCATCCTCGCCTGGGGCCTTGCCGTTTTTAAGATGCTGGAGCCATTCTAATCTCGCTCAGACTGACGTCCGGGATATCTTCGGAATAGTGTCGGATAAGACTCGCTCATGGATCGTTACTCACACTTGCGTGTGGCTCCAACGATGACGTGTACAGCTGTCCATAGAACCTCTCAATCTCACTCAAAATCTCAGGTGCTCCGGAAACGATGCTGCTACACTCGGTCCTCAGCTTTGACAGTAGGCTCTTTCTGGCAGACAGATCTCTGGCAAAGACTTTGGAGCCTTGGTTTCGCTTGATCGCTTCTTCAATACAAGCTGTATTGTAGTTGCGTAAATCCCGCTGCATGCATTTGGAGATCTGTCTGTTCAGTTGCCTGTATGTTGTCAAATCTGTTGAAGAATGTAGCTTCATCTCTCGTCTAACAGCCATGACATTAAGAGTGTGATCGGAGAGTTTTTGTGTTCTTCTGCGGCGGGTCTTGCAGAACTTAGCTCCGACCGCATGGACAGTTTCCACGAGCTTGTCATTCATATCGTCCACTTAATTACAGTCTTCTAGGCACTGAAAACGGGTTTATAACTCGAGCTGAAAGGTTTCAGGACTTTGGAACAGAGCACGAGGGGGACGGAGCGTTGACTTCACTAGACGAGACCTCTCCAACTTAACGTTTAGTTTCAGTGTGCCTCTAACCATTCGGTGATCGCTAACAGTTTTCACCCTCGCGATCAGACAGACATCACTGAACAGTTGTCGTCTGGTCGACAGTTCAAGTCAATCTTATTTTTGTCGAACCGTCGGGGCTTGACCAGGTCCACTTCCTGTGCGGTCGCTTCTGGAAGAAAGAGTTCATCACAAAGAGTCCCTCTTTTTCCATGAAGTCGGCCAGCTGCTGACCCCTTGGGTTCCGTTGCCCTATTCCAAATTTCCCTACTTTCAGCTCACCGTTCTCTCTTGTGCCTAGTTCTGCATTTAAGTCTCCCATTAACTCCGTATATTGGGTTTTGGAGGAATGCATGGCTCTAGAGATATCCTCATACATTTCCTCCACCTCCTCATCGGGGTGTGCCAAGGTTGGTGCGTAAACCTGTATAACCTTCAGCGAATACCGTTTGGTTCTGATTCTGAGTATAAGGTACGCAACCCTCGTCGACACACTCCCGATCTTTACAACATTGTTAACGAGAGACTTGTGGACGATAAATCCGACACCTCCTTGGGACAGATGGTCGCCCTCCCGGTGATAGAGCAAGTTGCTGGATTCGAGAATTATCATGTCCTCCCCCTCTTTTCGGACTTCGGATAATCCTATAATATGCCAGCGTTACTTGTCTATCTCTTCTTCCAGCTCTACGATCTTCTCGTCAGTCCTCAGGGTGCGTGCGTTGTACGTTGCCAGGTCGAGTCGTCTAAGGTGGCAACCAAACCTCCACCGGAGATTCTTAGCACCCCCCGCCCCGCCGTTACCATGGTCGCCACCGTAGCCAGGAATAGCGGGGCCGCCGGAGACTGGGGGCCGTCTCTTTGTTACTTTCTTCATAGGGGGGTATTTGCCATAGTAGCCATGCTTGGCGTGCGGGTTGGCAACCGCAGTTTTTTATTGTAATTTTTGCTACTATCAGGAAGATGCTGCTGCCCATCTCATGCCTGTTACCCTTTGTCGCCTTTTACGTCACCCACGGGAAGATATGGGGTAGTGGATATTCTTGACCGCCACTACACGGCGGCGGTAGTCTGCTTGCTAGTTTGGATATATGGGGGCGCTACTGGAGCTTTGCGTCGAGAGTGATGCCAAGAAAAACAGTGGATTCACCAGAGCTCAGTTCTTCGCCATTTAAAAACACATTTGTATTCAGATTTTTAACATTCGGTGTTGTAAATTTAATACATTTAGTTTTATTTCCGTTTAAGTGTAGATTATTAACGTTAAACCAATGCACTAATTCTGATATGGAATAATTCACTTCATTACATTTAAATGATTGACGTTTAAGTTTAAAAATCAAAGAAGTATCATCAGTAAATAATACTATATCAAGACTATCCCCTACAATGTAAGGCAAGTCATTAATATACACTAGAAATAGGAATGGACCGACATTTGAGCCTTGAGGGACACCCATTAGTACAGGTGGCCCAGAAGAACTTTTACCATTGATAATAACTTTCCGCATTCTATTACTTAAAGATGCAATAATAAGTTTAAGCGTATTATTATTAAGCTTATTCTTCATTAGATTAAAAAAAATCCTTTAATGATTTACGGTTTTGCTAAGAATCGTTATTTGTCGTATAAATTATCTCTATTGTCATTTTTTTAATTGGAATTTGATTTTTATGTGTGAGGATGTAGATGATGAATCTTACTGGTACGAGGCTGCTATCCGAGAACTTTTCTTACCCATCGGTTGTCAGTTCTTCGAGCATAATGGGCGGCTCATTGTTACTTCAGCTTATTGATCTGTGGAACTCTTCGTTACTCTGGTTCTACTGCGAATATCCCCATTTCGAAGTCTATCATAAGTGTGCCGAGTATAGACCTATCCATAGCTCTCTGAGCGATTAAGCTCCCTCATATGGCCAGCAGTGAAGAACCACGTTTCAGATTCATGATATGTCATTAATGGGTTGCCTGCTGGGTTGCTAACGCAGTTGTTGTACACTCTTGTTTTATAGTTTTGTAATTTACGTATACGTAGACGTAACGAAAGATTGACCTCTCGGTCGAAGTTGGACTTATATCTAGTCGGACGATTTGTTCCAGGTAAACATACTCGTCAATAACTTCGAGTGTAATGCTCCCAATAATTATTGTCATAGGTGACATGGTTGTTACATATGACCCTTGTCTTGTCCATTTTCATTATAATACCTGTCCGTTGCGAGACATTCTTGAGGTTATTCAGCATAGTGTTGAGGTTCTACAGCGTTCTGCAATAATGACTATATTGTTGGAAAATTGTTGGTGAATTATATACTTACCACTGATTATATGTTTTGTAAAGTAGTATATGATGTATAGTTTTTCCACTTTTATTCCATCATAGCCCTACTGTATAAACTCTAGAACTTTGATTCACTGATAGTTAACTTGGCACCGCTGAAGAGACTGTAACACCTTCCAAATGTCAACGGAATAAAGACTTTGTCATTGAGATTTCTTTCATTGAACACATTGTAATTCCAACTAAAGACAAATAATAAGCCAATATTTGCTAATAATAAAGCCGGTGAGTTAATAAATGAAAAAAACATATTGTTAATAAAAAAAATAACGTAATTTTTTTACTATGAAATTTAATATTAAATAATGTTTTACCATTTAATATTATGAGTAAGTACTTTTATTTTTACGAAGTAAGGTTTTGTTTTTTCAAAACAGTTTATAATGATGACGAAAGCATAAAGTGCAAGTGCAAGTTTCCGAAGGTTGCAAGTTGCGTACCCACATCACGCCAGTCGAAGAAAAAGGGGTGATCTTGCACCGGGCAAGTCAGCCCGAGACGCGAATAAAGTTCCGTGTGCAATATTTAGATATGCAGAGTCGTTTAGAATGTTTGATAGCGTGATTAGACTTTGGTTATGATTCAGTTCGTTTACGCTATTTTGGCGAAACTAAAATGCCGCCACTTATTGATAAATTTTGTAATTGTCTCTGGAAAGGAACTCGACACTCAACTAACGCTAATTCGAAAGATAGGGTTTTTAGGCTTGATTGTTTCAATATTGAATAAAAAAATATTATAAAAATGTATCTTTAATATCTTTAATAAACTACTCTGTTATTAACCAATAAAAAAGTAATTCATTATCGAAACTTACCTTAATAAGGCCATTTTTATTAAGAGCTATTATTTAAGAGCGAAGTGTATAAAAAGTTACATAAATAATGAATGAATTTCGTACTTATTTAATATTCAGACCTCAGATAAGAAGTTATTTCATTTGTTCCGAATACTTCAGACAAGTTTATCTAGTTGTCGTAGGGATTTGACGGAGGAGCGTTGAATATGTTGAATAAATTAGGCTAAAATTTCCATAAAATGTATTAAAGAGTAATTATGAAAAGGGCAGCCTAAGTTTTTGTTGCAAGGATTTCCCGCTTTTATCAGTTAAAAGACACTATAAGTATGGCAATGTTCTCATGGTATTACGTTTTTTTTTAATAGAATATAAATTACAAACGAGCACACAGTCCACCATTTATTGTCGATTTAGAATCAAAATGCAGCCGCGTTGTCACACCTAAGGAATAAAATGGTCTACCAGACTAATATAACGTCACTACCATCGTCACATAGAGCATGGAGTACTATAGAAATATCTGAACATTTGAAGAATATATTTCGAACATGTCGTTGTTGTCCCGCTGTGTTCGAACGACCGGGCTGGATACAGAGAGAGACAATTTCAGCTCGGACTAATTGTACCTGTATAAATTGACAAAATCATTATCACGTATTCCACTGTTTTCTCATTAATATACTGGGCTGATTTTTTTCAAATTAATGTAAATAGGATTGTGGATGGTATATCTGTATGGTTCTCTTTTATTTTTTATGTTCGTTAAATTTTATTAGTGAATATATAACGGAGATAAAACACGACAATTTTAGTAATTTTAGGGTCTACAAAATAATTAGTTAATGCATTTTTTAACTTTTTCAAAAACGTTATTCGAACACCAGGATTATCTCCTATATATATATATATTCCGATGACGATGTGTTTTAGCTTGCTTGCTACTGTTGCATGCAGTACTACTAATGTGTGCGAAAGTTCATCCTGGAAATTATAAACACTTTAAATGAAACAAATAAAACTACAACTGCAAGTTCACTTTAAAGGAAAAGACTTTAGTTTTCGACGCCGATAAAAACTGAACAGTGAATTGGATGCCTGGTAATGATCAGTGCCTATTGGTGTACGTGTAGGAGAAAGGGGTCGGTCATGCTGAATAAGAAGTCAGGGATTACAAGATAGGGGGCCGTTTATTAATATTATTGCTCATGGGCACCTCAAACTACACTGTTCAACCAGTGCGTGTCATCAGTGGTGACCTATGGATCTGAGACTTGGTCCTTCACTGCTGGCCGTATGAGGAAGCTCGAAGTCGCTCAGCGAGCTATGGAAAGGGTAATACTCGGCCTTTCTCTGCGTGATAGACTTAAAAACGAGGATATCCGCACTAGAACCAGAGTAACTGACATAACCCAAAGAATTAATATGCTAAAGTGGCAATGGGCCGGCCATATAGCACGAAGAATAGACAACCGATGGAGAAGAAAGGTTCTCGAGTTGCCACTCCTCTCTGCTGCCTCGTACTGGCAGGTGAAGTGTAGGGCGTCCCTCCACTAGATGGAGTGACGAACTGGTAAGACATGCAGGAAGTTTTGGCATTCTTTGGGGGAGGCCTATGTTCAGTAGTGGACTTGTGAATTTTTATTTATTATAAATTGCACCAGGGCACTTTTACAATTAATAATAATAATTAATTTCAGATTAATCCGTGAGCGTCTAGGATAAGCTAGCTTGATACAACCAGTGCAACTAGCCTCGCCAGAGCCAAGACTCCCCGCTCATCCGTCTGTCCTATCGTGTATCCCTCAACTGGGCCATGCGCTCCTTGACCTCTCTATAGAGGCGACGCAAATTGGACCTATTATTGACAGTTCTATAACGGTCATAGGCCCTAACCGCAGCGTTTTTCTCACTCAGTAGCCGTGGGACATCTCCAGGGAGTTCAAAACGACGATCGCTTGTCGCCCTGACTTGCCTCGAGGGCACTCCGGCGACCACCTTAATATGAGATGTGAGCAGGGAGATGGCTTCTATCGCCTTCAGTAGCATCTGGCACCTGATCTAAGGGTTCTGAGTTCATAGTTTCGAGGTTAGCCTCGAACCTATGCCAGTCCGTCACAGTTTTGGTTAGAGGTACCTCACTGCTGGGCTATCCCAATGTTATGAGAACCGAGCAATGGTCTTATCTTAACTCATGTAACACTTCTATAGACCGCAACGGCAAGGTTACGTTCCTGAAAAGAGCCAAATCAATTCTAGACGAGCTATGAGAAACATTCAATGAATATCGTCAGGAGGAGTTTTTGTATCGAAATAGATAGAATCGCTGAGGGCTAGTAAGTTTTTCCCTCGAGCATCTATGCCAGATTCTGTGTTATAGTTGGTACTATTAAAATCGCCTGCTAAATTTACTGAATTCCTAAGACTAAAAAGTGCCTCAAGGTCGCCCTTCAGCACATTTTTCGTGGGTGAGAGATATACAGAGGCTACAATGATCGGTTGATGACCGGTCATGGCTAGAACGTGCAGTCCTAATTTTGTACGCCAAAGTGCGCAACTCGTTGACGTCAAAACTGTCTCCGAATTCGCAGACTAAGTTGATATCATGGGCTAGATCCTCCAAGGCCGGGGAAGTGATCGACCTTACGACCGGTTTTGCGTGGGACTCCCCACGCGGGGCGCGGGCGACCACTGGCGCCGGTGCACGCGCGGGAGCCGGAAGTGGAGTGGACACCCGTTTTGGTGCCCCACTGGCCATACTCAGCGGCTTCGTCCAAGCTCTTCGCTTAGGGGCCGGCACTGTATTTCTTTTGAGGGCCCTTTTCTCTCTTCTGCTTGTATTGCTTGTGACCCCCAGCGCTCTTTTCTCTCTGCTTAGGCGCTTTGGGAGCTTTAGGGTACCTACGGAAGTTCGCGATATGCCCCTCCGCCCCGCAAAGCACACAGCTAGGGGGGGGGGGGGGGGCGAGGCGGTGACTCCCCACTCCGTCCCTGCTCGGTTTTTTTTATATCCGTTGCAAAACAAGTCGAGTAGTGGGGCGGTGGGGGAAATCGAGTGACGCGCCCTCAGCGATTCTATCTTTTTAGATATAATAGCTCCTCCTGAGGATATTCATTAAATGTTTCACATAGCTTATCTAGAATTGATTTGGCTCTCTTCAGGAACGTAACCTTACCGTTGCGCTCCATAGAAATGTTGCATGAGTTAAGATAAGACCATTGCTCGGTTCTCATAACATTGGGATAGCCCAGCAGTGAGGTAACTCTAACTAAAACTGTGACGGACTGGCATAGGTTTGAGGCTAACCTCGAAACTATGAACTCAGAACACTTAGATCAGGTGCCAGATGCTACTGAAGGCGATAGAAGCCATCTCCCTGCTCAGATCTCACATTAAGGTGGTCGCCGGAGAGTCCTCGAGGCAAGTCAGGGCGACGAGCAATCGTCGTTTTGAACTCCCTGGAGATGTCCCACGGCTACTGAGTGAGAAAAACTCTGCGGTTAGGGCCTATAACCGTTATAGAACTGTCAATAATAGGTCCAATTTGCGCCGCCTCTATAGAGAGGTCAAGGAGCGCATGGCCCAGTTGAGGGATACACGATGGGACAGACGGATGAGCGGGGAGTCTTGGCTCTGGCTAGACTAATTGCACTCGTTGTATCAAGCTAGCTTATCCTAGACGCTCACGGATTAACCTGAAATTAATTATTATTATTATTTGTAAAAGTGCCCTGGTACAATTTATCTATACAAATAAATAAAATTGAAGTGCCTGTTTGTAATGTCAAAATTACAGCTTTTTATTAAATGCATATGAAAGTATATACGGTACTAATAACAAAAATACAATTTTTAAAGTTTTTGTCTGTCTGTCTGTCTTACTGTTTTTTTTTTTTTTTTTTTTTTTTTTTTATAGAATAGGGGGCAAACGAGCATGCGGCTCACCTGATGTTAAGTGACTACCGCCGCCCATGAACAACCGCAACACCAGGGGAATTGCAGATGCGTTGCCGGCCTTTTAGAAAGGTGTAAGCTCTTTTCTTGAAGGTTCCTAAGTCGTATCGGTTCGGAAAATTCGCTGGTGGTAATTGATTCCACAAAGAAGTTGTGCGAGGGAGAAAACTTCTTCTAAATCGCACAGTGGTGGACCGCCAATCATCCAGATGGTATGGATGGTAACGCGAGTTTTGTCGCGACGTGCGATGGTGAAATTGAGCGGCTGGAATTAGTCCGAACAATTCCTCAGAGCACTCCCCGTGATAGATGCGATAAAATACGCAAAGAGATGCAACATCTCTACGCAGTGCCAGTGTATCGAGCCGATCGGAAAGAACTCGGTCGTCGACGATTCGAATCGCTCTGCGCTGGATGCGGTCAAGTGGAAGGAGCTGGCACTGGGGTGCCCCGGCCCAGAGATGAGAACAGTATTCCATGTGGGGCCGAACTTGCGCTTTGTAAAGTTGCAAGCGATGTGCCGGCATGAAATACTGTCTCGCTCTGCTGAGCACGCCAAGCTTTTTAGAGGCCAATTTGGCCTTCCCTTCCAAGTGACCACGAAACTGCACGCTATTCGATATGTCGACGCCAAGGATTCCGATACTGGCTGAGGCAGCAAGGGGAGTGCCTTGAAACTGAGGAGATACGACAAAGGGGTTCTTTTTTGCGGTAAACGCGCAAACTTGTGTCTTCTGGGGATTGAACTGGACTAGATTTAGTCGGCCCCAATCCGAGACTTTGTTAAGCAAAGACTCGACTTCAGACACAAGTTTGTCCCGGTACTCGGCGACGTTTTCCCGAGAAATATTGGCACGGCCGGTATATAAGGCATCCCCAGTGCTGTCGTCTGCATAGCAATGAATGCTACCAGTTAGCAGCATATCATTGATATGCAGGAGAAACAGCGTTGGTGATAGCACGCAGCCTTGTGGAACACCAGCGTTGATAGGCTTGTAATCAGAGCATGCACCGTCTACTACGACCTTGATGCTCCGATCAGCAAGGAAACTGGTGATCCATTTGCACAATTTCTCGGGAAGCCCATAGGAAGGAAGCTTCGAAAGAAGCGCCTTGTGCCAGACCCGATCGAAGGCCTTCGCTATGTCCAAACTAACGGCCAATGCCTCCCCCTTGGACTCTACTGCCTCCGCCCATCTATGAGTTAAGTAAACTAAAAGATCACCTGCTGATCGACCCCGACGAAAACCGTACTGACGGTCACTGATCAGCTGGTGATCCTCAAGGTACCTCATGAGCTGGCAGTTTATAATTGATTCCATTATTTTGGAGAACAAGGAGGTGATGGCGATAGGCCTGTAGTTGGACGGGTCTGAGCGGTCGCCTTTTTTAGGGATCGGGTGGACCAAAGCTGTCTTCCATGAATTCGGGACTACGCCTTGGGAGTAGGAGTACCGGAAAAGACGCGTTAAAACCGGTGCCAACTCCGGAGCACACGTCTTCAGCACAATGGGAGGGACTCCATCGGGCCCACTCGACTTGCTGACGTCCAGGGAGAAGAGTGCTTTGCGAACCGAGCGCTGTGTAAATCGCACATCCGGCATGGAGCACTCACATCGCGGGATGGTCGGCGGTGTGTTCCCCCCGTCATCTAGAGTCGAGTTGGACGCAAAAAGAGAGCACAACAGATCGGCTTTCTCTTTTGCGGCATGGGCCAGTGAGTCGTCCTCTCTGTGCAGAGATGGGAGGGATGGCTGACAGAAGTTCCCTTGGACAGCCTTGGCGAGAGACCAGAATGCACGGGTTCCCGAAGGAAGGCGAACTAGCTTCTCGCCAATTCTGCCGATGTGCTCAGACCTTGCCTTGGCAATGACACTTTTGAAGGACCTGGAGGCGGAATTATACTTCTTTTTAAGTGCGCTGGTGTTTAAATCCCGAGACGTTGATGCGTCAGCCCAGGCCCGGTAGCACTCCTGCTTATAGCGTGATGCTATTTTACAGGAGCGACCAAACCATGGCTGGGATCTGCCTCCGATGGGCACCACAGAGGATGGAATAAAAAGTTCCATACCCTGAAGTACCACATCAGCAACAGAATCGGCAACAACGCTGGGATCTTCCGGCGAGAAGCAAACCCGCCCCCAAGGGTAGGATGCAAAAAAAGACCGCATCCCGTCCCAATCAGCTGACCTATAGTGCCAAACACGGCGGCAAGCTGTAGATCGCAACTGCGATTGGAGCGTGAGTGGCACTGTGCTCCGGATCAGACAATGGTCCGAAGAGCCCAGAGGGGCATCGACGGAGACCTGATATCCGTCCGGATGAGAGGTCAGCAGAAGGTCTAACAGGGAAGGTACATGGTCTTCCACATCTGGGATCCGCGTAGGCGAAGTAACCAGTTGTGTTAGACCATATGCCAAAGCAAAGTCGTAGACAGATCTACCCGCATGATCGGTTGAACGAGAACCAAGCCATTCAGCGTGGTGGGCGTTGAAATCACCGAGTATCACGATCTCTGCGGATGGGACCTGTTGTAGCACGGAGTCTGCAGCCATTTGGACGTGGTCGATGAGTCGGTCTGTGTCGGCATTACCGCTATGGGACCTATAGAGGCACCCGTAGACGCGGGGATGGTCGTCGCTGTCTACGCGCAGCCATAGGATGGACAGGTCCGTACCTTCAAGGCTGCCGAGGCGTCGAAAACAGATGTCCTCTCTGACGTATACACAAACTCCAGCCCGGGGCACAAAGGAGTGTTCCAATTTGTACCCCGGGTAGGAGAGATATGAAGTATCAGCCGGAGAGGACACCTGAGTCTCGGTTAAAAAGAGCAAGGCCGGCTTCGCCGTCTCTAGATGGTAATGGACAGCGTTAAGGTTGGAATGAAGTCCCCTGATGTTGCAAAAATTCACGGATAGCGTGACAGGGGTCGCCTTGGTTGTATTGCTCCGCTTGCCCCGAGCAGCATTAGTCACGAGCGGAATTTTGCCCCCCCCAGAATACGCGGGGCAGCCTGAGCACCCACGCTCAGGAGTGAAGTAGTTTGTTCGTGGATGCTCAGCGAGGGATTCTCCAGGGTTGCTGGTACCCTCCTGGGGTAGTCTTGTATTTAATTCCACTACCATGTTGATGGGGGGGGGGGGGGGGGGAATTGGGCCTCCGGCCACCTGCACTCACCAAACGCAACGCAGAGGTAAACCTCTACTTCACGCTGGTATTCTGTGAGGTCGTGGTACCACCCCGGTTCGAGCTGGCCCATCCGTGCGACAGCAAAAGCTACCGCTTGGCTCTACCACTGTTAAACTGTCTGTTTGTTTCGGCTAATCTCCGAAACGGCTGGACCGATTTTTAAGGAATTTTCACTGGCAGATAGCTGATGTCATAAGGAGTAACTTAGGCTACTTTTAGAAAAAGAATTAGGGTTCTGCGCAAAAAAATTAAAACCCCAAATAACACGCGGGCGAAGTCGCGGGGAACAGCTAGTAATAAATAAAACTAAATATTATCTTGTAATCATCATCATCATTACAGCCTTTTACAAGTCTACTGCTGAACTTAGGCCTCCAACAAAGAATGCCACAAAGCACGGTACTGAGCCACTTGCATCCATCGACTTCCTGCATGTCTTACCAGGTCGTCACTCCATCTAGTCTCTACACTTCGCCTGCCGGTACGAGGCTGCCACTCGAGAACCTTTCTTCCTCATCGATTGTCTATTCTTCGAGCTATATGGTCGGCCCATTGCCACTTAAGCATACTAATTCTTTGGGCTATGTCGGTCACTCTCGTTCTACTGCGGATTTCCTCTTTTTTAAGTCTATCACGCAGAGAAACGCCGAGTATTGCCCTTTCCATAGCTCGCTGAGCTTCCTCATACGGCTAACAGTGTAGGACTACGTCTCAGATCCATAGGTCATCACTGGCAACACGTACTGGTTGAACAGTGTAGTTTGAGATGCCCATGAGCAATAATATTAATAAATTCCCCTATCTTCTAATCCCTGACTTCTTATTCAGCATGAACGACCCATTTCTCCTACACGTACACCAATAGGCACTGATCATTGCCAGGCATCCAATTCACTGTTCAGTGTTTATCGGCGTCGAAAACTAAAGCCTTTTCCGTAGCAGCCTATCACAGTCACTATACAAGTATAAGATGCATTTTTTTAAATTTTACTTCTACGCAACAGGATTAAGGAAAATATCATAATAGTCTATTCTACGTCTCACTTAACCGACTCGCGAGTTTTGCCCGTATGTTATGCCTAAGTTGTAGCAATAGTTGTATTGTAAGTATATCTGACCTTTCATTTAATAGCCCTTTGTGGTTGAAGTCCTGCACATCAAGAAACCTAAAGACTAATTTTAAATTTTTTGTACACCATACTGCTTCGGAATTTAAACAGAGCACATTTGTTTTAAAATTCCTTCATAAGCGAGCATGATATTAACACTGTGTAGTGGCGATGTAAGAACATCTACTACCGACATCTCTTGGGTTGCAACTGTGGTTGCCATCCCGCCCGCTTACCAAGGCAACTATGGTAAATATGCCCCGCCACTGTGTGAGGCAGTCTATGGAGAAAACCTATGTTCATGCAGTGGACTTTAATATGATGATTTGATGAAATGTAGCTAGTAATAGTAGTTAATTAATGGATGGATAGAATAAAGACCCTTATTACACCTAGAATCTCAAAATTAATGAAAAACATTTCTAGAGTTACTGGTTCACTTATCCACTCATAAATAACCTTATCCACTTCTTCTGAAATTTGGCATTAATGTAGATCAATAATTATTATAAACATTGAAAGAGAAAAATCTGAAAAACAACAGATTATCGATAATACGTGTCGACAGGTGTTAATAAAGTTTGTCACAAGACGACAAACGCTATGTAGTATCCGCTATAATATTTTTTTATAAATAAGGGTGACAACCCGGCACACAGTTCACCTGATGTTTAGTGAATGCTGTGGCCCATAGTCATTTACATGTATCTTTAATTAAGAATCAAAATGCAGAAGCGTCGTCACCCCTGATGAGATATATGAAATGCCTCGTATTCACTAAAAAAGGTCTACGGTTCCCTATACTTACCAGTATTCAGATGCTATTTTTCGTTAGTATTCTGTGAGAGCTTGGTCGTTCCCCGATCGAGCCGATCCATTCGTGCTACAACCATAATATAGCAAAATATATAAACTGTCATTATAGAAGTTAAAGACGCAGAAAAACTGTAGTTAGGAAAATCTACATTCAAGACTAACTTCTCAAGCTGACACCTCTACAAACATTCTTGAAATTCAGCATGAGAACGAAACAACTTGGTATCTAACTCGCGAATATTTAATAAGACGGTCGGAACTTTAGTGTTTGCAAATGCTCTGAAAATATTTGTGTTGTCAAACGTGTGCTAGATAGCTGTTAAAACAGAATTTTAACGATAATATTCTAATTTAAATTTTTCCTAATTTAGTCTACTTTTAAGTATTGTTTTGGGTGTCTCTCTGCCCGTTACCGTTACCGCTACAATCTATTAAAGTCCACCGCTGAACATAGGACTTCCCCATAGATTGCGTCATAGGGGGATATTTTCCATAGTTGCTACGCTTGGCAGTTGCAAAAAACCCGCTTGGGTTGGCAGCCGCAATTTATTTTTTATTTTTTAGTGGTTATTAAGAAGATGCTATTGCCCATCTCCTGATTTCCCCATGTCGCCTCTTACGACACCCACGGGATGATATGGGGTAGTGGTAATTCTTACACCGCAACCGCACGGTCTCTCTGTCACTTTTCAACAAAAAAAATATTATGTTAAAAACTTAGAACGATATAAATCTCGTGGCCTTTTACTTTGACCGTAACTATAGTCCCATATATAATCACCGTCATCAAAAAGTTAAAAGGCTTTTGTAAATCCTACGTTCATCAACGTCGTTTTTACATCTAGAAGGAGTAGCCGGCATCAACCTACAACTGCGCTTGATGGTACCTACCAAAATATTTTAATGGATATAGATTAATTGGATTATCATTCCGCTTACAAATTCTACCGAATGTGGTAAATGCAGCAATGGCGTTTCCAATACCAATTCACATCAATCATGTGAACATTGAAATTTGAAGTACATAAACGCAATTATTATACTTAAAGTCTAAATTTTCCTTTATTTCGCCTTTTTTATAGTGCATGCGTTTAGGACATTGGACATTCCATAAATGTCCTGCGGGCATATATTTCATAAATGTAATTTTCATGCTCATCACACTGGATTTGGCACACTAGGTTGATTAGGGTCGATGACTTTGTATTGGTAATGTTATTCCTTATTAACAGTATCATGTTTTCATCATTCAATCATTAAAACTTGTTGCTAAGTTGTTCGTCGTATCGGCCAAATGTGTACTTTATGTAGATGAGACCCACCGCCGCCTACGTGTCAAACTTATTTTTTTTTATAGGATAAGGGTGACAAACGAGCACACAGTCCACCTGATGGTAAGTGGTTGCGGCGGCCCATAGACATCTACATCTATCCTCTATTACAAATCAAAATGCAGATGCGTTGTCACCCGTGAGGACCCGTGAGGATGGAATGCATCATTTCCAGTAAAAAGGGCCTCCGGCCACCTGCACTCACCAAGCGAAACGCAGAGGTAAACCTCTACTTCACGCTGGTATTCTGTGAGGTCGTGGTACCATCCCGGTTCGAGCCGGCCCATCCGTGCGACAGCAAAAGCCGCCACGTGGCTCTATCACTGTTAAAATAGCACACAGTTCACTTACTTACTTATGACTTGACCTTGTTAAATATAATTTAAATCTATACAAATAAATAAAATTGAAGTGTATGTTTGTAATGTCAAAATTACAGTTTTTGAAAGTATATAAAGTACTTATAACAAAAAAACAATTTTTATAATTTTTGTCTGTCTGTCTGTCTGTCTGTTTGTTCCGGCTAATCTCCGAAACGGCTGGACCGATTTTGAAGAGACTTTCACTGGCAGGTAGCTGATTTCATAAGGAGTAACTTAGGCTACTTTCATTTTAGAAAGTAGTCTAGAAAATAATTAGGGTTCCGCGCAAAAACATAAGAACCCTAACACGCGAGCGAAGTCGCGGGGAACAGCTAGTCTGTTATATAAGTTTTATTACAAAATAAGAATGATATGCTCGCTTACAAAGAAAGATCTTTGCTTGGGGTAGCGTCGTGTGTTGGGTTCTTAACTTCCCTTTAAAATGGTCGACGAGTGCGATAGCTGCCACAAATTAACCTATGGCTACCACATGTGTCATATGGTGGGTGCATTAACACTTACCAACCTAGCTCTCTCAATTTTTGCTGAGTGACCCAAGATGTGTGTGGCCAGACCACGTTATCATGATGAAAGACCACTCCTTTTCTCTTGATCAATTCCACTCGTTTTTTCTCAATTTCTTCCTTGAATCTCATTAGTTGTTTGCAGAAGAGATCCAAATCGATGGTTTTCCCAGCGGTAAAAGCTCACAATAGACGTTGACCTCCCAATCCCACCATACGCGTGGTTTCGCTACACTTTGTGGAGCTTCACTACACTTTGAACATGAGCTTCTTATTAAACTACTGTGTAACACTGTGTAAGAAACAACGGGATGAGCATTACTACAGATGTGTACTATGAATAACTGAATACAATGATGGAGAAGTTCGCACGTCTCCAACCTGCTTTCTTCAGTCACTCGTCCCCGCTGCTCCTACATGACAACGCGCGACCTCATACTGCACATCAGATGGTCTCCAAGTTACAAGAGCTGGGGCTGGAAGCTCTCCGTCATCCACCGTACCCACCAGACCATGCGTCTAAAGACTTCTACTTTTTCTAGAATTCGGACAACTTTTTGGTGGGAAAAAAATTAAAATTGATGCAGTAAAAATGCCTTTGGAGAATTTGTTGCCAGCTGTCAGTATCTTTTAAGCCTAAGAATTACAGACACAACTTTTTTACAGACCTATTAATTGTAATAATTCAGAAATTAATCTTATAAAAAAGTTAGGAAGAACTTTTGCGAGACAAGGAGTTACATTTTAAAATAAAAGTCAATTGGTGTTTTTGTAAAGCATTTATGTGGAAATAAGAATATTAAATACAAAGCAACCGAAGAATAGAAAACAATCGTTTCCGATGTAATAAGGGAACTTTGCCGGCGACACTCAACTTTGCGTTCTCTTTGAAGTGTCACTAAGCACGTTATATTGTACATCGTTGATATTATTTTCGCTCACAACTTTATTCAACAGTTATTTTTCTTATAAATTTATCAAGAATAATAACTGTATCTAAAATATGTATATTCTTGGAATCGTTGTCTCGGCGAAAAGTATTGTATTTTACTATTAGCTATAATTTGGTTTGGGGTAAAATTTATCTTTATACAAAAGAGTACAAATATATATATATATATATACTAGCTCGCCAGGCAGACATTGTTCTGCCCTTTCCAACGACCCTTCCTTTAAAAACCCTTAAATTCGCAATAGAAGATTTTGAGGCTCATTTATCGGGATAAAAACTATCCTATCTAGATAAATGAGCCGCAAAATGTTTTATTGCGATTTTAAGGATTTTTAAAGGAAGGGTCGTTGGAAAGGGCAGAACAACGTCTGCCTGGCGAGCTAGTATATATATATTTGTACTCTTTTGTATAAAAATAAATTTTACCCCAAACCAAATTATAGCTAATAATAAAATATATATATATATATATATATATATATATATATATATATATTAAAATAGCACAAGACTAATATTCAATCTGATTGTAAGGTGCTACTGCAGCCTACAAAGGCTTTTTTACACTACATTTACATTCACCGGCTTTAAAAAGGAGGAGGTTCTCAATTTGAGTATATGTTTTTTGTATATATGTTACACGATATCTTTGATGATTGTGAACAGATTTTAATGATTCTTTTTTTATTAAATAGGCTAAAGGAACAGTTAACTAAATAATGAAGTGCACGACGGTTCAGTTATTTACTAATTTGTACTAGTAAGTAAAGTAAGTTCGCATCCGGACTAGCACTACTTGTCGCCGTCGACTAATGAGGGAACTTTGTAACTAAGTTGCGTATATTAAATAAGGCGGATAAAACTGACGGAGATGTTGATTCTGTGATTTAACGTTAAGCTTCATTAATAATTTATTCTTAATTATAAATATCAATTTAAAATTGTTAACACAATTTGACAAGACTAAACTTTGATTCTGTCTCAGAACAATAACTAAAGCATTTCGTCGAAAGGGCAATGGCAGAAAAATAGTTGATAAAAAATATTGCGTCTAGAAATAAGTTATATATAAAAGGAGTTTTATTATTTTTCTATGATTTTTCATATAAAAATGTATTTTAATTAAAGCTACAGAATAAAAACAAACATTTATGGGACTATCAAATGACTTAAATCCTTTTACTCTATTCAAGTGTTGCCATTTACTATATTCATACTATTCTCGTATACACTTTGTAAGAATACCAACACAACACACAAACACAAAATATTTTTATATTAAGTTATTATTAGTAAGAACTATACTATGTATCAGTAATAATAAAAATTAAAGTGATATATTTGAAAAGTCTTTTACAAAGAACTTCCCACAATAATATATAATCTCAATCATAGTAATATGTAACAATTCCATTTAATGTTATGGCAACACTAGCTAAAACAAATTTTCAGTTTTTTTACTGGCTTTACAGCTCTGGGTTCTAGCCCTTCTGAGTGTCACTGTATGACACAAAGGCCCTGGAGCCATGCCAGAAATATGCATTTATAGTATGCAAATATATAATAGAGTTACAATAATCTAAAAACTCTCAATAATGTAGGTAGGTACATTATGTTGAGAATGTATTAAGCCACAGAACCACAGAACGTATGACTTTTTCCAAGTGACAAAAGACATAACCTTAAAAGGTTCAAATCTAAATATCTTTTTTTGACGCCTTCTCGGGACAAAATTTTGTGACAGAGTTATTAAGGGACTGACGCTAAACATTTTAAGATATTTTTGATATAAAGACGCTACCATTCCTTCTCAACTAATTTTATGTATGAAAGTCTGTGCAGTCTCTTTAGCGATGCCAGTTCGACTGTACTCGTTAGTATGGGTGGTGTTTTGTAAAACCTTACAATTTTTATATTATTTTCAAGGAATATGTATAAGGGTCTCGTCTTTACAAATTACTTTTCCTCATTCATAATTTTTTGATGATAATGATCCACAAAGTTTAAAAAGTCGAAATATCAAACAAATGCGTATAATCAACCCTTGAAACTTGGCTCATTTATCATAATTTCTTCATAATGCATCGGAAGCCATTAAACTTTTGAGTTTTGGAATGAGCAGAACTTATTTCGATTTGCTTTAACTCTTTGGTTTTAAAATTTTACCAGTCATTAAATATGGTACTTAAATATAATATCTCGTTATCATAATGATTTCTTAAATTTACACGAATTTATGAAATTAAACAAAAACTAATTTTACGGATTTTGTCCCGCTTAATATTAAAGTTACAGCCTACATACGTTCCACTGCTGGGCACCGGCTTCCCCTCATTTCTGAGAGGGATTTAGGGCAAGGAAATGTCCACCGCGCTGCCACAATGCATGTTGGCGAACTTCACATGTCTTCGAATTGTTTTATCTTATTTCTCACACATGCAGGTTTCTTCACGATGTCTTCCTTCACCGCTGAGCGCGTGGTAAAGCAGCAATTAAAAGTGCAATTAACAATCTCATTGGTGCCGGTGGGGATCGAATCCGGGGTGCTCTTGTACTGTGAAATTTACAGCGAGCGCTAACCATCTGAGCTACCACAGCTCCTAATGTAACTTATTTTAATTATTTGACCCCGTAAAAATGGGTGCAGTAAAAAAGCACACGATACGTCGATAAATTCATGAAATAAGTTTTTGTTCAATTTTAAAAATTCTTATAAATTTAAGAAATAATTATGAAAACGAGATATGTTTTAAATTGTATAATCTATACATATAATAAAACTGTAAATAACAGATGTCTGTACATTTTATATTTTTGTAATAAAAGTGATTGAGGGGTACTAAAAGTAAGTAATTAAATACATTTCTACCATTTTTAGAATTTTCTGTCTGTCTGTCTGTCTGTCTGTCTGTCTGTTTGTTTGTTAACGTATCACGTATAAAGTACTAATTTATATCATAAGAATTGTTAAGGAAATTATAAAGTGTATCTTCGGGTTACATTTAGTCTTTATTTCATTAAAATCAGTTCATTCCATCAAAAGTTATGATAAATATTCTGAAGTATGGGTAGGGAAGTATAGGTACGAATTTGCTCAACGGTGGCTTTGTTTGAGTCATCAAGTGCATTTTAAACTAATATCATATCATAAATCATAGTTAAATTATGTAAAATAATGATATAGTTATGTATATCTAAAACGCAGTAAACAAAAGTATTAAAGAACGTATTAAATATATTATACAAAAATATATTAACCTTATTAACTAAATCTGAAGCACAATAGTTAACCCATTTCTTCGATAGATGGTGGTGTTGTGAAAATGTAATGCAATTGCAATGTGGTTTTTTCCTGTAGATGAGTTTTCATATTTACTGCTAATCTTTATTATATTACTCGCTGCCCTACTGCGTGTTGACAAACTCAACTTATTCTTTACCGCCGAGTACTCTATGTGGTAAATCAAATTTTAAAAGAGCTATTAATAATTGCGTTGGTTTTGGCGAGAGTCAAACTTTATTTTTTGCTTACTGTGTAGGCACTGATTTATAAATTCTCTTACGTTTTATATAATGTATCAATCGCGTCAATTAATCTCTTTTATTTTTAGAATTGATGTTAGCAGCGCCATCTCTCTTTAAATATATACATATAATAAAAATGATGATAACATGTTGTGTCTCTTTCTGTACATTGTATATATATTTTGGTGGCTAAAATCATTATGGAGAACTGAAAATAATTAAATAAGAACATTTTATAATTTTTAGAATTGTCTGTCTGTTATTATATGAACGCATCACGTCTAAAGTAAACATCTTTTATTTTCAAAGAAATCGTTAAGAAAATCATAAAGCGTATCTTCGAGTTACATTTAATCTTTGTTTTATTAAAATTGGTTAATTCTATCGAAAGTAATGATTATTATTTTGAAATGTAGGTTCGAATTTGTTCAATGGCGCCATAAAATCTCAGAAATAGTAATAAAAAGATTTGTGTGTAAAAAAAACGTTCAATAATAATTAATATATTTATACTTAAAACACAAAAAGAGATTTAAAAAGTATGTTTTCTCACACAAAGGACGTAATAGATGGAGTTGTACAATTTACAAACTTTTCTGAATTGCTATGTTGAGATTTTTCGCCGATAAATCGTATTGAGACTTACTGAAGAAATTTGTATCCATTGAAGCTATACAACGGAACCCGACCAAAAATAAAAATTTTGCAACGAAATGTCGTGATATTGTATTTATAATATACGCAAAATCAGTACTGCCATTTTAGCGCTTTGGGAACTAGATTTAGCGCTTTTTTGGAATGTATAGCGCGCATTTCGAAATTTTAGCACCTAGCTTAATCCAGCGCTTTTTGGTGTATTTAGCACACATTTCAATATTTTAGCGACTAGCGGGTTATTAACTCTTTTATAGCAGCACTGTTAGTCCACATTACCGATAATAATAATAATGACCTTTATTATTTTTTCCCACAAATAGTACATTGCAGTTTATCTTCTTCAAACATATTTTTTCCACAAAACAAAGAGCATGGGAGACGAGTCCAAACTAGGATACCCTGTGCTATGGATCTTCTGGCTTCCCCTTTAGGATGATCAACTTGATTTTTTTACCGACGAATATAAGCGGGGAAATCCCCTTTATTAAAGTTTTCGTTCATGGTTTTGGCAACGCATTTATTTTGCTTTATTCAGTTTCAGTCAGTTGCTTAGAGCACAGCTAAGTTAAAAGTTACTTAGAAGTTATAACACAAAGAAACTGTGTAGCAACCGTAATCAGATGCTGACATCTGAAACTAAGTTGCGAAATACATTGCACTTTAAAACAATTAATGACATTTTTATTGTTCGTACAGTACTAACTACTGTTGACAGCAATTTCCATAATTAGAAGTCGATGTCCTGCGAAGTATTGAAACATCAAAAAAATATTGCCAGAAAAAAAACTTAATGTTGTTTTCTTTATTATGATTATATAAAAAAACACAAACTTTGTTTGTAGTTAATTTAGCGCGAAATCTAGGGCTTTTTTAAAGCGCTGTTTTCATGAAATCTAGCGCTTTTTGTGTTGTCCTAGAGCTGAATGAGTTTTTTTATCTGGCAGCACTGCCCAAAAACCCTCTATTAAGAAGTAACTTTCCTTTCAGTTTTAAGCGCGTTCCAGTTCCCAGTTACAGTGAGCGTGTGTTATGCGATGACCGTAAATAAAGCGCAAGGTCAAACTTTACGCGTTGTAGGAGTGTACCTCAGTACTGACTGTTTTGCACATGGCCAACTCTATGTTGCTTTTTCCCGCGTTAGTAGCCCCCGTAACCTTTTTGTGTACACCCAGGCTAAGCCTACTTCTAACGTCGTTTACACAGAAGCTCTATCATAAACGACTTAGAACTTTGATGATAATGATTTATTTAGTTACCACTTATTGATACAGTAATGAAATAAATCGTTTAATATTCTCTTACCTAAACGACAAATTCTTTATGTAAAACCTGTATACGCGAGCTACGCCGCGGGCACAGCTAGTTATATAATATATAGGGTAGACCACATGATAGTTATTGTGGTGTATAGATTATTATATAATTTGCCAACAGCCAATGTCGTGATTATTATAAGCTAAAAGTTATAAAATATTTAAAAGTTGGACGTTCATGTTGATCGGCTCTACCGCGTTTAAAATACGAACGTATTTTGTTCGCATTTTAAACGTGGTAGAGATATGCTGTAGCCATATTAATTGTTAGTTGTAGCACGAATGGGTCGACTCGACCAGGGAAGGACCACGCTCTCACAGAATACGAGCGTAAAATAGCAGCTGAATGCTGGTGTGTATCGTAAGGTGAGTGTAGAGAACCAGAGATCCTTCTTACTGGAAAGGAACATTCTATCTTAGTCCTCACGGCTGAAAACGCATCTGCAGTTTGATTCGCAAACAGGATAGATGTAGATTTCTATTGGCCATAGCAACCACTTACCATCAGGTGGACTGTGTGCTTGTTTTTCACCCTTATCCTATATAGAAAATGTAGCCTTCATTAACTACGATATCAGGACATCAAACACCTTAGTCCTCCCTTGACCATGGTTGCCGTAAAGCACACAAAACCTCGGGATTTAAAAATAATTTACGTGGAAAATCCGTATTATTATTTCAATTCAATGATATAAAACTGTTCGAGGAGGTAAATTAACCGATGGAATGTCGATAACACGCGATATTTTCTTGTCTTCTACTAAAGATTTCAAATTAGGGGACAAGATCACCTGTTTGCTGTGAAATAGAGGACGTCCTTTAAAATAAAGGACGCCTGGCAATCCTACCCAAAGTTCAATCGACGGATCCAACTCAGCTGAGCAACGTTCGAGAGATTACGACACATTTTCTCGTTACGTATTCCTCAAAATTTGAAAATATGTATAAGAGTGTACAACCACTGCGTATTGCCAGTGATGATGTATGGATCTGAGACGTGGTCCTTCACTTACTGGCCGGAATATGAGGAAGTTTAAGTTCACTGAGTCGTGCTATGGAGAGCGCTAATCTTTGAGTTAAGAAACACAGCAGCATTAAACTTTTTCCCTGGACGAGCCGAACAATTTATGCTACGTCCATAACAGTACATGCATAAAGTCGATAAATGCATGTGGCTCAGGATTGTGTTTTCGGGATGCCTGTCTTCACCGGAGAACTAGTGAAGGGCTCTAATTGATTATAGGATAGAAAAAATTTATTCACTTTTACCTTAACCAAGACTTTTCTATTTCCAGAGATATCATTAAAAGCCTTTCTTAAAAGGTCACGTAACTTGATTCCTGTAGACACCAATCCAACAGAGAAAATTAATTGAAATCCATCACGGCATAGCAGCTTTAACAGCGGAAATATTTAATTCAGTAGAGCAAATCTAATTTTGATAGACATAAAATAACAAAACTAGTGCCTAAATAAAGTTTTAACATAAAGCTTTTAAATACAAAGTCATACACTAAAGTTTTTATTCAATTGAAGCTTGCCTAAAGCTCTTATGAACATTAGAATCTACACCAGTTCGCAAAAACAAGATCTCCTCAGAGATTAACAACTTATAAAAATATGTGAACAGGATATTAAGATAAGAATGCTTCGGCGGTTTTGTCATGTAGAATAAATGAGGAAACAGTGACAAAGCAAATTTATGTTGCAGAAGTGAATGGCTGAGTCGGCATAGATGGCCTAAACGACAGATTATCGATGCGTAGGTATATAGACGTGAAGTAGGCGAGGGAAGTGTGTCAGGATCGTGCCTAATAAAAGTCCGTAGTCCCTACTCCCTACCTATCCTTTTGCTATCCACTGCTAAGTCACTGCATCACGGAACCGTCGTTCCTGCCATGTACCATGTCCGATCTAGGTATGTAGAGTACAGAGTATAAAGATATTACAGCGGCATGCTTGTTATTAGATTTCAGACTACATCACAAGCCTACAAAAGCACCCAATTATATTACGTATTGAAAATGGAATTTTCTTAATTTAAAAAGGCTCGTTTACGTGCGTTTTCTTTTCTACCGACTTCAAAAAGGAGCCGGTACTCAATTCGACTGTATATTTTTTTATGTGTGTTACCTCATAACTATTTACTGTGTGAACCGATTTCGATGATTCTTTTTTTATTTGAAAGCTGGATCTTCACATGCGGTCCCATATAAATTTAATCAAGGTCTGACCAATAGTTTTTGAGTTATTCTTAATAATTTATATTGAAGTCGGTTGTACAAAATTTTTAATTTTAAAGTATATTGCAAAAACACATTATTTAAAATTGCTATAATTTTTATTACTGCCACTAAAATTTTGAGATTCGCTAATTTATTCTTTGTATTATGAATTATGTTATATTAGCTGAACTCGTGTTATCACGTTCCGTGCATTTTGTAGGTATATCGCTAATTGGTGTTTCGTCAAATAGTTAAAAGCATTGCGAATTTAATCTTTTTAATTTGACTTGGAGAGCAGTGGTAGTTCCGGTGCTAAGCGCTTGCTGTAAATTTCAGTTTTGCAAGTACGCGTGCAATCCAAGTTTAATCACCGCAGGCATCAATGAAATAGTTAATTAAAGTTTTAGGAGCTGTGTGTGTTTTAGGAATGTGGTCTCCCTTACAAAGAAAAATCAAAGAGACCGATAAAAACCCGCCTGAAAGAACATATTATGACGTACTGATGTTCCTCCAAGTCTACAGTCTCTGAACAAGTTCAAGAATCCGTGGTAAAGTTTCCGCAATTACATTAAATTTAATAAAATACAAATCCTCGCAAAAAAACTGATATTCCTGCTAAGGTGATTCACGAGGCTATTTAAATTAAAAAAAATATAGCTATAATTATAAGCGCTAAAGAGCGCTAACCTTATTATCGAGACTACGTCACAGATAGATTGGATTGCCACGAATTGTTTTTGTTTATTTGTAACAACATAAATCTTGAAAGATTCTTCGTCAAATAACAAAAACACACCGCAAACAGATAACAACATAAGCGCATGATTTACGATATATTAACTTACACGATTTATTAAGGAATAGTAGAAAATATGTAATTAAAAGATAAAGAACCTAATGTCACAGATAATTAGGCTTAAAATCGATTTAACAACATCTCACCTTCACATTAGGTGAAATCCATAATTTGGTGGTGTTGTAATACGTGTCGTGGCAAAAAAAACATTCAACATTTTTCTCAGAAGCTAACTTAATTTATAACGCAATTATAATTGTAATTTTACGCAGCAAAGAAGTAAGGTCTTTAAAGGTTTTTTTTTTATAGGATAGGGTGACAAACGAGCACATAGTCCACCTGATGGTAAGTGGTTGCTGTGGCCCATAGGCATCTACATCTTCGTTTGTGAATTAAAATGCAGATGTGTTGTCAGCCGTGAGGACTAAGTTAGAATGCCTGGTTTCGTAAAAAAGGGTATCCAGTTCTCTACACTCACCATACGAAACACAGCAGCATTAAGCTGCTATTTTACGCTGGTATTCTGTGAGAGCGTGGTCCTTCCCCGATCGAGCCGACCCATTCGTGCTACAACTATACTATTAATATATATATATAGCTGCAGCATGGCTCTACCACGTTTTAAAACCCTAAACATTATTATTTAAAAGCAATGAAAGATTAGTTAAAACAGATAAAATAATTAATAACCTTTGTAATAACAAAGTTAACAATGACTGCATGGAACAATGAACACTAAACTCCGCTCAAAAGTGAGACGATCGAGTTAAATTGATCAATTATAACTTAGCGCGGACTTCATGGATTCTAAAAAGTTACTCACGATGCGCTTTCAGTACACTGAAAGGGTTATTAAAATTTTTGTAAATCGCATTTTATTGTTATAAAGCTCGTGGCTATTTTTGGCATAAAACATTTATAATATTTTTTTGTTGGCTATATGTCGTCTTTCAACCAACAAAGCTCAATAAATGACTGAAAAACTTGTGGCGGAAAAATCATCCTAGTCAGACTGAACTCAAATCTCACCGGCTGGAAATAAAATCTATTACCAATTCATCATCATCATTCATCATTAGGTACAGCCATTCACAAGTCCGCTGTTGAACTTAGGCTTCCCCCAAAAACGCCACAATGAACGGTGCCGAGCCACCGGCATCCATTTACTTCCTTCAAGTCTTAACAGCTTGTCACTCCATCTATTGGGAGGACCCCTACATTTCGCCTGCCGGTACGAGGCTGCTACTCGAGAACCTTTTTTCCCCATCGGTGGTCAGTTCTTCGAACTATATGGACGGCCCATTGTCACTTCAGCTTACTAATCCGTTGGGCTATGTCCGTTACTCTGGTGCCACTGTTAATTATTAATTATAATACTTGAACTTGATGGCACAGAAAAAGGATTAAAGATGTGATAGAATATGATGAAAATATAAGTATGAAGTCATTCACTTACTACTGTATTACGAAGTTTTAAGAAACACCATCAAGCAACTTAACAACATCTGTAAAAAACAGCGTACAAAAAATGCTGGCGTAAACGTAGCCAAAGATGTTAAAGCCCACTGACTTAGCTTATCAATAACCTATACATTATTGCCTTAAAAACATCCACAATGTAGTCAGACAGAAAAATGATCCAAGCAAATTATTACACTCTTTTGCTCTTCGCACGACGAAAGACGAAGCAAGCCATTTAGTTCGAATGCGTGGTAAGTCAACAACAACTCAGGGGGGAGGCTGGCCGAGCGTCTGGTTATCCGATGGTAGAAGAAAGATAGAGAAATTGAGTTAAGGAATTTTTCATATACACTTCGAAACTCCTGTAGAACATAGAAAGGCTGGACAGATGCGAGCGCGAGTTGTTCGATTTTATTTTCTATTTTTTCATATGATAAAAATAAAAACGAATTTGTGAAATATATTCTCATAGAGACCTAAAAATAAAAAAAAAAACGTTATCATATGATATATGTTTTACAAGGTTTGATAATAGAATCTCCTTAAGCTACACGTATAAATAGACATTAAAAGTCACCTTTTCTTTATTTAACCAATAATTAATATATGATTTTATATAATAATTAATAAATGATTTTATTTCCCGTTCCTGTCGCGTCACACAACTCTTTACATGAAGTTCAATGTTTGTTAAATGATTTTGTTTTTGCACATGAAAAAATTGAATTTAAAAGTGCTACAACGTCGCCCTACAACCTTGTTAACTAAATATTTTAGATTTAGTAAATTCTTAGGATCAACTAAATGAAACAAAAAAGATGTTGAAGAAAGATGGCTAGTAACTGTTGGGACTGGCCACCGTGACCGAAATTTAGTCTTGTGGACATTACCCATAGATAATATATGGATCTGAAAAAAGCGAAAGAGTTCGTGAAATATGGAAGGGTTAGGGACTTTTGTCACCTCAAGGTGACAGGCGTTGTGGCCGTATGTAGTGTAGTACGTAGTGTCTCAGGACCTTGCTATGGAGCGTGCCTTGGGGAGGCTTATGGTCATCAATGGACTTATGAAGGACTGTAATTTTATATAAACATCAATATTCTGTACATATTTAAAAAAATGATCTATGTTGAGTACAGTAGACAAAATATTATTAAATAATATAAATTAATAATCAATTGATTGATTCAAAATAATTAATTTTACAAAAAAATATTATTTATGCTAACAAGGTTTTTACTTGTTTTTTTTTTTAAATAAATTATCTAAAGAAGCATTAATATATTTAAAAGAATATATTTCCGGTTGAACTTTGAAATATTATTCTTGTTTATCACATTTTATATACGCCAGATGACACGAATTTACGTCGTTGACTCGAGGAAAAATATTCGAAGACTGTTTCAAACTTTTGCGCAATTCAAAGACTTTCTCAGAAATCAGTACGCAGCTTTATTACGCAACGCTCATTTTATCGAACTTTTGCGTAAACTTGGGGGAGGCCTATGTTCAACAGTCTACTTGTGAAGGTCTGTAATGATGATGATGATGCAGAAGTGTAATAAGTCGTGGCTTAAGTTTTTATTACCGACTATAAGTCATTTAAATCGTAATTGCCTGCACGTTTCTTATAATGATGCACATTTAATATCAGTATGTTAAAAATGAAAAATGTTCTTATCAAATCTATTTAAGATCGTAAAAACTCGAGAGCGAAAGAAACTACCTATTTTTTCGTGTCGGATATGTAAGCGCAAACACACCTTACTACATTACGGAAACTAAACATCATCACTGGTCGTGTTGCTTGCGATTCTTATTGTGCAAGTGATAGATGAACAGGGTATGTACTCTCTTCGTCTTTTATTTGATACTGTAAGTTAGACTATCCTGATTACAGAGTGATAGCATTATCCATTGACCGTAAATTTACGTGTTGATCCTTTTATATCTGACTGCCAAAGAAGGAAGGTTATGTTTTTCGAGTGTAAGTATAGTACAAATTTATGTACATCAATTTCTTTGGCACACTCTGTAACCTAAATGGTTCTGTAAACTTTTAAAAAAACTTTGTAAACTGTTTTACGCAGTTGGGATTTATAATTACTATTTTAACAAGAAAAGGAAAAACCTTTGTAAACCTTTTTATACATTATTTTACTTTTTTAATTACTATTGGGCAAATATTTGGCTTGTTTCTATAACGTTGGCCGACTCGGCGAAGCTTCGCTCATTGACAATATTGGTTGTCAGACCGGCACAAGTGATCACAATGATTTTGATTTAGTTATCTAAAGCGGCCACCAGCCCATCCCGCGAATTAGTCTCCTATCAAATCACTTTCGATAACAGACCCAGGTTTCGACATTTTGTTTTCTGCTGATAACTTTGCAGTCACTGCTCAGTCAACATATCATGGGATTATCTCTTTCCATTTTTGGCTTCTTCTTGATAAATCGCATTTGGCTTCTTATATATATACTTTTTAGGGCATAAGTTAATAGCAATAATAAATTGAATTATTAAATGCAACTCTTGAGATTCTTCGTCAGATGCAAGCAGCACCATCAGCATACATCTTTAACTCACTCGAACCTATCACATAGAATGTGGTGGTGTGGACGTAATATTTATGATTCTCAGGGTTTATTAGCATTTTAATTAATCTCGCTGATCTTAACTTTATCTACAATTTTACATAATACTTAATTTTATCTACAATATTAAAAACTACGATAATAAAAAAGAAAAACTAAAACTAGAAACTTAATTATCATATAGTCCTACTCCCCGCGGTATCGTGCCAAGAACGCTGGCTGCGTTTCCCCGCTGAATGGCTATACTTAGCCTTTGAGCGAGGAAAGAACCAGCCCTCTTATCACCAGCAGCAACGACCAGCCGCGGATGGAGTTCCTTTAGGAACTTCACCGCACGTGGACCCCACGGACCGATAGTCTCTACAGCAAATGGCACAAATATGTAGTCATCTCTCAGAGACTCATATTTGCGCCACTTACTCAGTTCAGCTGCCTCTGATGCCGCCCCGGCTTTAAACGAGGTACCCCTGAGATGAGAGGCCGCCAGAGTGTCTACGCAAGTAGCATCCCACACTAGGGCTTTACCTCTCTCCCAAGGGACCAATGTCATACCGTCGGGTCTCTTGCCATCGTCTCTAAATATTCCACAAGGCTCTAAAACCGAGGGAACATTTATAGAGCAAGAGCCCTTCGGATGACATCGTTCAAAGAACTGTGTCGTGAAAACCTACCAGCGCTTTTCTTACATGAAAGTCCGTGGAGCCCAAACTTGTCGACGCTGTTACCACAGGGGCATTGATGGGGTTGACAAATCGCTGCTCCTAGTCGGATTCCTACGGCAATACGCAAGCTTTCCCTATCAAGTAATGTGCCGAGATTACTTGATGGTAAAGCGTGTAACCAGTGACTAGATTCCTTAGTCGAAACAGCTAGAAGGCGTGCCTTATCTTGGTCACTATGGAAATTATGAAACAAATCCTTCTGCACGCCCTGTACCAACGGAATATCCCACTGTTTTTGTTGGTTAACTTCCAGTGGAATATTTTCACCAGGACAGAGCGTTTGCCATGTCTGCCCTGCCTCCGTAGCAAAGCATAGGTCTACTTTATTATTTAAAATTATGTTACATAAGTCACTGACACTATGCACGGAAGCAAGGAAAGCAGGCAATGCAACGCTAGAAAGATTTCTCACACCAATGCCACCAAATTTTATAGGTAAAGTAGCTTGAGTCCAGGCTGTTGTATTTAAAGTTAAATTTAGAATTTTTTCTATAGCAATTTTAAGATTATTATCAATATCTTGTAAAATATCCGAACATTTCCAGACTGGACTATTATATTAATCTTAGTAATAATATTATATTATCCAGTTTGTTGGTATCTAATTCTATTTATCTATTCGTGGATGATTATATTTATTGATCCATATTACTTGGCATCGTTTTCATTTATCACAAGAAAACAATTAAGGTATTTTAGTGCGCAGGATGTTCTGTCACAATCAATAATGTAACCAGAGTTCTCTTCCTGCTGCATATTAATGATCTGGTTATGTCCGGTATGTTTGCAGGTGATAGCACAGTTGTTGAGAGATACCAACCAAGTCCTCGGGCCAGTCGGGATCAAATCCAATCCGAAAGTGAAGCTATGGTAGAGTGTGTGAATCTCACACTACAGGCAGTATCCGATTGGCATCACCCCAGTAATGCCAATCTTGTGAAGTTCAACGCCTCAAAAACACAAGCGTGTCTCTTCACTGCAAAAAGGAGCCAGCTCACATTGGCTCCTTCTTTCTGAAATGTATCACTGAAATATACCGACCGCCTTCAGTTGTTAGGGTTTTAAATATCCTCAAATTTGAACTTTGGGCGGTTCATTGAGTCTAAGGCCAAAGCATCTGCAAGGAAGCTGAGAGTCCTTGCAAAGGTGCGGCGATACTTCACGCCGGGACATCTGCTTACTTTATATAAAGCACAAGTCCGGTCGTGCATGAAGTATTGGTGCCATATATGGGCCGGTGCTGCAAAGTTTTGGACTCAATGAAAAGGCGTGCTAAGAGCCTTATTGGCGACCCAAATTTGGTTAAAACCAATCTTACCAGCCTCGAACACAGATGCAAAGTAGCCAACTTTTCGGTTTTATACAGTATGCATTACGGAGAGTGTGCGTAGGAATTACATAATTTTATTCCTCCCTCTCCCTTCCACCACCGGATAACCAGACGTTCGGCCAGTCCCTTTTGTTGTTGACTTACCACGCATTCGAACCAAACGGTTCGCCACGTCGTTCATCATGCGTACAGCAAAGGAGTGGAATAAGTTGCTAGCATCTGTCTTTCCATCCGATTACAGTGTGGGTGTCTTCAAGGCAAGAGTGAATAAGGCTTTTGTTAAGTCAGTGCGCTTCACCATCTTAGGCTACATCACCACTTACTAGGTGGGATCGTAGATAAGCGCTAACTTAGTAGAATATAAAAAAAGAGTCTATAATTCAATTAAAAATGATGTTCATTGACGCCATTAATGGTTGATATTTTTTTTTATTTTCTTTACTTTTTTTAAATTATTATTTATTATGTATTAAATAATTAAATTATTATATATTTATTTACATTTTCCTTGTCAGCTATGTCACTTACAACTGGCGCCTAAAAAGCCTAACTCTCAAGGACTTCGTAAATATTGATCGATCATCTGAAGATTATTAAAAGAAAACCTAATGGGCAAGATCAACGAGCTAAGAATAGCAATAATGAATATGTCACTATTGTCTTTATAAATATTCTCTTATTATTTATTATTTGGCACTTTAATAGAATACCTTCGTTCAGCTTTGCATTTGCTGTTTATATTTAGCCTGACTCTAAAAGACAGCCATTTCAACGAAACCAAAACTGCGGGGATTGAAGCATTTTATCCCACCCTAAAAAGTTCTCTTTGAAAAACGGCATTTATTTTTTAGAATTATATTTTTTCTTTATTTACTTAGAATTTGGCGCATCAGAAATGGAAACCGTTACTGACACTTTTCTGTAAAAAAATAACCATATTTTTTTAAATATTTTGTTCTAAAATCGTAAATCTTAAACCGTTGTCCAATAAAGTTATGAAATGTCGTTTAAACCTTTAGCTAGTCGATAAAATCTATTACAAAAAAGTTTATGGTTTCGTAAAACTTTTATAGCTAGATCTCATTCAGGTCTATATTTTGCTTTTACTCAGTAATTTGCTTCGCACAATGGAATTGTAACTTTGTGTATTATGTAAAGAGCTAACTACGATTCAAACTTCATGTAGTAATTAACAGTTGTAATTACCATGTTCATAATAGCTTAATAAAAATCTGCACGGTGAAATTTTACAATACCTATTCATGTAAAACTAATATCTCATAACTTAAATTTTTTACTACGAGTCAAATTATCTGCCGTATGGTGATAGCGTCCACCTGACGGTAAGCGGATGTTACATCCCAAAAATAACTGCATCTATCCTGAATTAAGAATCAAAATGCGGAATGCGTTGTCACCCATGAGGACTAAGATGGAATGCATCGTTTTCTGTAACAAAGGTCTCCGGTTCTCTACGCTTACCATAAGAAACACAGCAGAATTAATCTGTTATTTTATGATATACTGTGAGAGCGTGATCCTTTGCCGCTCTAGCCAAACCACCCATGCATACAATAGCGCGCTGCAGCGTGACTCTACCACGTATAAATTCCCATTTAGCCGCGTGGTTGTCATAAGACACATTTAAGGGAAATGTCAGAAAAATTAATGACTACTGATTTATTGCGATTATGGATATTGGATTAACGTTTCGTTTACGCCAGAAAGAAAATTTTCAGACCAGCGATGGGCAGCAGGATCAAAAACTCTAGTAATGAGATTGCTAACTTGTCTTTCTAACGTGGCGATAAAGACTTTTCTACAACGAGAAAGGTCCATACAAAGCAATTTACTTTTGTGAGCTAAAGTAAAAAAAAGACTAGAAATACGTTAGATTATAAATGGTGTCACGCTCACAGATGTGGAAATTTATCGCGACTACCGTTGTTTAACCTCAACAATCGTTTAAATTGTCGACATAAGAACCGCAAGTGCCTTTTACACTACGCCACCTTATTTCTCACGTCTCTAATTATATCGCTTTGTGACCAAAAGTACTTAGCTTAAATAAAATTCAAAGCTTTTTTTTTTTCACAATATTAGAATGACAAACAGTCAATGAGATCGTAAAAGGTAATTGCAGGCTATGGGCACCTGCAAATCTATCTGTGGTCCTGAAGGACTACAATGAAATGCGTCATACTTCCCTTACTTTTGAAGTTACACTTCTTTTTGCGCGTTTGGGAAAAATTAAGAGAGTGAATTTTTATGATGCCCGCACACCGACACTTAAAAATGACACCATGAATTTGTTACGATGCGCGCGCACACAGTAACCTAAAAGCGACAATTACCGTCTCTAAAGTATTCGTGAGAACTGATAACTATGATTAAGTCCTAAAGATGTACTACGGTGACTGCCACTGACACTCCTTGACGAGAAGAACTAAGTGTGCCGAGTTTGGGCTCGTTTTGTTAGTTATGATGAGATTTCACCTCCGGACATGATGGAATGACCTGAAGATGTAACTTAGGTGACTGCCACTAGAATTCCTCAACGAGAAGAACTAGGTGCGACGAGTTTGGGCTCGTTTTTATAGTTATGATGACACGCGGAGATTACGCCCGGACTCGATGGAGTGACCTGAAAATGTACTTCGGTGACCGCCACTGGAACTCCTCGACAAAAAGAATTAGATATGCCGAGTGTGGACTTGTTTTGATAGTTATGATGGATATGGAAAATGCCAAAAATAATAGGTTTCAAACAGATTGCTATATTTCAAAACCGGCAACGGGAGGAACACCAAATGTGTAATAAACGTCTGGCACCAGGAACGCCAATATGCTAGTTTTTTATTTAGTAATAATAGTGACTAAATAGAACACACAATCAACCTGTTGGTAAGCGAATGTTAAGACCCATAATTACCTTCATCATCAAATGCAGAACGATTGTCACCCCTGAGGACAAAGAGAGAACGCATTGCTACCAGAAAAACGTTCTCCGGTCCTTATAACTCACCATAAAAACACATATACATGCTGTTATTTTACGTTGGTATTCTGATATTTAATACTTTATAAAAAAAGTTGATTTTATGCACCGTTGCAATACCTCCAACACTTTGTTCTGTTTCTTACCAAAAGATTTTAATTGCGAATACTTTAAGATACCTAATAGTAAAAGTTGCGAACTAAAAGAAACTTTAAAGAATAATAACTAACACTTGTAATAACGTTAATATCGCGCAGACATCGGTGCGGCGCGGCCGTGCGAAATGAAATAAGAAAAACTCTTCTTTTTAGTTTAATTCATGTTATACTGCAGTTGGAATGCGATATAAAGTAATATATAAACGATATAAGAGTACTCTAGTTTCACTTATCTTGCATCCTTTTTCTTTGCAAAATCTTAAATGTTAATAATTGTAAGTAATGAGAAAATTCTCCAATGGATACCAGAGTGAACAAAAGTGCCGTAGCTATATATTATACAAGCGTCTCTCAACGCACGCACAAAACCACGCCTCAGCAACACAGAGAATATAACGTGATATTTGGTACTGCCGACAGAGATCGCGTTATTTGCTCTATCTGTTACTGTAGGTGATCGGCGCGCTTGTGTGCGTGCGTTGAGACAGGCTTGCATGGAGATCCCGTATTCTAACTCGGTTTTGACCATGTTAAGAGCTTTTAGCTTGGTAAGAAGTACCATTTTACCCATTTGATACACACATTTATAGAAAAAACTTAAAATAGTAAGTGTAAGAGTGTAAACATCCATCACCCATTTGGTGATTCCGTAACCTCGTGGGTGTCATAAGTGGAAAAGCCGGAAATAATCTTATGACTTCCGATAGATGCTGGTATCACCATCTCATTTACGCTAGACATAAATTAGCCAGAAATGCGACGAGCAATAGTATTAAAGGTGTGAGACGTCTGATACTGTGATCATCGACTTGGCGAGTCGACTAAGCGAGTCGACTAAGGCAAATCCTCCCTACAACGGGAGAAGCACATATCCAGCAGTGAACTTTTTCGGACCGATGATTTTTTTTATAGGATAGGGTGACAAACGAGCACACAGTGCACCTGATGGTAAGTGGTTGTTGTAACCCATAGACATCTACATTTATGCTCGTTTGCGAATCAAAATGCAGATGCGTTGCCACCCCTGAGGACTAAGATGGAATGCATCGTTTTCTGTAACAAAGGTCTCCGGTTCTCTACGCTTACCATAAGAAACACAGCAGAATTAATCTGTTATTTTATGATATACTGTGAGATATAGAGCGTGATTCTTTGCCGCTCTAGCCAAACCACCCATGCATACAATAGCGTGCTGCAGCGTAACTCTACCACGTATAAATTGCCATTTAGCCGCGTGGTTGTCATAAGACACATTTAAGGGAAATGTCAGAAAAATTAATGACTACTGATTTATTGCGGAATTAACGTTTCGTTTACGCCAGAAAGAAAATATTCAGACCAGCGATGGGCAGCAGGATCAAAAACTCTAGTAATGAGATTGCTAACTCGTCTTTCTAACGTGGCGATAAAGACTTTTCTACAACGAGAAAGGTCCATACAAAGTAATTTACATTTGTGAGCTAAAGGAAAAAAAAAGACTAGAAATACGTTCGGTTATAAATGGTGTCACGCTCACAGATGTGAAAATTTATCGCGACTACCGTTGTTTAACCTCAACAATCGTTTAAATTGTCGACATAAGAACCGCAAGTGCCTTTTACACTACGCCACCTTATTTCTCACGTCTCTAATTATATCGCTTTGTGACCAAAAGTACTTAGCTTAAATAAAATTCAAAGCTTTTTTTTTTCACAATATTAGAATGACAAACAGTCAATGAGATCGTAAAAGGTAATTGCAGGCTATGGGCACCTGCAAATCTATCTGTGGTCCTGAAGGACTACAATGAAATGCGTCATACTTCCCTTACTTTTGAAGTTACACTTCTTTTTGCGCGTTTGGGAAAAATTAAGAGAGTGAATTTTTATGATGCCCGCACACCGACACTTAAAAATGACACCATGAATTTGTTACGATGCGCGCGCACACAGTAACCTAAAAGCGACAATTACCGTCTCTAAAGTATTCGTGAGAACTGATAACTATGATTAAGTCCTAAAGATGTACTACGGTGACTGCCACTGACACTCCTTGACGAGAAGAACTAAGTGTGCCGAGTTTGGGCTCGTTTTGTTAGTTATGATGAGATTTCACCTCCGGACATGATGGAATGACCTGAAGATGTAACTTAGGTGACTGCCACTAGAATTCCTCAACGAGAAGAACTAGGTGCGACGAGTTTGGGTTCGTTTTTATAGTTATGATGACACGCGGAGATTACGCCCGGACTCGATGGAGTGACCTGAAAATGTACTTCGGTGACCGCCACTGGAACTCCTCGACAAAAAGAATTAGATATGCCGAGTGTGGACTTGTTTTGATAGTTATGATGGATATGGAAAATGCCAAAAATAATAGGTTTCAAACAGATTGCTATATTTCAAAACCGGCAACGGGAGGAACACCAAATGTGTAATAAACGTCTGGCACCAGGAACGCCAATATGCTAGTTTTTTATTTAGTAATAATAGTGACTAAATAGAACACACAATCAACCTGTTGGTAAGCGAATGTTAAGACCCATAATTACCTTCATCATCAAATGCAGAACGATTGTCACCCCTGAGGACAAAGAGAGAACGCATTGCTACCAGAAAAACGTTCTCCGGTCCTTATAACTCACCATAAAAACACATATACATGCTGTTATTTTACGTTGGTATTCTGATATTTAATACTTTATAAAAAAAGTTGATTTTATGCACCGTTGCAATACCTCCAACACTTTGTTCTGTTTCTTACCAAAAGATTTTAATTGCGAATACTTTAAGATACCTAATAGTCAAAGTTGCGAACTAAAAGAAACTTTAAAGAATAATAACTAACACTTGTAATAACGTAAATATCGCGCAGACATCGGTGCGGCGCGGCCGTGCGAAATGAAATAAGAAAAACTCTTCTTTTTAGTTTAATTCATGTTATATTGCAGTTGGAATGCGATATAAAGTAATATATAAACGATATAAGAGTACTCTAGTTTCACTTATCTTGCATCCTTTTTCTTTGCAAAATCCTAAATGTTAATAATTGTAAGTAATGAGAAAATTCTCCAATGGATACCAGAGTGAACAAAAGTGCCGTAGCTATATATTATACAAGCGTCTCTCAACGCATGCACATAACCACGCCTCAGCAACACAGAGAATATAACGCGATATTTGGTACTGCCGACAGAGTTCGCGTTATTTGCTCTATCTGTTACTGTAGGTGATCAGCGCGCTTGTGTGCGTGCGTTGAGACAGGCTTGCATGGAGATCCCGTATTCTCACTCGGTTTTGACCATGTTAAGAACTTTTAGCTTGGTAAGAAGTACCATTTTACCTATTTGATAAATACATTTATAGCAAAAATTTAAAATATTAAATGTAAGAGTGTAAAAATCCATCACCCATTTGGTGAATACGTTACCTCGTGGGTGTCATAAGTGGCAACTAGTGGAAATGCCAGAAATAATCTTATAGATGATCTGATAGATGCTGGTATCACCATCTTATTTACGCTAGACGTAAATTAGCTAAAACTGAGACGAGCAATAGCATTAAAGGTGCGAGACGTCTGATACGGTGATCATCAACCTGGCTGCCAATTGAGACGATTAAGGTAAGTCCACCCTACAACGGGAGAAGCCCATGTCCAGCAGTGAACTCGAACTGATGATGAAGAAGAAAAAGAAGTAATGGGTGATTAAGAGGATATCCGGGTTTATGAAAAGACTGCATAGTGGTTAACTTTACATAACTGTACGGATACAGGCTATTAATGTTCACCGCTGAACATAAGCCTCCCTTATAGATTTCCTCATAGGGGATATTTGCCCTAGTACAGGTTGGCAATTATAGTTTTATATTTTTAAGTTTTAGTAGATGCTGCTACCCATCTCCTGGTTTCTTTCATTCTTACGACGCCCACGGGAAGATATGGGGTAGTGGGTATTCTTACATCACCACTACACAGTTAACTTTGCTTAGTAATTTTATACGTGGTAGAGCCATGCTGCAGCTATATTAGTAGTGTAGTTGTAGCACGAATGTGTCGGCTTAACCGGGGAAGGACAACGCTCTCACAGAATACCATCGTAAAATGGAAGCTTGACACTGCTATGTTTCGTATGGTGAGTGTAGAGAACCGGAGACCCATTTTACTGGACAAGAGGCATTTCATCTTAGTCCTCACGGGTGACGACGCATCTGCATTTTGATACTTTATTGAGGATAAATATAGATGTCTATAGGTCACACCAACCACTTACCATCAGGTGAACTGGGTGCTCGTTTGTCACTCTATCCTACAAAAAATATACATATAATAATGTTATGTATATCCAGTAATTGCTCGTGAGTCGCCATATGTGGTTCTAGTAGAATATCAACGCTATGTTTATTCTGCTGCTAGTAGTGTAGTTGTACCACTTCTAGACCACCTGAGTCAGACGTGGTTCAACGACGTTCGTCGACAACCGATCCTAAAAAAAAAAAAAAGGTTTTGGCATGCTCTGATCACAAATCCGCGGTCCATTTTTGTGTAGAATGCACGGTTCCGGAGATGTGTAGATCAATTAGCTAATATCTAATTGATATCCGGTAAGGGCCTCCACCGTCATTAGCGTCCCATTGTTCCTATTTCTATTGTTCTATTGTTCATTAATCACCTTCATTGCAGCATGTGCGTCGAATATATCAGTGCTATTGTATTGTACTTCTTTGTTCCTAATTATACAACGCTAATCTGAATCATCAATAAAACGCATTACATAATTTTGTTACAATTTTTATTTATAAAATACAAAATCTTATTACTTATTATCTATAAAATAGGAGCGAAACATCTCATCCACTAAAATATCGTTGTACAATGTGTTCCTTGTAAATATACTCGTAAAACTATGTATTGAACATCCTTGAAACTTATATAGCAAATACATTAAGCAATATTCGCCACAAACTGAAGTCCACTCATTCTGAATCCTATCAACATTCCAGTTCCATCTTTTACAATTCCTTTTTAAAAACTCTAGATGATATCGTACAGGTGATCGTCCATATGAATCAAAATATTGACCGACGTCATTCGTATCGATATATAAAGCTACCCAATGTGACCCTGGTATATCATCTGTATCCAAATTACATATTATATACGTTGGTACGTGGGTATACATAGGCAGTCTATTAGCTGCATAAACATTATTTTCTAGACTGGGGTGAATCTTTTTCAGATGTTGTTGTACATCTAGTGTATCCATGATATTACTGCTATTAGTACATTATTACAGTACCAATCTACTCAATGAATAACATAGGAATGGTCAATTATAGTGATTTCTAAATATTAAATTGCATTTTTGTGTTATACAAATCGTACTTGAGTCATTGATCACCAAAAAAAACACAATACGAAGAAATGTTGAGATAGACAACGGAAATGTGAGATAAACTGGTTGACGCATAAAGTAATTATCAACTCATTACGGAAATACTTTAGATTAGAATTTTTACGTACTGGTGGTATATAAGACCAACAGACGCAGTCATCGAGTTAGTGTACGGTCGTTTGACTACAGTGGATCTATCAATAGTACATTTGTGTTACTTCAATACACCAAAGGCTATGGATGTAAGTGTTTATTCTATTGACTAAATTACTTTTTTTCTGTTATTTTCATGTGTGTGTATTATTTTATTTAAATATTGTGTATGTATATGATTAAGCCGTGGTAACTCAGATGGTTAGCGCTAGCTGTAAATTTCACAGTACGCGACCCGGGTTCGATCCCCGCCAGCACCAATTAAATTGTTAATCGCAATTTTAAGTGCTTATTACCACGTGCTTGGTGGTGAAGGAAAACATCGTGAGGAAACCTGCATGTCTGAGAAAATTTCGAAGGCATGTGAAGTTCGCCAACACACATTGAGGGAGCGCGGCGGACATTTCCTTGCTCTAAAACCCTCTCAGAAATGAGAGGAGGCCTATGTTCAGCAGTGGACTTTAATAAGCTGTAACTTTAACTTTTTTAACTTTTATGATTAAGTGTTAACAAATTGATATTAACATGATAACTGTGTTGTTGCAGAAATCATTGACCTTCGATGAAGATACCTATAAACAGTATTACTACTCGCCACTCTCCCCTCAAGAAGAGAGTGATAACCTCGTCATTAATAATAACACATGCGATGGTGGAAAAAGAAAATCGCAATCGATTGATCATTTTTTTGAAGCTGAATCAAAAATAAAAAAGAGGAAGCTGTTATCATCAACCGTAGCACGAGCCGCTAGAGATGGTGTATCATACATTTCTACTAATTCTGACGACGGAGACCAAGCGACGCATCTCATCAAAATTGAAATGTACGATATGAAGAAGCTATCCAAGATTCCAACTACTGATCATTGGAAACATGCTTCCACGAGAATTAAATATTACGTAAAGACTAATAAGGATAGCATCTACGACAACACAAACGCCCTCGTATACAATATAACAAAGACAATAGCAGAAAGTGAAAAAGTTAAAAAATACTTTCTTAACAATGACAGTCATTAGCTGATCATTAGTGAATGTGATTCTGTTTACTTCAATTACAGGAAGACAAGAGCGGAAAGAAGAGATGAGTGTGGCATACGTGTACAAAACACATCATTGAATAACAAAACTACAACACTGAGTGGAGAAGAAAACGAGAAGAGTATGCAGTACTCAAGAGCTGAATATCCATTCTTCAGTTCAAAATCTAGCCGTTTGCTTAGTTTCGAAAACTGGCCTCTAGTTATGCGACAGAAACCTGAAGATCTTGCAGAAGCTGGTTTCTTTTATACTGGCCATGCAGACGGGACCAAGTGTTTCCATTGTTGTGGTGGTTTAAAAGATTGGGAAGATGATGATGATCCTTGGCAGCAGCATGTTCAGTGGTTTAGTCAGTGTGCTTATGTAAAATTTCAACTCGAACAGTGTTTTGTATTAGATTAAATAGAAGATTTATAAAGAAATAAAAAAAAATATATTGCATACAATTTGTTTTATTTAATTTTATAACGTTTCACATAGTTACATACACACAAAATGCATTACACATAACACATAAAATCTAACACACAACACATATTATAACCTTAACTACTATAGTCTACAGTAACATTTCTGTTTTTATCTATCTCAATAATATTATCAAACTCAGCATAAACTATACAGTTAATTGTTTGTATTAATGAGGATTCAAATCGTACTTCTATTCTTACACTACCATGCTTTATGAGATTCCAATGAGTTGATGAGTTAGTTGATAAATCAGGAGTTAAGTCAAATGCTAATAGACAGTAACCTTTGCCATACTGTTCACAAGAGATTCCATTTCCTTCATTAAGAAAGTGAATACCAGTTCCCGAGAATAGAGTATGATATGCTGATGTAAATATGCTATTATTAAAAGATGGTTGCAAAGCTTTTGAAGGTATTTGTTGACCATCAATATATAAGCTGAAAGAATTAATACCATAGTTTTCAAAGTTAAATGGATTTTTAGTAAGGGAACCATTAAATGCAGAATTGTTCACAAATCCAATTATACATCTTTTCGGTACCTGTCCTAAAAATATATTATCAAGAGTTTTTCCTTGAACACCCGAAGGAATTGTTAAAACTTTTACTTCAGCTCGAGTAATAGGATATTTAGCAGTGGTAGAAGCTAAAACTTTTTGATGTGCGAGTAATACACTTGGATTAATTCGTGCTCGTCGAACAATAAGAGTTGCGTCCGTAATGCAAACTTTAAACTTTACATCGTTTGACCCAACAATTAAGTTAAAACTCTCTCTTGATCGAACCAATTTACCACTCATTTCAACACCATTAATTAAAAATTTATCTTGGTTAAAAATGTCACCGTGAAGATGACTAATCATTTCTATTTCCTTACTTTCACTAATCAATTCCTGTCTATTAACAAATCCTATGTTTTTACCATCTGTAGAATCCATTTTTCCTGCTGTATCCTCATACCAAAGACTACAAGTAAGATGAGATTGTTTAGCAGCAGGGGCATAGTTTAAAAGGGTTTCCATGTATGCTCGATATGCATAGGTATTATTAGGTGGTGATACAAGTTTTTGGTTTAAATAAACATCAAGTTGACTAAAAAGTGAATGCAGCCAATTCAAGGAATATAGATATAGCCCATAGAAATCTATGTCTATCTTCGTACGCGAATTAAAATGCAGATGCGTTGTCAGCCGTGAGGACTAAGATGGAATGCCTCTTTTCCAGTAAAAAGGGTCTCCGGTTCTCTACACTCACCATACGAAACACAGCAGCATTAAGCTGCTATTTTACGCTGGTATTCTGTGAGAGCGGGGTCCTTCCCCGGTCGAGCCGACCCACTTGTGCTACAACTATACTATTAATATAGCTGCAGCATGGCTCCACCACGTAAAAGATTATCACACATTAAAAGTCTTTCTTAAAAAGATCACGTAACTTGTTTCCTGTAGACACCAATCCGATAGAGAAAATTAACTGAAACTCATCACGGCACAGCAGCTTTAACAGCGGAAATCTTTAATTCGGTTGTTCTAGTTTTGATAGACATAAAATAACAAAACTAGTGCCTATATAAAGTTTTAACATAACACTTTTAAATTCAAAGTCATACTCAAAACTTTTTATTCAATTGAAGCTTGCCTTAAGTTCTTATGAACATTAAAATCTATACCAGGTCGCAAAAACAAGACCTTCTCAGAGAATAACAACTTATAAAAATATGAACTTATAGAAATACGATGATGAACAGGATTAAGATGAGAATGCTTCGGTGATTTTGTCATGTAGAATAAATGAGGAAAGAGTGACAAAGCAAATTTATGTTGCAGAAGTGAATGGCAGAGTCGGCATAGATGCCATAGACGACAGATTATCGATGCGTAGGTATATAGACGTGAAGTAGGCGAGGGAAGTGTCAAGATCGTGCCTAATAAAAGTCCGTAGTCCCTACCTATCCTTTTGGGTGAGCGGCGCGAGTGTTTATGTATGTACTCGTATGTAAGAAAATAATACAATTGTAAACAAATAACAGAAAGTGACGGTTTAACTTAACTGTTGTAGTTCCCGACAAGTTGAGGGTAGCAGACGTCCTAATACCATAATTTTTATTTTATATAAAAGAAAAAACGTTATTGAAAATGCAATTTTCTTAATTTAAAAAGGCTCGTTTACGTGCGTTGTTTTCTTTTCTACCGACTTTAAAAACGAGCCTGTATCGTAGATAGAGCATTGACGCCTGTATTCAATTCAACTGTATGTTTTTTTTATGCGTGTTACCTTATAACTATTTACTGGGTGAACAGATTTCGATGATTATTTTTTTATTTGAAAACTGGTGCTTCACATGTAATCCGATATATAAATTTGATCAAGGTCTAACCAATAGTTTTCGAGTTATTCTTAATAATTTATATTGAAGTCGGTTGTACAAAATTTTTAATTTTAAATTATATTGCCAAAACACATTATTTAAAATTGCTATAATTTTTTTACTGCCACTAAAATTCGAGATTCGCTAATTTATTCTTTGTATTATGTATTATATTATAATAGCTGAACTCGTGTTATCACCTTCCGTGCGTTTTGTACGTATATCGCTAATTAGTGATTCGTCAAATAGTTAAAAGCATTGCGAATTTAATCTTTTTAATTTGACTTGGAGAGCAGTGGTAGTTCCGGAGCTAAGCGCTTGCTGCATATTTCAACTAGCAGCAGTTCAGCTGTAAGTACGCGTGCAATCCAAGTTCAATCCCAGCAGGGATCAATGAAATGGTTAATTAAAGATTTAGGAGCTGATTCAAAACGTGCTTGGCGGTGGAGGAAAACATCGTGATCGTCAAAGACGTGAAGTCTGCCAACACACAGAAATTTTGTGGTGCCAAAATGCATGTTGAAGTGCGTAAGAGTTGAAAAGAGGCCTGTGCCCAGGAGTGGGACGTATATAGGCCATAATTTTACTTTATTTTTTATTATGACTTTTATTTAAGTAATAGTTATTATTTCTGGACTAATTGCAGTTAAATTCCAACATTAGCAGAGAGAAATCCTATCATTAAATTTTTTTTATATAAATTTTTTCGAATAATAGTTTTATTTTGTTTTTATTATACTGGCTGAAGTAAGAGTAGAAAGTGATGAATGCGGTCAGTGGGGAAAATAGGAAGTAAAATTGGAATCAACAAATCTCTAGCGACTTCAAAATTTTTCTTGATTCAGTGTATTTTAGTGTTATTTTTTTCAGAAAATACAGATACAAGCACATTAATTGAGAAATATTATTTTTTATCACATAAAGGTCTGAAAAGAGCCAAGTTATAATTGATAACACATTTTATAGTTGCCTTAAATTGCTTTCCGTTTATCTGGCTTTCTCAAAGATATTTATACGTGGTAGAGCCATGCTGTAGCTATATTAATAGTATAGTTGTAGTACGAATGAATCGGCTCGAGCGGGAAAGGACCACCCTCTCACACAATACCAGCGTAAAATAGCAGCTTAATGCTGCTGTGTTTTGTATGGTGAGTATAGAGAACCGGAGACCCTTTTTACTGGAAAAAAGGCATTTCATCTTAGTTCTCACGGCTGACAACGCACCTGCATTTTGATTCGCAAACGACGATAGATGTAGATGTCTATGGGCCACAGCAACCACTTAACATAAGGTGGACTGTGTGCTCGTTTGTCATCCTTATTCTATAAAAAAAAAGAAGTTCAAAATAAATATAAACAACTGAGGAGTTTTTTGCTGTTACTTCTCCAAACGAACATGATTTTAATTTGATTTGTTCTTTATTTCTTGATTGAAATTGACGTTGAAAGGATAAAAAATCTATAATTCGAAAATAATTGATAGTAATATTTTTTATGTATGTGCTAGAGAAACCACGGACAAAAATGTCTATATCTTTATCGAGTTTAGGTACGAATATACTAGAATAAGTTGCCGAAGAAGATTACCTAGTTCTTACCATCCGTCAAGTGTAATATATCTTTACAAGATGCAAGAGTATACAAGCTTGATTGTGAATGTGGTCTCCCTTACATAGAAAAATCAAAGAGACCGATAAAAACCCGCCTGAAAGAACATATTATGACGTACTGATGTTCCTTCAAGTCTGCAGTCTCTGAACGTGTTCAAGAATCCGTGGTAAAGTTTCCGCAATTACATTAAATTTAATAAAATACAAATCCTCGCAAAAAAACTGATATTCCTGCTAAGGTGATTCACGAGATTATTGAAATTAAAAAAAATATAGCTATAATTATAAGCGCTCTTTAACCTTATCATCGAGACTACGTCACAAATAGATTGGATTGCCATGCATTGTTTTTGTTTATTTGTAACAACATAAATCTTGAAAGATTCTTCGTCAAATAACAAAAACACACCGCAAACAGATAACAACATAAGCGCATGATTTACGATATATTAACTTACACGATTTATTAAGGAATAGTAGAAAATATGTAATTAAAAGATAACGAACCTAATGTCACAGATGATTAGGCTTAAAATCGATTTAACAACATCTCACCTTCACATTAGGTGAAATCCATAATATGGTGGTGTTGTAATACGTGTCGTGTCAAAAAAAAACATTCAACATTTTTCTCAGAAGCTAACTTAATTTATAACACAATTATAATTGTAATTTTACGCAGCAAAGAAGTAAGGTCTTTAAAGGTTTTTTTATAGGATAGGGTGACAAACGAGCACACAGCCCACCTGATGGTAAGTGGTTGCTGTGACCCATAGACATCTACATCTATCTTCGTTTGTGAATTAAAATGCAGATGTGTTGTCAGCCGTGAGGACTAAGATAGAATGCCTGTTTTCGTAAAAAAGGGTCTCCAGTTCTCTACACTCACCATACGAAACACAGCAGCATTAAGCTGCTATTTTACGCTGGTATTCTGTGAGAGCGTGGTCCTTCCCCGATCGAGTCGACCCATTCGTGCTACAACTATACTATTAATATATTATTATTTAAAAGCAATGAAAGATTAGATAAAACAGATAAAATAATTAATAACCTTTGTAATAACAAAGTTAATAATGACTTAATGGAACAATGAACACTAATCTCCGCTCAAAAGTGAGACGATCGAGTTAAATTGATCAATTATAACTTAGCGCGGACTTCATGGAATCTAAAAAGTTACTCACGATGTGCTTTCAGTACACTGAAAGGGTTATTAAAATTTTTGTAAATCGCATTTTATTGTTATAAAGCTCGTGGCTATTTTTGGCATAAAACATTTATAATATTTTTTTGTTGGCTATATGTCGTCTTTCAACCAACAAAGCTCTATAAATGACTGAAAAATTTGTGGCGGAAAAATCATCCTAGTCAGACTGAACTCAAATCTCACCGGCTAGAAATAAAATCTATTACCAATTCATCATCATCATTCATCATTACAGCCCTTCACAAGTCCGCTGTTGAACTTAGGCTTCCCCCTAAAACGCCACAATGAACGGTGCCGAGCCACCTGCATCCATTTACTTCCTGCATGTCTTAACAGGTTGTCACTCCATCTATTGGGTGGACACCTACATTTCGCCTGCCGGTACGAGGCTGCTACTCGAGAACCTTTATTCTCCATCGGTGGTCATTTCTTCGAGCTATATGGACGGCCCATTGCCACTTCAGCTTACTAATCCGTTGGGCTATGTCGGTTACTCTGGTGCCACTGTTAATTACTAATTATAATACTTGAACTTGATGGCACAGAAAAAGGATTAAAGATGTGATAGAATATGATGAAAATATAAGTATGAAGTCATTCAATAGCCTATACATTATTGCCTTAAAAACATCCACAATGTAGTCAGTTAGAAAAATGATCCAAGCAAATTATTACACTCTTTTGCTCTTCGCACGACGAAAGACAAAGCAAGCCATTTAGTTCGAATGCGTGGTAAGTCAACAACAACAAAGGGGAGGCTGGCCGAGCGTCTAGTTATCCGATGGTAGAAGAAAGATAGAGAAATTGAGTTAAGGAATTTTTCATATATACTTCGAAACTCCTGTAGAACATCGAAAGGCCGGGCAGATGCGAATGCGAGTTGTTCGATTTCATTTTCTATTTTTTCATATGATAAAAATAAAAACGAATTTGTTAAATATATTCTCATAGTGACCTAAAAATAAAAAAATAAAACGTTATCATATGATATATGTTTTACAAGGTTTGATAATAGAATCTCTTTAAGCTACACGTATAAATAGAAATTAAAAGTCACCTTTTCTTTATTTAACCAATAATTAATATAATAAATTATTTTATTTCCCGTTTCTGTCGTCACACAACTCTTTACATGAAGTTCAATGTTTGTTAAATGATTTTGTTTTTGATGAAACTTTTTTGAAAAAATTGAATTTAAAAGTGCTACAACGTCGCCCTACAACCTTGTTAACTAAATATTTTAGATTTAGTAAATTCTTAGGATCAACTAAATGAAACAAAAAAGATGTTGAAGAAAGATGGCTAGTAACTGTTGGGACTGGCCACCGTGACCGAAATTTAGTCTTGTGGACATTACCCATAGATATATGGATCTGAAAAAAGCGAAAGAGTTCGTGAAATATGGAAGGGTGAGGGACTTTTGTCACCTCTAGGTGACAGTCGTGAAATTTTGTGGCCGTATGTAGTAAAGTACGTAGTGTCTCAGGATCTTGCTATGGAGCGTGCCTTGGGGAGGCTTATGGTCATCAATGGACATTATGAAGGCCTGTAATTTTATATAAATATCAATATTCTGTACATATTTAAAATAATGATCTATGTTGAGTACAGTAGACAAAATATTATTAAATAATATAAATTAATAATCAATTGATTGATTAAAAATAATTAATTTTTCAAAAAAATATTATTTATGCTAACAAGGTTTTTACTTGTTTTTTTTTTTTAAATAAATTATCTAAAGAAGCATTAATATATTTAAAAGAATATATTTCCGGTTGATCTTTGAAATATTATTCTTGTTTATCACATTTTATATACGCCAGATGACACGAATTTACGTCGTTGACTCGAGGAAAAATATTCGAAGACTGTTTCAAACTTTTGCGCAATTCAAAGACTTTCTCAGAACTAAGTACGCAGCTTTATTACGCCACGCTCATTTTATCGAGTTTTTGCGTAAACTTGGGGGAGGCCTATGTTCAACAGCCTACTTGTGAAGGTCTGTAATGATGATGATGATGTAGAAGTGTAATAAGTCGTGGCTTAAGTTTTTATTACCGACTATAAGTCATTTAAATCGTAATTGCCTGAACGTTTCTTATAATGATGCACATTTAATATCAGTATGTTAAAAATGTTCTTATCAAATCTGTTTACGATCGTAAAAACTCACGAGCGAGAGAAACTACCTATTTTTTCGTGTCGGACATGTAAGCGCAAACACACCTTACTACATTGCGGAAACTCAACATCATCACTGGTCGTGTTGCTTGCGATTCTTATTGTGCAAGTAATACTCGTAGATGAACAGGGTATGTACTCTCTTCGTCTTTTATTTGATACTGTAAGTTAGACTATCCAGATTACAGAGTGATAGCATTATCCATTGACCGTAAATTTACGTGTTGATCCTTTTATATCTGACTGCCACAGAAGGAAAGTTATGTTTTTCGAGTGTGAGTATAGTACAAATTTATCTACATCAATTTCTTTGGCACACTCTGTAACCTAAATGGTTCTGTAAACTTAAAAAAAAAAAACATTGTAAACTGTTTTACGCAGTTGGGATTTATAATTACTGTTTTAACAAGAAAAGAAAAAACCTTTGTAAATCTTTTTACACATTATTTTACTTTTTTAATTACTATTGGGCAAATATTTGGCTTGTTTCTATAACGTTGGCCGACTCGGCGAAGCTTCGCTCATTGGCAATATTGGTTGTCAGACCGGCACAAGTGATCAGAATGATTTTGATTTTGTTTTCTAAAGCGGCCACCAGCCAATCCCGCGAATTAGTCTCCTATCAAATCACTTTCGATAACAGACCCAGGTTTCGACATTTTGTTTTCTGCTGATGACTTTGCAGTCACTGCTCAGTCAACATATCATGGGATTATCTCTTTCCATTTTTGGCTTCTTCTTGATAAATCGCATTTGGCTTCTTATATATATACTTTTTAGCGCATAAGTTAATAGCAATAATAAATTGAATTATTTAATGCAACTCTTGAGATTCTTCGTCAGGTGCAAGCAGCACCATCAGCACGGCATAAATCTATAACTCACTCGAACCTATCACTTAGAATGTGGTGGTGTGGACTTAATATTTATGATTCTCAGGGCTTATTAGCATTTTAATTAATCTTAGTAATAATATTATATTATCCAGTTTGTTGGTATCTAATTCTATTTACCTATTCGTGGATGATTATATTTATTGATCCATATTATTTGGCATCGTTTTCATTTATCACAAGAAAACAATTAAGGTATTTTAGTGCGCAGGATGTTCTGTCACAATCAATAATGTAACCAGAGTTCTCTTCCTGCTGCATATTAATGATCTGGTTATGCCCGGTATGTATGCAGGTGATAGCACAGTTGTTGAGAGATACCAACCAAGTCCTCGGGCCAGTCGGAATCAAATCCAATCCGAAAGAGAAGCTATGGTAGAGTGTGTGAATCTCACACTACAGGCAGTATCCGAATGGGGTGATGCCAATCTTGTGAAGTTCAACGCCTACAAAACTCAAGCGTGTCTCTTCACTGCAAATAGGAGCCAACTCACATTGGCTCCTTCGTTCTGAAATGTATCCCTGAAATAAATCTTTGGACTCAATGAAAAGGCGTGCTAAGAGCCTTATTGGTGACCCAAATTTGGTTAAAACCAATCTTATCAGCCTCGAACACAGACGTAAAGCAGCCAGCTTTTCGGTTTTATACAGTATGCATTTCGGAGAGTGTGCGCAGAAATTACATAATTTAATTCCTCCCTCTCCCTTCCACCACCGGACAACCAGACGTTCGGCCAGTCCCTTTTGTTGTTGAGTTACCACGCATTCGAACCAAACAGTTCGCCACGTCGTTCATCATGCGTACAGCAAAGAAGTGGAATAAGTTGCCAGCATCTGTCTTTCCATCCGATTACAGTGTGGGTGGCTTCAAGGCAAGAGTGAATAGGCTTTTGTTAAGTCAGTGCGCTTCACCATCTTAGGCTACATCACCACTTACTAGGTGGGATCATAGAGATAAGCGCCGAATATAAAAAAAGTCTATAATTCAATTAAAAATGATGTTCATTGATGCTATTAATGGTTGATATTTGTTTGATTTTCTTTATTTTTTTTAAATTATTATTTATTATGTAATTAATAATTAACTTATTATATCTTTATTTAAATGTATTGTATATTATTTATATATGTATATTATTTACAATATCTTTATTTTCATGGAGAAAGAGGGACTCTTTATGATGAACTCTTTCTTCCAGAAGCGGCCCCACAGGAAGTGGACCTGGTCGAGCCCCGACGGTTCGACAAAGAATGAGATTGACTTCATTATGACGACCAGACGACAACTGTTCAGTGATGTCTCCGTGATCGCGAGGGTGAAAACTGGTAGCGATCACCGAATGGTTTGAAGCACACTGAACTTAAACGTTAAGTTGGAGAGGTCTCGTCTAATGAAGTCAACGCTCCGTCCCCCTCGTGCTCTGTTCCAAAGTCCCGAAACCTTTCAGCTCGAGTTACAAAACCGTTTTCAGTGCCTAGAAGACTGCAATGAAGTGGACGATATGAATGACAAGCTCGTGGAAACTGTCCATGCGGTTGGAGCTAAGTTCTGCAAGACCCGCCGAAGAAGAACACAAAAACTCTCCGATCACACTCTTAATCTCATGGCTGTTAGACGGGAGATGAAGCTACATTCTTCAACAGACTTGACAGCATACAGGCATCTGAACAGACAGATCTCCAAATGCATGCGACGGGACTTACGCAACTTCAATACAGCTCGTATTGAAGAAGCGATCGAGCGGAACCAAGGCTCCAAAGTCTTTGCCAGAGATCTGTCTGCCAGAAAGAGCCAACTGTCAAAGCTGAAGACAGAATGTGGCAGCATCGTTTCCGAGACACCTGAGATTTTAAGTGAGATTGAGAGGTTCTATGGGCAGCTGTACACGTCATCGTTGGAGCCACACGCAAGTGTGAGTAACGATCCAAGAGCGAGTCTCATCCGAAACTATTCCGAAGATATCCCGGACGTCAGTCTGAGCGAGATTAGAATGGCTCTCCAGCACCTTAAAAACGGTAAGGCCCCAGGCGAGGATGGAATTACAACGGAGCTTCTGAATGCGGGTGGAAGACCGGTACTTGAAGTCCTTCAGAACCTCTTTAATTCCGTCCTCCATGGTGGCATTACACCGAAGGCGTGGAGCAGAAGTGCGGTGGTCTTGTTCTTCAAGAAAGGTGACAACGCTCTCTTGAAGAACTACAGACCGATTTCCCTTCTGAGCCGCGTCTACGTGCTGTTTTCGAGAGTCATTACGAATCATTTCGCGCGCAGACTTGACGACTTCCAGCCTCCCGAACAAGCCGGTTTCCGAAAGGGCTTTAGCACCATACACCACATACACACCCTTCGGCAAATTGTACAGAAGTCCGAAGAGTATAATTTGCCACTATGTCTGGCGTATGTAGACTATGAGAAAGCTTTTGACTCCGTCGAAATTTGGGCGGTGCTGCAGTCCCTTCAGCGGTGCCAAGTTGACTGTCGGTATATCGAGGTGTTGAAGTGCTTGTACAGTAGGGCTACGATGGCTATCCGAGTACAGAACCAGAGTACGAAACCTATCCAATTGCAGAGAGGTGTAAGACAGGGTGACGTCATGTCCCCGAAACTCTTCACCACTGCATTGGAAGACGTTTTCAGGCTTCTGCACTGGAAAGGATGCGGTATCAACATCAATGGCGAGTACATCACTCACCTTCGATTTGCCGACGATATAGTCCTTATGGCAGAATCGCTGGAGGACCTAAGCACTATGCTCAATGACCTCAATAGTGCTTCCCAACGGATAGGTCTTAATATGAACATGGACAAAACAAAGATCATGTTTAATGTCCATGTCACACCTATGCCGGTAGTTGTTGGGAGCACTAAGCTCGAAGTTGTTGATGAGTATGTTTACCTGGGACAAATAGTCCGACTAGGTAAGTCCAACTTCGACCGAGAGGTCAATCGATGGATTCAACTCGGCTGGGCAGCGTTCGGGAAGCTATGACACATCTTCTCGTCAGACATACCTCAAAACCTTAAAACGAAATTGTACAACCAGTGCGTGTTGCCAGTGATGACTTACGGAACTGAGACGTGGTCCTTCACTGTTGGTCGTATCAGGAAGCTCAAGGTCGCTCAGCGAGCTATGGAGAGGGCTATGCTCGGAGTTTCTCTGCGTAATAAACTTAGGAATGAGGATATCCGCAGTAGAACCAGAGTAACAGACATAGCCCAACGGATTAGTAAGCTGAAGTGGCAGTGGGCCGGCCATATAACTCGAAGAACCGACAACCGATGGGTAAGAAAGGTTCTCGAGTGGCAGCCTCGTACCGGTAGGCTAAGTGTAGGGCGTCCCCCCACGAGATGGAGTGACGACCTGGTAAGACATGCAGGAAGTCGATGGATGCAGGTGGCTCAGGACCGTGTTTTGTGGCATTCTTTGGGGGAGGCCTATGTTCAGCAGTGGACTTGTGAAGGGCTGTAATGATGATGATGACGATCTTTATTTACATTTTCTATGTAAGCTATGTCACTTACAACTGGCTCCTAAAAAAGCCTAACTCTCAAGGACTTCGTAAATATTGATGACGTATCTGAAGATTATTAAAAGAAAACCTAATGGGCAAGATCAACGAGCAAAGAATAGCAATAATGAATATGTCACTATTGTCTTTATAAATATTCTCTTATTATTTATTATTTGGCACTTTAATAGAATACCTTCGTTCAGCTTTGCATTTGCTGTTTATATTTAGCCTGACTCTAAAAGACAGCCATTTCAACGAAACCAAAACTGCGGGGATTGAAACATTTTATCCCACCCTAAAAAAGTTCTCTTTGAAAAACGGCATTTATTTTTTAGAAATATATTTTTTCTTTATTTCCTTAGAATTCGGCGCATCAGAAATGGAAACCGTTACTGACACTTTTCTGTAAAAAAAAACCATATTTTTTTAAATATTTTGTTCTAAAATCGTAAATCTTAAACCGTTGTCTTATAAAGTTATGAAATGTCGTTTAAACCTTTAGCTAGTCGATAAAATCTACTACAAAAATGTTTATGGTTTCGTAAAACTTTTATAGCTAGGTCTCATTCAGGTCTATATTTTGCTTTTACTCAGTAATTTGCTTCGCACAATGGAATTGTAACATTGTGTATTATGTAAAGAGCTAACTACGATTCAAACTTCATGTAGTAATTAACAGTTGTAATTACCATGTTTATAATAGCTTAATAAAAATCGGCACGGTGAAGTTTTACAATACCTATTCATGTAAAACTAATATTTCATAACTTTAATTTTTTATTACGAGGCAAACTATCTGCCGTATGGTGACAGCGTCCACCTGACGGTAAGCGGATGTTACATCCGAAAGATAACTGCATCTATCCTGAATTAAGAATCAAAATGCAGAATGCGTTGTCACCCATGAGGACTAAGATGGAATGCATCGTTTTCTGTAACAAAGGTCTCCGGTTCTTTACGCTTACCATAAGAAACACAGCGGAAATAATCTATTTTTTTATGATATAGTGTGAGAGCGTGATCCTTTGTCGCTCTAGCCAAACCACCCATGCATACAATAGCGTGCTGCAGCGTAACTCTACAACGTATAAATTCCCATTTAGCCGCGTGGTTGTCATAAGACACATTTAAGGGAAATGTCAGAAAAATTAATGACTACTGATTTATTGCGGGATTAACGTTTCGTTTACGCCAGAAAGAAAATATTCAGACCAGCGATGGGCAGCAGGATCAAAAACTCTAGTAATGAGATTGCTAACTCGTCTTTCTAACGTGGCAATAAAGACTTTTCTACAACGTGAAAGGTCCATACAAAGCAATTTGCTTTTGTGAGCTAAAGTAAAAAAAAGACTAAAAATACGTTCGGTTATAAATGGTGTCACGCTCACAGATGTGAAAATTTATCGCGACTACCGTTATTTAACCTCAACAATCGTTTAAATTGTCGACATAAGAACCACAAGTGCCTTTTACACTACGCCACCTTATTTCTCACGTCTCTAATCTTAAAAAAATCTCTAAGCTTAAATAAAATTCAAAGCTTATTTTTTTTCACAATATTAGAATGACAAACAGTCAATGAGATCGTAAAAGGTAATTGCAGGCTATGGGCACCTGCAAATCTATCTGTGGTCCTGAAGGACTACAATGAAATGCGTCATACTTCCCTTACTTTTGAAGTTACACTTCTTTTTGCGCGTTTGGGAAAAATTAAGAGAGTGAATTTTTATGATGCCCGCACACCGACACTTAAAAACGACATCATGAATTTGTTACGATGCGCGCGCACACAGACACCTAAAAGCGACAAATATGGTTGGTAATTGTCTCTCAAGTATTCGTGAGAACTGATAACTATGATTAAGTCCTAAAGATGTACTACGGTGACTGCCACTGACACTCCTCGACGAGAAGAACTAAGTGTGCCGAGTTTGGGCTCGTTTTGTTAGTTATGATGATATCTCACCTCCGGACTTGATGGAATGACCTGAAGATGTAACTTCGGTGACTGCCACTAGAATTCCTCGACGAGAAGAACTAGGTGCGACGAGTTTGGGCTCGTTTTGATAGTTATGATGACACCTTACGTCCGGACTCGATGGAGTGACCTGAAAATGTACTTCGGTGACTGCCACTGGAACTCATCGACAAAAAGAATTAGATATGCCGAGTGTGGACTTATTTTGATAGTTATGATGGATATGGAAAATGCCAAAAATAAAAGGTGTCAAACAGATTGCTATATTTCAAAACCGGCAACGGGAGGAATAAATGTGTAATAAACGTCTTGCACCAGAAACGTTAATATGCTAGTATTTTATTTAGTAATAAGGGTGACTAGATAGAACACACAATCAACCTGTTGGTAAAGGAATGCTAAGACCCATAATCACCTTCAACTAACGCCAATTAAGTTTCAAAATGCAGAAGGATTGTCAACCCTGAGGACAAAGAGAGAACGCATTGTTACCAGTAAAACGGTCTCCGGTCCTTATAACTCACCATAAAAACACATATACATGCTGTTATTTCACGTTGGTATTCTGATATTTAATACTTTATAAAAAAAAAAGTTGATTTTATGCACCGTTGCAATACCTCCAACACTTTGTTCTGTTTCTTACCAAAAGATTTTAATTGCGAATACTTTAAGGTACCTAATAATAAAAGTTGCGAACTAAAAGAAACTTTAAAGAATAATAACTAACACTTGTAATAACGTTAATATCGCGCAGACATCGGCGCGGCACGGCGCAGCAGTGCGAAAAGAAATAAGAAAAGCTTTTCTTTTGAGTTTAATTCATGTTTGCGATATAAAGTAATATATAAACGATATAAGAGTACTCTAGTTTCACTTATCCGGCATCCTTTTTCTTTGCAAAATCTTAAATGTTAATAATTGTAAGTAATGAGAAAATTCTCCAACGGATACCAGAGTGAACAAAAGTGCCGGAGCTATATATTATACAAGCATCTCTCAACGCACGCACAAAAGCGCGCCTCAGTAACACACAGATAATACTTACGCGATATTTGGTACTGCCAACGGAGATCGCGTTATTTGCTCTGTCTGTTACTGTAGGTGATCAGCGCGCTTGTGTGCGTGCGTAGAGACAGGCTTGCATGGAGATCCCGTATTCTCACTCGGTTTTGACCATGTTAAGAACTTTTAGCTTGGTAAGAAGTACCATTGTACCTATTTGATAAATACATTTATAGCAAAAATTTAAAATATTAAATGTAAGAGTGTAAAAATCCATCACCCATTTGGTGAATACGTTACCTCGTGGGTGTCATAGGTGATCTGATAGATGCTGGTTTCACCATCTCATTTACGCTAGACGTAAATTAGCCAAAACTGAGACGAGCAATAGCATTAAAGGTGCGAGACGTCTGATACTGTGATCATCAACCTGGCTGCCAAGTGAGACGATTAAGGTAAATCCACCCTACGATGGGAGAAGCCTATGTCCAACAGTGAACTCGAACTGATGATGAAGAAGAAAAAGAAGTAGTGGGTGATTAAGAGGATATCAGGGATTATGAAAAGACTGCATAGTGGTTAACTTTACATAACGGTACGGATACAAGCTATTAATGTTCACCGCTGAACATAAGCCTCCCTTATAGATTTCCTCATAGGGGATAATTGCCCTAGTGCAGGTTGGCAATTATAGTTTTAATTTTTTTAAGTTATAGTAGATGCTGCTACCCATCTCCTGGTTTCTTTCATTCTCACGACGCCCACGGGACGATATGGGGTAGTGGGTATTCTTACATCACCACTACACAGTTAACTTTGCTTAGTAATTTTATATGTAGTAGAGCCATGCTGCAGCTATATTAGTAGTGTAGTTGTAGCACGAATGGGTCGACTCGACCGGGGAACGACCACGCTCTCACAGAATACCAGCGTAAAATAGCAGCTTAACGCTGCTGTGTTTCGTATGGTGAGTGTAGAGAACCGGAGACCCTTTTTATTGGAAAAGAGGCATTCTATCTTAGTCCTCACGGCTGACAACGCATCTGCATTTTAATTCGCAAACGAAGATAGATGAAGAGGTCTATGGGCCTTAGCAACGACTTACCATCAGGTGGACTGTGTGCTCGTTTGTCGCCTTAGTTCTATAAAAGAGAACATATAAAAAAGCTTAGTAAAGTTAATACTTTCTTACTACAACATTTGTTTTAATCTGCCAGAGTACGGTTGTAAAGTAAGATTGAATTATATTGTTTATTCTCTTTAAAGTTTTTGCGGAATTGTATTACTCTTTTCTTTATTCACTAAATATAAAACATACAACAATTTATTAAACTAAGAGAATACATGAAAGTAAAATCAAGAAGACTATAAGATTATTGTCTTTAATTAATAAAAGTTTAATCCCAGCGCTGTTGCTGACTCTGTCACTGATGTGGTGGTACAGGGAATGGAACTATTTATTCCATCATCTGTGGTACCCATCGGAGGCAGATCTCAGCCTTGGTTTGGTCGCTCCTGTAAGACTGCATTACGCAGTAAGCAGGAGTGTTATCAAGCCTGGGCTGCGGCTTCGGCGACTTGGGATGTAAATACCAGCACACTTAAAAAGAAGTATAACTTCGCCTCCAGGTCCTTCAAAAGAGTTATTGCCAAGGCAAAGTCAGAGCACATAGGCAGAATTTTCGAGAAACTAGTTCGCCTTCCTTCGGGAACCCGTGCATTCTGGTCTCTCGCCAAGGCTGTCCAAGGGAATTTCTGTAAGCCATCACTACCATCTCTGCACAGGGAGGATGACTCACTGGCCCATGACGCAAAAGACAAAGCCGACCTTTTAGGCTCCCTTTTTGCGTCCAACTCGACTCTTGATGACGGGGGGAAACACCGCCGACCATCCCGCGGTGTGAGTGCTCCATGCCGGATGTGCTGTTCTCCCAGAGCTCGGTTCGCAAAGCACTGCTCTCCCTGGACATCCAGAAGTCGAGTGGGCCTGACGGAATCCCCCCAATTGTGCTGAGGACGTGTGCTCCGGAGTTGGCACCGGTCCTAACGCGTCTTTTCCGGTACTCCTACTCCCAAGGCGTAGTCCCGAATTCATGGAAGACAGCTTTTGTCCACCCGATCCCTAAAAAAGGCGACCGCTCAGACCCATCCAACTATAGGCCTATCGCGATCACCTCCTTGTTCTCCAAAATAATGGAATCCATTATTAACTGCCAGCTCATCCGGTACCTTGAGGATCACCAGCTGATTAGTGACCGCCAATACGGTTTTCGTCGGGGTCGATCAGCTGGTGATCTTCTGGTCTACCTGACCCATAGATGGGCGGAGGCAGTAGAGTCCAAGGGGGAGGCGTTGGCCGTTAGTCTGGACATTGCGAAGGCCTTCGATCGGGTTTGGCACAAAGCGCTTCTTTCGAAGCTCCCTTCCTATGGGCTTCCCGAGAAATTGTGCAATTGGATCACCAGCTTCCTTGCAGATCGGAGCATCAAGGTCGTTGTAGACGGTGCATGTTCTGACTACAAGCCTATTAACGCTGGTGTTCCACAAGGCTGTGTGCTATCACCAACGCTGTTTCTTCTGCATATCAATGATATGTTGCTAACTGGTAACATTCATTGCTATGCGGATGACAGCACTGGTGATGCTCTATACACCGGCCGTGCCAATATTTCTCGGGAAAACGTCGCTGAGTACCGGAACAAACTTGTGTCTGAAGTCGAGTCTTTGCTGAACAAAGTCTCGGATTGGGGGCGACTAAATCTAGTCCAATTTAATCCTCAGAAGACACAAGTTTGCGCGTTTACCGCTAAAAAGAACCCCTTTGTCGTATCTCCTCAGTTTCAAGGCACTCCCCTTCTTGCCTCAGCCAGTATCGGTATCCTCGGAGTCGACATATCGAGTGACGTGTAGTTTCGTGGTCACTTGGAAGGAAAGGCCAAATTGGCCTCTAAAAAGCTTGGCGTGCTCAGCAGAGCGGGACAGTATTTCATGCCGGCACACCGCCTGCTACTTTACAAGGCGCAAGTTCGGCCTCACATGGAATACTGTTCCCATCTCTGGGCAGGGGCTCCCCAGTGCCAGCTCCTTCCACTTGACCGCATCCAACGCAGAGCGGCTCGAATTGTCGACGACCGAGCCCTTTCCGATCGGCTCGATTCATTGGCACTGCGAAGAGATGTTGCATCCCTTTGCATTTTCTTTCTCATCTACCATGGGGAGTGCTCTGAGGAATTGTTCGGATTAATCCCAGCCGCCAAATTTCACGAACGCACATCGCGGCAGAACTCCCGATACCATCCACACCATCTGGATGATTGGCGGTCCACCACTGTGCGATTTAGAAGATGTTTTCTTCCTCGCACGACCTCCTTGTGGAATTGATTACCATCAGCGATTTTTCTGGACCGATACGACTTAGGGACCTTCAAGAAAAGAGCGTACTCCTTTTTAAAAGGCCGGCAACGCATCTGCGATTCCCCTGGTGTTGCAGTTGTTCATGGGCGGCGGTAGTCACTTACCATCAGGTGAGCCGCAAGCTCGTTTGCCCCCTCTCCTATAAAAAAAAAAAATTAAAGCGTGAAATATGTTGACACTAGCGAACTTTCGTCGACTTCCCTACAAATTATGGTCCGTTGTCAGAACGATATCGTTCGTTCCGCTAAGGTACGGTTATCACCTGTAGCGTACGATTTAGAACTTTGAACTGTCGACGTAAGATTAATTGTTGAAACGGCACCAGTAGTCTACATAAGACATTAAATAAATAAATAAGTGTAATAGGTGTGTTATGATTGCGCCAAATGGTTCGTAGTCTCTACCTAGCAACATTCTGGGCAACATGCATGAGGGATTATGTAATGTTAATTTAATATAATACATATGTTTCGTAATAAAGCAACAGTTAAAAATAAAAAATAATGAAAGTAAATTTCGCCAGTAATATGTAAATAAAAATTTTATCGTAACTCAGTGATATTAACAGCCAGGCTGTTAACCCACGTAATTCCATCAGTGACGTAAGAGTCGATTTGTTAAATACCAGGAAAATCATTTCTCCCGGAAAGTTCATACTCGTATATATCGCATCAAGCCTTGACTTCAAAAAAAAGTCAAACATACAGACGAATTGTAACCCTGGAGGGATTATTCCATTTATGCTATCGAATTGTGCAATACATTTATTGTATGCATGTTATGCGATATCTTCGCCAACCGTTAACCGATTTTGATGATTCCTTTTTAATAAAAGTATTAGAGTAAAAAAACTTACGCCCAAGGGTGGCCACATCTGTACTCGTAATATGTCACACTTATTTACATAAAAATATTTTTCATAAAATAATGTTTAAAAATTGATTCTGTTGTATACTTCTCAAGTAAATGTTCAATACTAACGAAATATAAAAAATAGGTAGCTCTAAGTATATACATGATACTCGTATTAATGTTTTAGGTTGATAACGTATTAAGAATACTGTATTTTGTGTCGGAATTAAGATTTGTCTATTATCAGAGCTGTGAGATCTTTCATGCATTTCGGATAGCCGCCTCTACGACTCACACGGGACGCATTGGGGCGATTAATGGATTAAGTTGTTATCACACGGCATTACTTAATTAATTAATTGTTATTGAACTGTAGTGCGAAGTTAATGGTTCTTATTTCTGTTCTTCAGTCTCTACAAGTGTTAATTCCAAATAATTAAATTATTTCAGACTATCAAAAAAGTTACCTCATCAGTTAATTACGACTTTAAATCACAAAAAAGTAGTGAATTTGTGACACAAACCTTATATTAATTTCATGACTATGAACTAGTGTTCTCATTGGCATCGCTTCGCCTCGGACGAATTCCGATCGATGTCGGTTTTTGCGCCCGAGTTAAAGGACTTCGCGAAGTGCTCCGAAGTTATACGAAGCGTCTCACTACACTACTCGGCGTACTCGTTATATATTAATTTTTTTTATGTATAAATATTAAATATATAGCTTTCTACATATTTATTTCTCTATGTTTAACGCATTGACATCGTGCTGTTCACACAATTAGGTATATAGCAGCTGCCTCTTGAACGTTGTTCATATTAAGGATGCGAGCGACTCAAGACGACTGAGCTCTTCGCGAAGTAGCACGAGTGTGTAGTCACGTTCTTCGGACTGCGATCGACTTCGATGAGCTTCGTCAAAGTTACTCCGCGAGTAGTGTAGAGAAGGCATAACAAAGCGTCGCGATGGTGGCGGGGTGGCTGTGCTACACACGCTGTGTGCCGTGCGCTGCGTGCCCGCACTCACCCTCAATATCCCACCCATCATAGATCATATTCTATTAGAATTACGCATCGGTAAGTCTCAATATTTATTATGCGCGACTTACATACTACCCGGTCTAGATTCTGAGATATCTGATATTTTATTTATTTTAATAAACTACAAGAGATAATACAGATAAATAGATATAATAACTATTATTTAATTGACGATTTCAATTTGCCTTGTATTGACTGGTATCTAGATGTAACACATGCAAAAATTCTAGGTTTAAGTAATATTATGCCTCCATATTCTCACTTAGTAAACTTCATGTCCGTCGTGGACTGTATACAAGTAAATCTTTTTAAAAATAATATGAATAGGTTACTCGATTTATGCCTAACTAACGTACACAATAGTAAAACCTTCTCTGCGCCTGTCACTCTAGTCCCAGCTAACGTACATCATCCTCCTCATTAGCTTATTACGTCTTAATACCAATTGACAATAACTTATCCAAACCTATGCCAACATATCCACGTTTAAGAAATTAGTACAAAAATGCTAATTATGAACAAATCAATAATGATATTTTAGAAATTAATTGGTGTGAACTATTTCAAAATAAAACTGCCGAAGAAAATGTTAAAGTATTCTATAAAAATATATTTTATGTTATACGTACACGCGTTCCCTCTAAACGTGATTCCAATTCTAAATTTCCAGTATGGTTTACCCCTGCATTGATACATATATTTAAGAACAAAAACAAAGCTTGGATTAAGTGGAAAGTATATGAAAACAAATCCGATTATTCTAACATATATAACAAATACGATATTAGTAGAAGACAGTGTTTCTATAAATATAATCGTCAAAATCAATTAGATATTCCAATTAGTGATCACTATGACGGAACAGAGGCGGATAGTCCTGAAGGCATTTGTAACCGGTTTTCTTCCTACTTTCATTCAGTTTTCCAGCTTACTAATGTATTTAACTCCTTCTGTATCGATCATATAGATGATATAGACAATGGTATGCTTAATGACACTATTATTAGTGATATACACATATCAGAAGAATTAAAGGCACTGGATAGTACTAAAAGCGCAGGTCTTGATAAAATTCCCACTATTTTCATTAAAAATACTACCGTAACCATATTATGTAAACCGTTGGTCATATTATATAATAAATTTCTAACAGAGGGTATATTTCCATATATGGAATTAAATATGGATGGATGAAAAAATGGATTCCATATGTGGAAATCATCCACGATAACACCAATAGATACATAAAGGAGGTATAAAAGGAAATGTAGTCAATTTTCGTCCAATTTCAATATTTTCCACTTTATCTAAACTTATGGAGAGACTGGTGCATAATAATATATATACACTATTGCATAGGACTATCCTTCCGAAACACCATGGGTTAGTTGTATATAACCTTTGATAATATTTTAATAATATTTTGTTTTGAATTCGAATAAAAATTAAAATAATTAACTTTGTAATGAACATTTTGTTCTTAGATGTACTCTTATTTTAAATGTTAATATGTTACATATCAAACGTACTCACATGTAATATTAATATTTAAACAAAAAGTCATAAATCTGTTTGTATTATGTTTTGAGAGAAAATAAGATGTGTATTAAATGTAGCTTATAATATTTGTTGACAAAAGAAGTATCTACGTGAACTTTGTGATTTAAAAAGTTACTGAGTCGTAATCAAAGCTGTCACAATCTTAATATTGTAGTAACTAATATAATATGCTATCGAAGTTGTTGTTAATAACAGTCAATAACGAGCCGTGGTAGCTCAGTGGCCGCTCAAGGGTCACGGACAACTCGGGTTCTATCTTCACCGGCACCAACGAAATATTAATTGCAAATTTAGGTACTGATTTAACGTGTTCGGCGGTTAAGGGAAGATCGTGATATAACCTGCATGTCTGAGAAATAAGAAAAAAATATATTTAGAAGACACGTGTAGATTGCCAACACGCATTGGGGCAGCAAAAATATAATTTTATCAGTGATCAAACCTATCTATATAAACTTGGAAAGTAAAACATCATCTCGATACAAAATTTTATCAATATTGTTTGAGCCATTTTAGAAAAGATATACTCTTACAAAACCAACAGGAAGGGACTTGATGTTGTATTAACCTACGCCGCTACAAATTTATTCTTTTTTATTATCTTTCATTGTTTTTTTTTTTAAAATCAAATTGCAGTGTAAATTTGACTTTTTCATCTGGCTAACTTAACAACAAAGTACATTTCATGTCAGTATGTTCTCAGTAATGGCCAATTACAAAAGTTTGCCTGTCGACGTACATTGTTATGGTTGCAACGTGAAATTTATTCATTGAGTACAACATACTCTCTGACAAAGTGTACTTTCACGGTACACAAATTTCAATACTAAAAGTTTTTGCTTGCATATACAATTATTCGCGTCATTGATGTATGTAATATTATATCAATCCTGTGATGACCGCATGGCGTAACTAAGCATTTTGGTGCCTTTCCATGCTTGCCAAGCCTTGGCAAACATCTTCAAGCCCCAAGCGTCTACAAATATCGTATGGGATTTGGCAGTCGTTTTCATGCTTGTGAATGCGTCAGTGTACGATGTACACCCAAGCATGGCGGACACCGAACTTGTGTCGGCTATTGCGTTTGGTTTAACATACTTTTATTTCAACGATAACAATCCTGTTTTTTTCAAATACTTGCGAAAACTTGTCATCAATATTTCTTTTTTGGCTTTTAATTCTTTTACTGGATTTCCCGTTAACTCGGCAAAACGACTCCAAGCATCTGTAACTTTCTTTTTATCTTGTGATAAACGTCTTTGGGGTTTCAGATTCGCTCTGGTAATATTCCAGAAACGATAATCTCCCTTCGTTTGATCAGCCACTCATTTTAAACAAAGAACTAAACATGCGCTCGTCGCTAAAGCACAATGGCTACTAAACGCGCACCAACGTGTGAATGCGTCACAAGCGCTTGCCGCAAGCGCCCTTTGATCTGTGCCCAAAAACCGACACTAGACCGGATCGGAGACAAGCGTCCACAAGCTTACGCAAGCCAAGCCAAATGCCCTCTTTAGACGCTTGTACTTGTGGACGTTTGCCGAGCCTTGGCAAGCATGGAAAAGCACCTTTTGATTTTAGTTGTCAGATATTGTTATGGGATAATGGTGACAAACGAGCTCACAGTCCACCTGATGGTAGTGGATGTTGATGATCTATCCTCAATTAAAAATAAAAATGCCGATGTGTTGTCACCTGATGACTTAGATGGTATTGCTCGATTCCATAAAAGGTGATAACGCATCTGGATTTTAATTCGGTGATGTAGGATTCTGGCCACAAAATCCGCATATAATCAGGTGGACTGTAATATAATTATGTTAGTAAGGGTAAGCACCCTATCTAGTATTTAAAAGTTCTATCATAAGTATTTCCAAATAAATAGTAATAAATTAACTAATATATACTATAAAAACTAATATAACTATAATACTATTAGTACGTCCTACTATAATAGCCACGCTTGGTAGACAATTTACAATACGGACGAGATACTTCATCGTAAATCTATGATCGTCAATGCAATAAGCTTGACGTTGAATATGGACTAGATTATCTGCATCATTTTAAAAATTCCTTTCATGGGAAATACTTTGAGTTATATACAATATGTTACTGACGTGGCATATGGTAAGTAGAATTCGTCGCATATAAAACATTTAAGCAACTGTTTCATTTCGACTTTTGTAAAATTCTAGGTCATTGGCCAAGCAGCTTGAGATAAAATTTTTCAAAAACAGAAATCTGCCACTTCATCCGAAAACACCTCCGATCTTGTACACGTGTTGCAGTGGGTAATTCAGAACGTGGCAGTGCCTTTTGTTTTTTCTTTTCATGATTCACGACTATTCTTTGTACAACTTGAAATCTACAAAAATGAATAACAAATCATTTTTATGCAAAACGAGAGAACTTAAGTGCTATAAATTATAAAAAGTTTTCTATTAAATTTTCGTTTATTGCTTTAATGTTTTAAATGTTTTTCGGAAAAATTACGATGCATTGTAAATGTTAAATATTTTATTATTCGATAATTTTTGACAACAAGGTTATTTGTTTCAAACAATATACCTACTAAATTATTTTCATTTAATATTACTAGTAATTACCCCTTTCTTATTCACGTTTTGTATGCGGGCTTCACAAATCTTCGAAATATTCTCGTTTTAAATTCTCAGACATGCAAGTTTGTTCACGATGTTTTCCTTCACCCACGAGCAAATGGTTTCAGAAATCATAGTTGTTTTAAGAATTATTCGCAAATCCTGAGAATCCTGGCAAGGATAATGGGACAAACTATTTAAATTATTGCATTGTCATCAGTCCTTGATAAGTGTGCAAAGTTTCAAATCAATCCGACGTTTTAAAGGGGATGAAAAGCACATCAAAAATTCTGTTACAGGGATACATACCAGGTTGATAAAAGTGTGTTTATAATAAAGTAATGTACACGATATCAAAATCTGAAATAATGAAATCAATCAATCAATTATCCGAAGAGCTCTTGTCTCTATAAATGTACCCTGGGATTAATAGCCTCATAGAATATTTAGAGATGATAGCAGGAGATCCTTTGCTCCCTTGAAAGAGAGTTAAATACTAGTGAGGGATGCTACTTGAGTAGACATTATGGCAGTCTTTCATCTCGGGGCCACCTCCTTTAGAACCGGTGGCATCAGAGTCAGCTGAACTAAGTATTTGGCGCACGCACGAGTCTCTGAGAGATGGCTAAAAATATGTGCCATTTGCAATAGAAAAAAAAAAAAACTAAAACTAAACAAATAATAGAGACTATCGGTCCACGGGGTCCACCTGCGGTGAAGATCCTAAAGGAACTTTATCTGCAACTGATTTGAAAACAAATATAAAGTCGCCAAATAAAAAAATATACGCGATGTATACATCAAAAAGATCACGAACGAACGAACAATGCATCGCAGTAGGGCCTTACCGACCAATGGAAAAATGATTTAATACCAAAAAACATGTGTGCAGTTCACACGCGGTTGAAGTGAAACCTTCAGAAAATTGCGAGTAAAATTGCTTTGTTATATCGCCATCTACTTTATTCTATAGATAAAGTTATTTTATCGAACAAAAAATTGACCCTTACGTACGTACGTAAAAAAGACGCTAGATGGCATAAAATAACTAATTTAATATAAATTGGTAAGTTATTGAAATCGTGGATTGAATGGATTGGATATAATAATATTATTCAATATGGTTAATTTTACTTATTTAATAAATTTGTAATGGTTTGTATGGTTAATTGTTGTTGTGTGGTACTATGTTAACAGTTACAAGGCATATTAAATATCGTGCTTGAAGCACTGGTACACAAGTACAATCAGTGCGTGTTGCCAGTGATGACATACGGAACTGAGACGTGGTCCTTCACTGCTGGCCGGATGAGGAAGCTCAAGGTCGCTCAGCGAGCTATGGAGAGGGCTATGCTCGGAGTTTCTCTGCATGATAAACTTAAGGATGAGGATATCCGCAGTAGAACTGACCATATAGATTGACCGACGTTTGTTGTACGCATTTTGCCTAATTTTTAGTTAAATTTAAAAATTATTTTTAAGTTCTTAGAGACATTAAAAATGCGAATTTATAAAGATATTCTTCTTACGTTGTCTCGCAATAATGATTTTATTGATGATAATGTCTTGATTGCTATTTTTTAATTATTATTCATAATGTTAATACGTTAGTCATTTTAAGATGCTTTTATTAAATTTATAGGGTAACTTATAAAGGTGTCAAATGAGCACACAGTCCACCTGATGGTAAGCGGACGCGGTGGCCCGTTCCGCATTTACCCTTGATTAAGAGTTAAAATGCAGATGCGTTATCACCCCTGAGGGTTAAGATAGAATCGTCACTTAAAAAAAACCGACCAAGTGCGAGTCGGACTCGTGCATGAATGGTTCCGTACCATCACAGGTATCTAGTAGGGGAACCCGCTTTAATTTGAATTTATCTTTATTAGCGGCAACAGAAATACACATTCTCTGAAAATTTCAACTATCTACCTATTGCGGATCATGAGATTCAGCCCACTGAAAGACAGACGGACGGAGAACGGAGTCTTTTTTTTATTGAGAGGAGACAAACTAGCATGCGGCTCACCTGATGGTAAGTGACTACCGCCACCCATGAACAACTGCAACACCAGGGGAATTGCAGATACGTTGCCGGCCTTTTAATAAGGAGTAGGCTTTTTTCTTGAAGGTCCCTAAGTCGTATCGGTCCTGAAAAATTGCTGGTAGTAATCGATTCCATAAGGAAGTTGTGCGAGAGTGAAAACTTCTTCTAAATCGCACAGTGGTGGACCGCCAATCATCCCGATGGTATGAATGGTATCGCGAGTTTTGTCGCGATTTGCAATGGTGAAATTGAGCGGCTGGAATTAGTCCGAATAATTCCTCAGAGCACTCACCTTGATAGATGCGATAAAATACGCAAAGATATGCAACATCTCTACGCAGTGCCAGTGAGTCAAGCCGATCGGAAAAAACTCGGTCGTCGACGATTCGAACCACCCTGCGCTGGATGTGGTCAAGTGGAAGGAGCTGACACTGGGGAGCCCCTGCCCAGAGATGGGAACAGTATTCCTTGTGAGGCCGAACTTGCGCCTTGTAAAGTTGCAAGGGGTGTGCCAGCTTGAAATACTATCCCGCTCTGCTGAGCACGCCAAGCTTTTTAGAGGCCAATTTGGCCTTCTCTTCCAAGTGACCACGAAACTGCACGTCACTCGATATGTCGATACCGAGGATTCCGATACTGGCTGAGGCAATAAGGGGACTGCCTTGAAACTGAGGCAATACGACAAAGGTGTTATTTTTAGCAGTAAACGCGCAAACTTGTGTCTTCTGGGATTGAACTGGACTAGATTTAGTCGACCCCAGTCTGAGACTTTATTCAACAAAGTCTCGACTTCAGACACAAGTTTGTTCCTGTATTCGGCGACGTTTTCCCGAGAAATATTGGCACGGCCGGTGTATAAAGCATCACCAGTATCGTCCGCATAGCAATGAATGTTACTGGTTTGCAACATATCATTGATATGCAGAAGAAACAGCGTTGGTGATATCACGCAGCCTTGTGGAACACCAGCGTTAAGGGGCTTGTAATCGGAACATGCACCGTCTACTACGACCTTGATGCTCCGATCTACAAGAAAACTGGTGATCGAACTGCACAATTTCTCGGGAAGCCCATAGGAAGGCAGCTTCGAAAGAAGCGCTTTTTGCCAAACCCGATCGAAAGCCTTAGCTGTGTCCAAACTAACGGTCCCCTTGAACTTACATTGCCGCCGCCCATCTATGAGTTAGGTAATCTAGAAGATCACCAGCTGAGCGACCTCGACGGAAACTGTACTGGCGGTCACTAATCAGCTTGTAATAATGGTTTCCATTACATTGGAGAACAAGCAGGTGAGAGCGATAGACCTGTATTTGGACGGATCTGAGCGGTCGCCTTTTTTAGGGATCGGGTGTACCAAAGCTGTCTTCTATGAGTTCGGGACTGCGCCTAGGGAGTAGAAGTACCGAAAAAGATGTGTTAAAACCGGTGCCAACTCCAGAGCACACGTCTTCAGGACAATAGGAGGGACTCCATCAGGCCCACTTGACTTGTTGACGTCTAGGGAGAGGAGTGCTTTACCCACCAAGCGCTGTATAAACAGTACTTCCTGCATGGAGCACTCATACTGCTAGATGGTTGGCGGTGTGTTCCCGCGTCATCTAGAGTCGAGTTGGAAGCAAAAAGAGAGCCTAGCAGATCGGCTTCCTCCTTTACGTCATGGGCCAGTGAGTCGTCTACCCTGTGCATAGATGGCAGAGATGGCTGACAGAAGTTCCCTTGGACATCTTTGGCGAGACACCAGAATGCACGTGTTCCCGGAGGCAGGCGAACTAGTTTCTCGCCAATTCTGCCGATGTGCGCTGACTTTGCCTTGGCAATGACACTTTTGAAGGACTTGGAGGTAGAATTATACTTATTTTTAAGAGTGTTGGTGTTTACATCCCGAGACGTTGATGCGTCAGTCCAGGCCTGGTAGCACTCCTGTTTAAAGCGTGATGCAATTTTACAGGAGTGACCAAACCATGGCTGATTTCTGCCTCCGATAGGCACCACAGATAATGGATTAAATAATCCCTTCCCTGAAGTACTACAACAGCGATAGAATCGGCAACAACGTTGGTTGATCATCCGGCGAGAAGCAAACCCGCCCTCAAGGGTAGAATTCAAAAAAGGACCGCATCCCGTACCACTCGGCCGACCTATAGTGCCAAACACAGCGGCAAGCTGCAGATCGCAACTGCGATGTGAGCATGAGTGGCACCGTACTCCGGATCAGACAATGGTCCGAAGAGCCCAGAGGGGCATCGACAGAGACCTGATATTCCGTCCGAATGAGAGGTCAGCAGAAGGTCCAACAGGGAAGGTACATGATCCTCCACACCTGGGATCCGCGTAGGCGAAGTAACCAGTTGTGTTAGGCGATATGCCAAGGCACAGTCATAGACAGACCTACTCGCATGATCGGTTAAACGGGAACCAAGCCATTTAGCGTGGTGGGTGTTAAAATCACTGAGTATCACGATCTCTGCGAATGGATCCTGTTGTAGCACGGAGTCTGCAGCCATGTCCGTACCTTCAAGACTGCCGAGGCGTCGAAAACAGATGTCCTCTCTGACGTACACGCAAACTCCAGCTTGAGGCACAAAGGAGTATTCTAATTTGTACCCCAGGTAGGAGAGATACGAATTATGAGCCGGAGAGGACACCTGTGTCTCGGTTAGAAAGAGCAAGGCCAGCTTTGCCATCTCCAGATGGGAGGAGTAGGTAGCGTTTGCCCCCCCCCCCCTCCAGAGTACGCGGGGCAGCCTGAGCACCCACGCTCAGAAAAAGTAGGGTAGCTGGAGCGTGGATGCCCAGCGACGGATTCTCCAGGGATGCTGGTACCCTTCTGGGGTAGTGTTCCTTTTAATTCCGCTACCATGTTGATGGGGGGGGGGTGGGGGGTGGAAGTGGGCCTTTGGCCACCTGCACTCACCAGGTGAAATGCAGAAGTAAACTTCTACTTCACGCTGGTATTTTGTGAGGTCGTGGTACCACTCCGGTTCGAGCCGGCCCATCCGTGCGACAGCAAAAGCTGCCGCGTGGCTCTGCCACTGTTAAAAAAGTCTTCATAACAGGGTCACGTTGGTTACCCTTAGGGTACGGAAAACTAACAAAAATATCCGATATTCATCACTAGTCACACGAAACACAACGGCATTATGCTGCTACTTTCTGTCTCCTGTATGTTCTGTGAGAAAGTGGTACTTATTCGGTTGAGCTGATACATTCCTTTTGTATTTATAATCACTGCTACCAAGTAGAAAAGCGTGCGTAACGTACGTGCGTGCAAAAAACACGTAGCGTAACGTGTTAAAGCTTGTTATATACGTTGTTATCTCTAAAGACTAAAATGGAATGGCCCAATGCCTATAATTATACAGACTCTCTATAACCTTCAGAACGGTTCACAGCAATGCAAGCGCTACTGTTTGGCGGCAGAAATAGATAAGAGGGTGGTATCCTATCCAGACGGACTTCTAGATAGAAGAAGATTCCCATTGAAGACATCCCAGCTGATACTATTTATATTTTACACGTGCTTTGCCATGAAGGAAAATATCATGAGAAATGTAAACAAATAGATCTTGTTCTATAATATAATGTTTGTGTTGAACAAAAAAAGCGGCCAAGTGCGAGTCGGGCTCGCCCATGAAGGGTTCCGTAGCAGCAAGTAACATAATATAAAAGTTCTTGTAGTTCGTTGTAACTTTGATCGATGTTTTAATAATAATAATAATAATTAATGTTTTAATAATAATAATTTGTATTATTTTTATTTTTATATTTGAGTTGATTGAATGAAAGGTAAATTGCGGTTTACGATTTACGTACGTATTAAAAAAACTATCGTATATTTTCGGTGAAAGTTTACATGGTAATGTACATCATATATTTTTTTTAAGTTTTATCATTCTCTTATTTTAGAAGTAACAGGGGGGGGGGGGGACACACACATTTTACCACTTTGGAAGTGTCTCTCGCACAAACTATTCAGTTTAGAAGAAAATGATATTAAAAACCTCAATATCATTTTTGAAGACCTATCCATAGATACCACACACGTATGGTTTTGGTGAAAAAACATTTTTGAGTTTCAGTTCTAAGTATGGGGAACCTCCAAAATTTATTGTTTTTTTCTATTCTTGTGTAAAAATCTTGATGCGGTTCACCAAGTTTCAACAGCATAGTTCTTATAGTTTCGGAAAAAAGTGGCTGTGACATACGGACGGACAGACAGACAGACATGACGAATCCATAAGGGTTCCGTTTTTTGCCATTTGGCTACGGAACCCTAAAAAGAAAGAAAAAAAAATCGTAGAAAGAAATCGTAGATCTTCTAAAAGTTTTATTCGTCCGAATTTACAGATTTACAACTATATTATTTTTGATGCTGTGCTTGTGTCTTGTTTGGTTGCAAATAAAAATGGGAATGAGTGAACGAATATTAGTGTGGGGTGTGGGGAATGACGTGGTGACTATTTGTGTAGTGTAATTGGTTGAATGTATGATAATGTATGGCTCTATACAATAAACATAATATTAAGCGCCTTATAATAAATGAAATAGGGTCGACTGTCGACTGTCTGGCATCGACACTCTTTTAAGAAAACCGACATGATACATATTTCTTATTTTGATTTTGAGCAACTCAAGGCAAATAGTCTTCAAATGTAGTCAAATTTAATGAGAAAAGTTTCAAAGTTACATGAAATATTTTGCTACGTTCTTCTCAACCAAGAGCACTTTTTAAGAATCCGATTTATTTGTTGAAACTTCCCTCCAACTAGCAGCTAAGCAGAAGTCATTAAACTGTATTTAGTATTTTATATTCACACTTTTAGTAGAGATAAATATGTAAATAATAACAAAAATTCGTTGTTACAGAGACTTTACCGAATTAAAGCTACCCAAACATGGAAATTCTTCATGTTCATAATCAGCCTGTAAAATGAGGGTTTGCTTTAATCGTGGATTCAAGATAGCAGTACGTCATGCACCTTAGAAGCTGTTGCTCGACGCCGGTTTGGGTATTTTCCGTCCGGCGTAAGCGATATGGTTATACCGCTATCTATCGAAAAGCCAACGAATTTTTGGGATAAATATGTGAAATTCATAGTCGCATTATGACACCAATGGGACGAATAGGACGATGAGTTCTCTTGCGCAGGCATCACATGGCAAACATAGCAATTATTATTATTAACAGTTCAGTAGCGGAGTAGCTAAGCATTTGGTTGTACAGGCTAACAAAGAAAGAGAGAGAGAGCACGGCGTACATTTCGATTGACACTTAAGCTGGGGATACACATGCCCGTAGCTTGCACACTAGCATACCAGCCCCTTGCACGTGCCTGCTACTGTCATGTGTATACGCTAACTGGTATGCCTGTAACTAGCATACAAGTAGCTAGCACAACATTTGATTTACTTGCATGCCCGTTGAGGGAGGGGACGCGGGGGGTTGCCAAACTGGCACGTGTGAACAGACGCGACAGCTACGGGCATGCCAGTAGCTGACTCGTTGTGGTGGTAGGCGCACGTTATTGTTTTTTTTTCGAAGGTCAAGTTTTTTCAAGTCATACTTTTGTTGGTCTTTTTGTATTCAACATGGCACGATGGGGAAATGAGAGAACTATACAGTTCATTCATTTGTACAGAGACTACGAATGTCTGGAAGTCGACTAGCCTGCTTTACAAAAACAAAATAGCACGTGCCCATGCCTACACCAAAATACAAGAAGAATTTAGTATGAAGTAGAATAGGTACCGAGTGACACTCACTAACTGTCCTGTGTATATGCAATGTTAATACTGGCATGCAAGGGCACAACTTGCATGCCAGTATTACATACACATGTATCCGCAGTGTGCCAGTTACTCGTACATGCCAGTAACTTTCATGCCAGCTACTTTCCCGATTTACTGGCATGTGTATCCCCGCCTTAAAACTAAGCTCGAACCATGTTCAACTAGATGGACTTAATTTTATCCGTTGATTATAGCTTACTTAAATTAAGTACTTGTTATCTCTATATCTATTTTTCTATTTGAATTTAGTGAAAGAGAAACAACAACTTTAAGCATTATTGACGTTGTTTTTATGAGTAAGGTCAATGTTAACTTATAACTTATTTCATTAAAATTCGGTTGCACAAAAAGTATGAAGGCGAACTTAACGAATGCCTATAAGTAAGCAGGAAATTCTTATTGTAAGCTAATAATATTTTTCTACAAAACTGCAATTTACGTAATACGAGGGTGGATTGAAAAGTACTCGGCCTAACACAGATCCATTCAATTCTAAAAATCAAATCTACCCACATTATTTAGTTCAGTTCAGACTAGTTCATTGTGTGAAGTTCGAAACGTGTGCGATAATTAGTTGTGGTTTTATAAATTTATTAACAAAGTAATCGGACATAATTTCCGCGAATGGAGCAAATCGAGCAGCGTGCCGTCATTAAGTACCTCCATAAGAAGGGGCTATCATCAAAAGCCATCCATGATGACATGGTCAGTACATTAGGCGATTGTGCTCTGTCATATTCATCCGTCAAAAAATGGATAGCAGAATTTAAGCGTGGTAGAGAGAGTGTGAAAGCGCTCTGGAAGGCCTTCGACGTCAACTACTGACGAAAATATTAAAAAAGTACTTGATTTAATAATGGAAGACCGCAGCTTAAAAATTAGAGAGATAGCCGAGATTATAGGCATCTCATATGAACGAACTCAAAACATCATTGTCAACGAGTTGGGTTTCCACAAGGTGTCTGCGAGGTGGGTTCCGCGACTGCTTTCAGTTGAACAAAAAAGGACGCGATTGACTATTTCACGCGACTGTTTGGAGTTATTTGAAGCCGATGCAGATGATTTTTTGAATCGTTTTGTTACTATGGACGAAACATGGGTTCATTACTGTACACCGGAAACAAAACAACAATCAAAACAGTGGAGAAGACCTGGTTCACCACCCCCTAAAAAGGCTAAGTCGATTTTGTCGGCAAATAAGGTGATGGCTTCAGTATTCTGGGACTCGAAAGGTGTGATTATGATTGATTATCTTGAAAGGGGTCAGAATATAAACTCTGATTACTACTGCACCTTACTACGTCGTTTACGAGAGGAAATAAAAGAAAAACGTCGAGGAATGCTCAGAAGAAAAGTCCTGTTTCATCAAGATAACGCCCGTGTTCACACGTCATTACAGTCAATGGCTGAAATTCACAACTGTGGCTTTGAACTGTTACCGCATCCGCCGTATTCACCTGATCTGGCACCATCAGACTTCTTTCTGTTCCCTAACCTAAAAAAGCACTTGGGAGGTCAAAGATTTTCGACAAACGACGAGGTCAAAGCAGCTGTAGACGCATATTTTGACTCTAAGGAAGAATCATTTTTTTTCAACGGTCTAAATGCTTGGAAGGGGAGGTGGCAAAAGTGTATTGAACTTGATGGTGATTATGTAGAAAAATAAACATATAACTGATTTAGTATTTGTTTATTTTCTTGGTTAGGCCGAGTACTTTTCAATCCACCCTCGTATTTTATATTTGAGAATAAATGAGACAATGAGACACTCAAAGTCCTATACCGTGAAACGTCTCCCTCAATTGCTTTCTAATAACAATTTTTGGAAATGTCACCATCAAACGAGAAAGCAGGCCATTTATCACTTGCGTTGTTAAATATGATCGATCTTAGTAATGTTGCGATGCAATCGTTGAGGCGAAGTGCTTGTTTTAAAAATGCCCTTAGAAGGGAAAAAAATTACGAAAAGTATGTATTTATTATCATATGCGGGCGTCGTAAGAGGCGACAGAGAAAAAAATAATAAAAAAAAAACTGAAAATAATAAAAACCTGCCTGTTAAGCGTAACAACTGTGGCTGTAATGAACAAAAGGAATGAAGTATAATATAAAATTATGACGTTACTGAGTTTTGATTTATCACACTCTCCGTTCATGTTTAGAAATTACTATTCACATTTTCAAAATTGTGCTTCAATATTTTAGTTGTCCTGATGATTAAAAAAAAATTAAAATTAATTTTTACCCCTAAAAACTATCCCTTCAGTCAAAAATTCAACTTTCGTCTATTTTAGTGTAGCCACACTCTATGTAAGGATTCCAAATTTAAATTAACTATGTAAAACTCTCGCACAGAAAAACTTCTTTGACTTACAGACTGGTGCCACTGGTGTCGAGGTAATTCTTAAGAGTTCATGAAAATCAATCATAGGCTATAACTTAGACCCGGGGAGTGGACATGAGTAGCTCGAATTTAGGACATTTGCAGTATAGCGAAATAGTAAATTAGCACCGCATCCTACAGTCCATTAATTTACGTATAATAACTCTGAACCATTAGTTGGTCATTTAAACCCACACACCATTTTTTAGTGACTCCGGCCGGGATAGATAAATAATTCCTCAAAAGCCAGATTTTTTTGTCCTATAGAACAATAAAATTCAACAATGATATTGACAACCTAAAAGATAAAACTCAAATATTTACGATTATGTCAACTTCTTATTAGGAAGTCATTGTAATGGGTCCTATTTTCGAAGGTCCATATTTTGGATACATCTCCACGTTTAAAGTTCTCTAGAGTTGTCTACGTATGTACGTTCGTAGAGACGGCGACAACAGCTAAAAGGTAGTATATTCTCAAATTATATTATACATAGAAAATAAAGACGATGACAAGACGCTTATAACTTTTATATTCCAAAAGATAAAACAATTAATTACTTAGAAAATAAGTTAAGTGATCCAAAATAAAAAATAAAACGACAAGTATTCAAATATGACACGTTGTTGTTATATCCTATATATACGTCCCACTGCTAGGCACAGGTCTCCTCTCATTTCTGAGAGGGTTTTAGCGCAAGGAAAATTCGCCGGGCTACCCAAATACGTGTTGGCGAACTTCACATGCCTTTGAATTGTTTTTCTTATTTATTATACATTCCTTACGATGTTATTCTTCACTGATGTGCACGTGGTAAATCAGCACTTAAAATTGCAATTAACAATTTCATTGGTGCCGGCGGGGATCTAACCCAGGTTGCTCGCTTACTGTGAAATTTACAGCGAACGCTAAAGTTACACAGATATTATTGCTGGACTATTTTAAGACGTTAGTTTACCATTATTTTGTATCGGGTTTTTTTAAACGTACTTTAGAAGCAACAGTTTTCCCAGATGTACCTTTGATCGGTGTAAGGAAAAGGGGAGATTTCCAGCTGGGCAAGGTGTTCTGCCCGGGAACGGTCTCATTGATATTCATTACAGCCTTTCAAAAGTCCACTGCTGAACATAGGCCTCCCCCAAGGAATGCCACAAAGCACGGTCCTGAGCCAGCTGCATCCATCGACTTCCTGCATGTCTTACCAGGTCGTCACTCCATCTCGTGGAGGGTCGCTCTACACTTCGCCTACTGGTACGAGGCTGCCACTCAAGAACCTTTCTTCCCCATTTATCACGCAGAGAAACCCCGAGCATAGCCCTCTCCATAGCTCGCTTAGCGACCTTGAGGTTCCTCATACGGCCAGCAGTGAAGGACCACGTCTCAATCCGTAAGTCATCACTGGCAACACGCACTGGTTGTACCATTTCGTTTTCAGGTTTTGAGGTATATCTGACGAGAAGATGTGTCGTAGCTTCCCGAACGCTGCCCAGCCGAAATGAATCCGTCGATTAACCTCTCAATCGAAGTTGGACTTACCTAGTCAGACTATTTGTCCCAGGTAAACATACTCGACAACAACTTCGAGCTTAGTGCTCCCAACAACAACCGGCATAGGTGTGACATGGACGTTATACATGATCTTTGTTTTGTCCATGTTCATCTTAAGACCTATCTATTGGGAGACACTATTGAGGTCATTGAGCATGGTAGTTGGGTCCTCCAGTGATTCTGCCATAAGGACTATATCGTCGGCAAATCGAAGGTGAGTGATGTACTCGCAATTGATGTTAATACCGTATCCTTTCCAGTCCAGAAGCTTGAAAACGTCTTCCAATGCAGCGGTGAAGAGTTTCGGGGATATAACGTAACCTTGTCTTACACCTCGGAAACCGGTTGTTCGGGAGGCTGGAAGTCGTCAAGTCTGCGTGCGAGACGATTCGTAATGACTCTCGAAAACAACACAAAGACGCGGCTCAGAACGGAAATCGGTCTGTAGTTCTTCAAGAGAGCATTGTCACCTTTCTTGAAGAACAAGACCACCGCACTTCTGCTCCACGCCTTCAGTGTAATGCCACCATGGAAGACGGAATTAAAGAGCCTCTGAAGGACTTCCAGTACCAGTTTTCCACCCGCTTTCAGAAACTCCGCTGTAATTCCATCCTCGCCTGGGGCCTTGCCGTTTTTAAGATGCTGGAGAGCCATTCTAATCTCGCTCAGACTGACGTCCGGGATATCTTCGGAATAGTGTCGGATAAGACTCGCTCTTGGATCGTTACTCACACTTGCGTGTGGCTCCAACGATGACGTGTACAGCTGTCCATAGAACCTCTCAATCTCACTCAAAATCTCAGGTGCCCCGGAAACGATGCTGCCACACTCGGTCTTCAGCCTTGACAGTTGGCTCTTTCTGGCAGACAGATCTCTGGCAAAGACTTTGGAGCCTTGGTTCCGCTCCTTCGCTTCTTCAATACAAGCTGTATTGAAGTTGCGTGAGTCCCACCGCATGCATTTGGAGATCTGTCTATTCAGTTGCCTGTATGCTGTCAAATCTGTTGAAAAATGTAGCTTCATCTTCCGTCTAACAGCCATGAGATTAAGAGTGTGATCGGAGAGTTTTTGTGTTCTTCTGCGGCGGGTCTTGCAGAACTTAGCTCCAACCGCATGGAGAGTTTCCACGAGCTTGTCATTCATATCTTCCACTTCATTGCAGTCTTCTAGGCACTGAAAATGGTTTTGTAACTCGAGCTGAAAGGTTTCAGGACTTTGGAACAGAGCACGAGGGGGACGGAGCGTTGATTTCATTAGACGAGACCTCTCCAACTTAACGTTTAGGTTCAGTGTGCCTCTAACCATTCGGTGATCGCTACCAGTTTTCACCCTCGCGATCACGGGGAGATCACTGAACAGTTGTCGTCTGGTCTATGGTATAAGGTACGCAACCCTCGTCGATACACTCTCAATCTTTACAACGTTTTTAACGAGAGACTTATGGACGATAAAACCGACACCTCCTTGGGACAGATGGTCGTCCTCCCGGTGATAGAGCAAGTTGCCGTATTCTAGGATTACCGTGTCCTCCCCCTTTCTTCGGACTTCGGATAATCCTATAATATGCCAGCGTAACTTGTCTATCTCTTCTTCCAGCTCCACGATCTTCTCGTCAGTCCTCAGGGTGCGTACGTTGTACGTTGCCAGATCGAGTCGTCTTAGGTGGCAACCGAACCTCCACCGGAGATTCTTAGCACCCCATGCCCCGCCATTACCATGGTCGCCACCGTAGCCAGGAATAGCGCGGCCGCCGGGGACTGGGGGCCGTCTCTTTATTTCTCTCTTCATAGGGGGGGGGGGTTTGCCATAGTTGCCACGCTTGGCGAGCGGGTTGGAAACCTGCAGTTTTTTTATTGTAATTTTGGCTATTATCAGGAAGATGCTGCTGCCCATCTCCTACCAGTTTCCCTTTGTCGCCTTTTACGACACCCACGGGAAGATATTGGGTAGTGGATATTCTTGACCGCCACTACACGGATTAGAGCCTAAGTAATAGTTCGGTACTAAATATAATACTTCTAAATATACTGCTTTTACTTCGGAACTTTGATAGCTCGATTAAGAATTCGATGTCATTTCGCTTCTGGCGCGACGATAGCACCACCACATCACACCCCTGCTCAGACCGGAGGTCGATGGTGCAGTCTAGATGTCGATAAATGTACATGTGTCAGGGAATTGCCTTGTAGTCTGCGGTGAGTCGAGAAGAAAGCAAGTAATCTACGACAGTGCCTTGAAGCAGAGGCGAGCAGTAAAACTCAGAGCCGTGGCGTACACACAAGGAACAGGAAGCATTATTATTCCAGTGCTGCAGTGAACCTTGTAAAGCTGTAGCTGTAGAATGTGAAGACTGCAGACAATATCTGCTCAGGAGCGAATGAAGGGGCTACTTGAGGGTGATGACGAACATTACAAGTTGTATTTTCCAAAGGATGTTGGTAACGTGTTCAGATCACGTCGGGGTCACCACTATGACCGTGAAAGGAAAGGGGAAATAATATGCTAGAGAAAAATTTCAAAAAATATCGTTTGCACACCCTAATAAGTTAATCAAGTTAATAAGTTATCATTAAACATTTAAAGTTTTCTATTATTTATTAGAAACCTTTTACTAAAAGTTAAAAAAAAAACCCTCTTATATTCCTCTCGCCAAACAGTTAGCAACCAATATATTATGTCTGGAGACGTGTGGAATGAGGAACCAGTTTTAACATTAGTTATCTTTAAATCGCGCTAAAATTTAGCCATATTTCCTTTTCTACAAAATCCTTCATCATTGTAGAAGCGTGCTCGTCGCGACCCCTGCCAGCCCTTTTCAGGGCTGCAATTCTACTCAGCTGCGCACCCATGCCAACGAGGGTTAGGGCGTCCCCCCAAGGCGACGCACACCAGTTCGTCCCCGTTGGTGTGAAATGCAGCGCGCAAAGCGGCGATGGGGACCGCCACCCGTCACGCACAGCCCGACACGGCGGAAGGTGGAGGACAGAGTGCAGAGATGGCACGTGGAATGTTAGAGGAGGCATGAGAGATAAGACGAATGAGTTGATCGAAATAATGAAAGAAAGGGAATTAGATGTCGTGTGTATGTCGGAGACCAAACGGAAGGGCAGTGGTACTGAAGAGCTCCCTGGCGGGGCGTTAGCTCTATGGTCCAGAGTCCCGGAGAGCGAGAGCTCCTGCCAGGGAGTGGGGGTGCTGCTGTCTTCTCGGTTGGTCGATGTTATGACTGAATATAAGGTTGTGAACTCAAGACTTCTCTGGGTTCGCTTTAAATTGGGACTGACGAAGTTATTCCTTTTGGCTGTTTATGCACCGGTAGCTTCATCGTCCAGGGCTGAGCTGGAGGAGTTTTGGGAGAATGTAAGAGAAGTTCTAGATTTGGCTAGGGGAAACGAAAGAATTGTTGTATGTGGGGATTTGAATGGATGGGTTGGTACCGCTCGACCAGGGTACGAGTCGGTACTTGGAAAGTTTGGCGATAAAAGGGTTAATGATGCTGGCAAGCTTATACTGGCGGTGTGCAAGGAAAAGGGTCTTCTTGTGACAAACACTATGTTTAATCACAAGAAAATCCATATGTATACTAGAGAACGAAAGAATGAGAGAAGTATGATCGATTTGTTCCTGGTGGATGACCGACTGCGAAAACAGGTGATGGATACGCGAGTGTTCAGGGGTGCTGACCTGGGAACGGATCACTATCTAGTGATTACTAGATTTAGGGGTCAGTTCGCGGGTTGGCGCTACCGGACGGCAGTAACAGAACCACAGTCGGTCTGTCGCATCCGAAGCTGGAAGCTTCAGGAAGCGGATACTAGGGACAAATATCATGCGAGGGTAGCCGAAAAGCTTGACACCATCGATGACAGAAAAGAATGTGTAGAAACAACATGGCAGAACCTTAGGGATGGAATGGTAAGTGCAGCGGAAGAAGTGTGTGGAACAATAAAAAGAGGCAGTAGTAAAAGAAGAGATACATGGTGGAATGATGAAGTGAAAGACGCTCTAAAGAAGAAGAAGAAAGCATGGTTAGACTATTTGGCCTCTAGTAATGATAAGGATATGAAAGAGAAGATGAAAGAAAGATATAGGCTGCAGAAAGTTCACACGAAAGCACTGATTGAGGAAGTGCGTGAAAGGTGTAGAATGGAAGTGGACGAAAGGTTGTCGCACAACTTTAAGGAGAACTCCAAACTCTTCTGGAAAGAGGTTGGTAGGACCCGAAGTGGTGCGGCGGCCTTAAGAATGAACAAAGTGCTTTCGAGAACTAATGACGTCCTCTCAGAAAAATCGGACGTCATGTAGCGATGGAGCGAATTTTATAGAGAAATGTATGCGTGTGATGATCTTAGTGAGGGATCCGGGGATGACGCCGTGACTGGTACGCCAGACCCGGACCTCGATGACACTGAGGTCATCAGTACGAAAGAGATTGAACGTGCGATTCGAAGTTTGAAATGTGGTAAGACTGCGGGACTAGACAGAGTTACTGCTGAAATGGTCAAGTATGGTGGGCCTCGCGTCTGGGACAGCTTCCATCTGCTGTGCAATTTGTGCTGGCGGATGGGGGATGTCCCGGATGATTGGCGATCCTCAGTCATTGTGCCTTTATATAAAGGTAAAGGTTCACATTTTGACTGCGGGTGCTATCGGGTGATCAGCTTGACCAGTTTAGCAAGTAAAGTTTACTCGAAGGTTTTGACACGTAGGATGCAAGAGAAATCGGAAAGATTTCTATGGGAGGCACAATGCGGATTTAGACCTGGAAGAGGATGCACGGATCAAATGTTTTCTCTCCGCATGATCACGGAGAAGCTTCTGGCTCCTAACCAGAAGATTTTCTGTGCTTTTGTGGATCTTGAGAAAGCATTTGATAAGGTTGTAAGGAAGAAAATGTGGGAACTGTTGCCGGGGTATGGTGTGGATGGTCGATTGCTAAGGGCTGTGCAGTCTCTTTACTGTGACTGTAAAGCCTGTGTGCGGGTAGGGCATGACCTGTCACCCATGTTTAACGTCCAAACGGGCGTAAAGCAGGGTTGTGTCATGTCCTCCTGGCTGTTCATATTGTATCTCGACAGCTGTTTACAGAAGCTGAAAGATAGCTGTTTGGGTGTGAAATTGGGTGACATAAAAGTAAATTGTCTGCTGTATGCTGATGATGCAGTGCTTATTGCACCATCAGAGGCAGAACTGCAGGCATTAGTCACGTGTATGAAAGAGGAATGTGAAATTAAAGGTCTCCGTTTGAATGCTAATAAAACTAAGGTTCTGGTATTTGAAAGGGACGAAGAGAGAACGAAGTGTGAAATATGGGTAAATCAGGAATGTCTAGAACAGGTAAATGAAATTGTATACTTGGGGAGTGCTTTTAGCCAGGATGGAAGATGTGATTTAGATGTGGACAGGCGTGTCGCTGCCGGGAACAAAGTCAATGGTGCCCTGACTGCGTTAGTCAAAAGGCAAGGCGTAGCGAAGAGTGCACGCCTTGCAATACATAACGCAGTGTTGGTACCGACTTTGTTATATGGCAGCGAAACTTGGGTATGCCAGAAGAAGCATAAAAGTAAGTTGAATGCAGTGGAGATGCGATCTCTTCGTAAAATGTGCGGCGTTACTATGGCCGACCGAAAGCGAAACGAAGAGATTCGCAATATGGCAGGTTTGAAAGATGACCTTATCACAAAAATTGATAAGGGCGTGCTTCGGTGGTTTGGGCACGTTGAGCGAATGAGTGAAGACCGAATGGTGAAGAAAATATATAGCGCGAAAATTAATATTAAAAGGTGTCGAGGTAGACCGAGGCTAACTTTCGAAGACCATGTGAGCAAATTGCTCGAAGAGGGTAGGGTCAGGAGTACTCGGGTACCTAGACGTGCATGCATGAAGAAGATAATGAATCTGAAAGAAGCGAAAGAGGTTTGTAAGGATCGTGACACTTGGCGATCTGTTCTCTCTGGCTACCCCGTTAGGGATTGTGCGTGAAGATAAGTAAGTAAGTAAGTAAGTACAAAATCTTTCGAATTCTACTAAAACCGTAAAAGGCTCGGGGAGCGACCACCGCTCCGAATGGTAGTTCTGAGCTATTCTATATACACTGCTTTTACTTCAGAACTTTGATAGCGCGATTTAGGCTTCGATGTAATTTCGGTTGTGGCGCGACGACAGCGCCGCGACATACCTATGTTCAAGAATAGCATACTTATATTTTTTCCGTTGCCATAAACTGTAAAGATTTGTCTAAAACTTGTCTTAAAAAGCATATTTGGGTTATTCATCAAATCGCATATCTCAAAAACAAAAAATAATACTGACATCAGACTGGTATCATATAATGCAGTTATGTAATTGGAATCTGATTAAGTTAATATAAAAAACAGTAGTTTTTTTACAGTGGACAAATCATCGAAAGAAATTATAAACTAAAAAAAAATACAACTAATAAGTAGAAATAATGAGATAGAGCATACTATTTTATTTACTATGTAATTTATTGCGTGCCTTAAGCGCGAAGCGCGCACGTATATTCTGCTAGTTTTTTTGCCTTACTTACTATAATAATGGGAAGTTTGCAGCATGCATCTCCCCGTTTGCGCCAAATATTTTATTTAAAAATAATAGGTTATTGAAGTTCAGAAATTGAAACGTTTATCGAAATTGTTAGTCTGTCGGCAAATTTCCGAACTTGTACGTAGGCGTGGTCCGGCAGTTTAGCTAGGAAGCAAGTGCCATTTCTGTTTCCGCAAAACACCGGGCACTTTAATCGCGAGTACTGAGTTTGGTTTGCCGATGGTCATTCATAAAATAATATATTTATTTATTGTACTAATTAGAGTTGAAACAAAGAATCAAAATTAATAAACAGTTCAACGTCTTGCCATTTTATTCTCAATTAAAAATAAATATTCATATGTAAATACATAAAGCTCTATCTGTAAACCTGCAGACAATAAGCAAGAACCAAATACTAGACCAGACTAAGTTATAATATTTTATGTGTAATAAGGTACTAGTTTGATCAGAATAAAAGCTATTTTATTATTATTATCTCGTGACATGTAAAACGGGACTCGATTCTCACCATAGGAGTACTGAATTGACTATGACGTGATGGAAATCGTGTAGTGGCGGTGTAAGAATATCCCCTACCCTATATCGTCCCGTGGGTGTCGTAAGAGGCGACAGAGCGAAATTAAAACAGAAATTGAGCAGCTGAATCTTCCTAATAACAATTCAAAATAATATAAAGAGCGGTTTCCAACCCGCTCGCCAAGCGTGACAAATATGAGAGAGGCCTATGTTATGAGGGCTGTAATGGGTGGACAGGAAACTATTAATAAAGACTCTAAACCAACTAAGTATAGAATATTGCTTTAAAAATAAAATATCAACTTGGTGCACCAATTTTTTTACGATCTACCATTTTACAAATAAGAGCCTTGCAAATTCTATATTTGATATAAAAAAGTTGGCAACCCTGGCCACCTTATAATAATACATTTCCCCGGTGGCTGATTCGTGCTACAACGTGTTGTTGACAACCCTTTTCTTTTTTGAAGATCGTTAAAAATATAAATCTAAAAACCGTTATTATATTCTGATTTGATTAATAAGAGCTTAAATATATAGTATTGTATACACATACATATTAAAAACAGGGCAAATATCCGTGCAGCTTTGTTACACTAATTCTGCATTTGACTGTTCGTAAAATTGTGTATAAACGGACATGGCCACCAAGTTCCAGCCAAAAGCACGCTTGCTTTCAAATTGGTCGTTCTATGAACAAATTGTAATTTTATGTAGTCATTAAACTTAGATACCAACATAGTTAACTATCACCAAACTACCACATTATCGTTATAAACTTTACGTTTACAAATTGTTGGGATAACTATTATGCATCCACTATTTTTTTTAACTTATTTTAAGCTAGTTCTACTCTAAGTACATTAATAACTACATTAATTTTGTCTAAAGAATCCCTTTGTCGTATCTCCTCAGTTTCAAGGCACTCCCCTTGTTGCCTCAGCCAGTATCGGTATCCTCGGTGTCGACATATCGAGTGACGTGCAGTTTCGTGGTCACTTGGAAGAGAAGGCCAAATTGGCCTCTAAAAAGCTTGGCGTGCTCTGCATAGCGGGACAGTGTTTCATGCGGGCACACCGCTTGCAACTTTACAAGGCGCAGGTTCGGCCTCACATGGAATACTCTTCCCATCTCTGGGCAGGGGCTCCCCAGTGCCAGCTCCTTCCACTTGACCGCATCCAGTGCAGAGCAGTTCGAATCGTCGACGACCTAGTTCGTTCCGATCGGCTTGAATCACTGGCACTGCGTAGAGATGTTGCATCTCTTTGTGTATTTTATCGCATCTACCACGGATAATTTCACCATCGCACATCGCGACAAAACTCGCGATACCATCCATATTATCTGGATGATTGGTGGTCCACCACTGTGCGATTTAGAAGAAGTTTTCTCCATCCATGCAACAACTATAATGTAGATAAGCATGGCTGTAACATATAAAAAATATGATATACTTAATTTTTTAGAGATGTAGCTTTGGAGGCTTTTTGTTAATTTCATAGTAAACGAACAACCCAAGTTTAATCCCAAGAAATGCTTAACGGTAATTTCGCGTTCCCAAGTGGTCAAGCATCGCAGCGGTATAGTAGGGTATAAATTTATTTTTTATTTTTTTCACTAAGATGATACATACAAACATACATATATGTATATCTAAACATATAAATAAAATTTAAGTATGTGTCTGTAATATTGAAATAACTGGCTTCTATTAAGCTCAGAAATTATTTGCAAGTTATAAAAACATTAATAACCATTGCTGATCTTGATTTGGTTGAAACCAATCTTGTCAGTCTCGAGCACAAGCGCAGAGTAGCCAGTCTCTCGATATTCTATAGGATGCATTAGGTGAGTGTGCGCAGGAATTACACGCTTTAATTCCTCCCTCTCCTTTCCACCATCGGACATCTAGGCGGTCGGCGGATCTTCACCCCTTTGTTGTCGATATTTCACGCATTAGAACCAAAAGCTTTGCTTCGTCTTTTGTAATGCGTACAACAAAGGAGTAGAATAATTTGCCGGCGTCTATCTTTCTGGCCGAATACAATCTGGGCGTCTTCAAGGCAAGAGTGAATGGGCTTTTGTTCCGCTAAGACAGTGCTATTTACCATCTAGGGCTACACCACCACTTACCACGAGGTGGGATTGTGATCAAGCACTGGCTTATAATAGGTGAAATTTTTTTTAAATGTCTTTCAGTCTGCCTGTCTAATAATCTTGAAGGTTTTTATAAAAAAACTAAATATTGATTAAATAGATGTTCTTTGATCACATTAATACGAGTAGATCATATCTAGAAGAAGCTGGTGGCTAATTTAAAATAAAAATAATATCCTGAAAAATTTTACGTGCGTCACAAAAAATAGTATAACTTAATTCATTAAATATTTATCGTAAAGAAGTTACAATCAATCTTGTCATTCATCTGAGACGGATTCCATCCCCCAATCTCGGAATATCTAATGACAATACATTCGCTGCCTCCGCTTTTAAAGGGTCAATAATTTATTAGAATTGTAAATTAATTTATTCGTTTAATTTCCTAAGCTGGTTCTCAACACTCGAGAATAATTTTATTTGTATGTTAATGTCTATAATAAATTCCTTTTGAACCAGTAGCTCAGTGAACGCAAATTTGTGTGTTGTTGCAATTGTTTTCTCTTTTTATATGTATAAAAATTACGTGTCACGTTTTTTGTCCGCGTTGGGCTCCTAAACTACTGAACCGATTTCAATGAAATTTAGCACACTGTGTGCATTTTGGTCCAACTTGAGAGATAGGATAGTTTTTATCCCGATAAATGACCCACAAAATTTTTTAATTCGAATATAAGGATTTTTATAGGACAAAGGGACGTCGGAGAGGGCAGAACAACGTCTGCCTGGCGAGCTAGTTGTATATAATTATTATATTATTAACTGTGTTGTGTTAGCGACAGAGGGTAACTGAACGAGGAGATAGCACATGAGTCGATAAACGGAACAGAGATAAAGCTTCTTAGGAACGTGCAAAATTGTTACCCATTTTGATAGGGTTGTCACAATAAGTGAAGACAAATTAAACAAAACATTTGTTAAATAATGATTTCTTATATTTACGCGAACACTACACATTGAATAAAACTATTTTTACGGATTTTATCGCGTTTAATTAACTTATTTTATATTCCCGACGTTTCGGTTGCTTTCCAGCAACCGTGGTCACGGGGGACTGAGGTGATTGACGTCCCGATGTCAAAGTTAACCCGGAGTACCTTCAGCTTTTTAATTATTAATTTTGGTCCGATCTACGCAGAATGATCTAACTGTGTCTTGAAGTCTTGCAGTGGTATGCTTGGGTTTAGTTTTAAATTTATGAATTACAGGATCCCATGCAGGTGGTAGTACCCAGCCTCCCTCTCTATTGAAATTAGGATGTTTTTTAATTTCAATAGCCTTATGTATCATCCTTGGCAGGAATCGATATTCTTTCGCGAGGACTTGTGGTTTATCAAATCTAATGTAAAAAAATATCCCAATAAAAAAAAAACTGCGGTTGCCAACCCGCTTGCCAAGCGTGGCAATTATGCCAATATACCCCCAATGAAAAAAGTTACTAAAAGACGGCCCCCAGTCCCCGGCGGCCGCGCTATTCCTTGCTACGGTGGCGACCATGGTAACGGGGCAGGGGGTGCTAAGAATCTCCGGTGGTGGTTCAGTTGCCACCTACGACGACTCGACATGGCAAATTATAACGCACGAAACCTGAGGACTGACAAGAAGATCCATGAGCTGGAAGAAGAGATAGACAAGTTGCGCTGGAATATCATAGGATTATCCGAGGTCCGAAGAGAGGGGGAGGGCACGGTAATCCTCGAATCCGGCAACTTGTTCTATCACCGGGAGGGCGACCATCTGTTCCAAGGAGGTGTCGGATTTATCGTCCACAAGTCTTTCGTTAACAAAGTTGTAAAGATTGAGAGTGTGTCGACGAGGGTTGCGTACTTTATACTCAGAATCACCAAACGGTATTCGCTGAAGGTCATACAGGTTTACGCACCAACCTCGGCACACCCCGATGAGGAGGTGGAGAAAATGTATGAGGATATCTCTAGAGCCATGCATTCCTCCAAAACCCAATACATGGTGTTAATGGGAAACTTCAATGCAAAACTAGGCACAAGAGAAAACGGTGAGCTGAAAGTAGGGAAAATTGGAATAGGGCAACGGAACCCAAGGGGCCAGCAGCTGGCCGACTTCATGGAGAAAGAGGGACTCTTTATGATGAACTCTTTCTTCCAGAAACAGCCCCACAGGAAGTGGACCTGGTCTAGCCCCGACGGTTCCACAAAAAATGAGATTGAATTCATTATGACGACCAGACAACAACTGTTCAGTGATGTCTCCGTGATCGCGAGGGTGAAAACTGGTAGCAATCACCGAATGGTTAGAGGCACACTGAACCTAAACGTTAAGTTGGAGAGGTCTCGTCTAATGAAGTCAACGCTCCGTCCCCCTCGTGCTCTGTTCCAAAGTCCCGAATCCTTTCAGCTCGAGTTACAAAACCGCTTTCAGTGCCTAGAAGACTGCAATTAAGTGGACGATATGAATGACAAGCTCGTGGAAACTGTCCATGCGGTCGGAGCTAAGTTCTGCAAGACCCGCCGCAAAAGAACACAAAAACTCTCCGGTCACACTCTCAATCTCATGGCTGTTAGACGGGAGATGAAGCTACATTCTTCAACAGATTTGACAGCATAAAGGCAACTGAAAAGACATATCTCCAAATGCATACGGCGGGACTTACGCAACTTCAATACAGCTTGTATTGAAGAAGCGATCGAGCGGAACCAAGGCTCCAAAGTCTTTGCCAGAGATCTGTCTGCCAGAAAGAGCCAACTATCGAAGCTGAAGACCGAGTGTGGCAGCATCGTTTCCGGGGCACCTGAGATTTTGAGTGATATCGAGAGGTTCTATGGGCAGCTGTACACGTCATCGTTGGAGCCACACGCAAGTGTGAGTAACGATCCAAAAGCGAGTCTTATCCGACACTATTCCGAAGATATCCCGGACGTCAGTCTGAGCGAGATTAGAATGGCTCTCCAGCACCTTCAAAACGGCAAGGCCCTAGGAGAGGATGGAATTACAGCGCAGCTTCTAAAAGCGGGTGGAAGAGCGGTACTTGAAGTCCTTCAGAAGCTCTTTAATTCCGTCCTCCATGGTGGCATTACACCGGATGCGTGGAGCAGAATTGCGGTGGTCTTGTTCTTCAAGGAAGGTGACAACGCTCTCTTGAAGAACTATAGACCGATTTCCCTTCTGAGCTGCGTCTACGTGCTGTTTTCGAGAGTCATTACGAATCGTCTCTCGCGCAGACTTGACGACTTCCAGCCTCACGAACAAGCCGGTTTCCGAAAGGGCTTTAGCACCATAGACCACATACATACCCTTCGGCAAATTGTACAGAAGTTCGAGGAGTACAATTTGCCACTATGTCTGGCGTATGTGAACTATGAGAAAGCCTTTGATTTCGTAGAAATTTGGGCGGTGCTGCAGTCCCTTCAGCGGTGCCAAATTGACTGTCAGTATATCGAAGTGCTGAAGTGTTTGTACAGTATTTTTTTTATAGGAGAGGGGGCAAACGAGCATGCGGCTCACCTGATGGTAAGTGACTACCGCCGCCCATGAACAACTGCAACACCAGGGGAATCGCAGATGCGTTGCCGGCCTTTTAAAAAGGAGTACGCTCTTTTCTTGAAGGTCCCTAAGTCGTATCGGTCCGGAAAAATCGCTGATGGTAATCGATTCCACAAGGAGGTCGTGCGAGGAAGAAAACATCTTCTAAATCGCACAGTGGTGGTCCGCCAATCATCCAGATGGTGTGGATGGTATCGGGAGTTCTGCCGCGATGTGCGTTCGTGAAATTTGGCGGCTGGGATTAATCCGAACAATTCCTCAGAGCACTCCCCATGGTAGATGCGAAAGAAAATGCAAAGGGATGCAACATCTCTTCGCAGTGCCAATGAATCGAGCCGATCGGAAAGGGCTCGGTCGTCGACAATTCGAGCCGATCTGCGTTGGATGCGGTCAAGTGGAAGGAGCTGGCACTGGGGAGCCCCTGCCCAGAGATGGGAACAGTATTCCATGTGAGGCCGAACTTGCGCCTTGTAAAGTTGCAGGCGGTGTGCCGGCATGAAATACTGTCCCGCTCTGCTGAGCACGCCAAGCTTTTTAGAGGCCAGTTTGGCCTTCCCTTCCAAGTGACCACGAAACTGCACGTCACTCGATATGTCGACACCGAGGATACCGATACTGGCTGAGGCAAGAAGGGGAGTGCCTTGAAACTGAGGAGATACGACGAAGAGGTTCTTTTTAGCGGTAAACGCGCAAACTTGTGTCTTCTGAGGATTAAACTGGACTAGATTTAGTCGCCCCCAATCCGAGACTTTGCTCAGCAAAGAGTCGACTTCAGACACAAGTTTGTTCCGGTACTCAGCGACGTTTACCCGAGAAATATTGGCACGGCCGGTGTATAGAGCATCACTAGTGCTGTCATCCGCATAGCAATGAATGTTACCAGTTAGCAACATATCATTGATATGCAGAAGGAACAGCGTTGGTGATAGCACACAGCCTTGTGGAACAACAGCGTTAATAGGCTTGTAGTCAGAGCATGCACCGTCTACAACGACCTTGATGCTCCGATCTGCAAGGAAGCTGGTGATCCAATTGCACAATTTCTCGGGAAGCCCATAGGAAGGGAGCTTCGAAAGAAGCGCTTTGTGCCAAACCCGATCGAAGGCCTTCGCAATGTCCAGACTAACGGCCAACGCCTCCCCCTTGGACTCTACTGCCTCCGCCCATCTATGGGTCAGGTAGACCAGAAGATCACCAGATGATCGACCCCGACGAAAACCGTATAGGCGGTCACTAATCAGCTGGTAATCCTCAAGGTACCGGATGAGCTGGCAGTTAATAATGGATTCCATTACTTTGGAGAACAAGGAGGTGATCGCGATAGGCCTATAGTTGGATGGGTCTGAGCGGTCGCCTTTTTTAGGGATCGGGTGGACAAAAGCTGTCTTCCATGAATTCGGGACTACGCCTTGGGAGTAGGAGTACCGGAAAAGATGCGTTAGGACCGGTGCCAACTCCGGAGCACACGTCCTCAGCACAATTGGGGGGATTCCGTCAGGCCCACTCGACTTCTGGATGTCCAGGGAGAGCAGTGCTTTGCGAACCGAGCGCTGTGAGAACAGCACATCCGGCATGGAGCACTCACACCGCGGGATGGTCGGCGGTGTTTTCCCCCCGTCATCAAGAGTCGAGTTGGACGCAAAAAGGGAGCCTAAATGGTCGGCTTTGTCTATTGCGTCATGGGCCAGTGAGTCATCCTCCCTGTGCAGAGATGGTAGTGATGGCTTACAGAAATTCCCTTGGACAGCCTTGGCGAGAGACTAGAATGCACGGGTTCCCGAAGGAAGGCGAACTAGTTTCTCGCCAATTCTGCCTATGTGCTCTGACTTTGCCTTGGCAATAACTCTTTTGAAGGACCTGGAGGCGAAGTTATACTTCTTTTTAAGTGTGCTGGTATTTACATCCCGAGTCGCCGAATCCGCAGCCCAGGCTTGATAACACTCCTGCTTACTGCGTAATGCAGTCTTACAGGAGCGACCAAACCAAGGCTGAGATCTGCCTCCGATGGGTACCACAGATGATGGAATAAATAGTTCCATTCCCTGTAGCACCACATCAGTGACAGAGACAGAGAACAGCGCTGGGATCATCCGGCGAGAAGCAAACCCGCCCCCATGGGTAGGATGCAAAGAAGGACCGCATTCCGTCCCAATCCGCCGACCTGTAATGCCAAACACGGCGGCAACCTGCAGAACGCAACCGCGAAGGGAGCGTGAGTGGCACTACACTCCGGATCAGACAATGGTCCGAAGAGCCGAGAGGGGCATCGACGGAAACCTGATATCCGTCCGGATGAGAGGTCAGCAGAAGGTCCAACAGGGAAGGTGTATGATCCTCCACATCTGGAATCCGCGTAGGCGAAGTAACCAGTTGTGTCAGACCATATGCCAAGGCAAAGTCATAAACAGATCTCCCCGCATGATCGGTTAGACGTGAACCGAGCCATTCGGCATGGTGGGCGTTAAAATCGCCAAGGATCACGATCTCTGCGGATGGGACCTGTTGTAGCCAGAAATCTGTAGCCATTTGGACGTGGTCGATGAGTCGGTCTGTTTCGGCATTACCGCTATGGGACCTATAGAGGCACCCGTAGACGCGCGGATGGTCGTCGCTGTCTACGCGTAGCCAAAGGATGGACAGGTCCGAACCTTCAAGACTGCCGAGGCGTCGAGAACAGATGTCCTCTCTGACATACACGCAAACCCCAGCCCGAGGCACAAAGGAATGCTCCAATTTGTACCCCGGGTAGGAGAGATACGAAATATCAAGCGGAGAGGAAACCTGCGTCTCGGTCAGAAAGAGCAAGGCCGGCTTCGCCGTCTCGAGATGGTAGTGGACGGCGTTTAGGTTAGAGTGAAGTCCCCTGATGTTGCAGAAATTCACGGATAGCGTGGCAGGGGTCGCCTTGGTGTCCTTGCTCAGTTTGCCCCTAGCAGTAATGCTTTTGAGCGGAATTTTGCCCCCCCCCCCCCCCCCAGAATACGCGGGGCAGCCTGAGCACCCACGCTCAGGATCGGAATAACATGGTCGTGGATGCTCAGCGAGGGATTCTCCAGGGGTGCTGGTACCCTCCTGGGGTAGTTCTTCGTGTAATTCGTGGGGGGGGGGGGAATTGGGCCTCCGGCCACCTGCACTCACCAGACGAAACGCAGAAGCAAAGCTTCTACTTCACGCCGGTATTCTGTGAGGTCGTGGTACCAACCCGGCTCGAGCCGGCCCATACATGCAACAGCAAAAACTGCTGCGTGGCTCTACCACCGTTAATAGCATAACAGTAGAGCTACGATGGCTATCCTAATGCAGAACCAGAGTACTAAACCTATCCAATTGCAGAGAGGTGTAAGACAGGATGATGTTATATCCCCGAAACTCTTTACCGCTGCATTGGAAGACGTTTTTAAGCTTCTGGAGTGGAAAGGATACGGTATTAACATCAATGGCGAGTACATCACTCACTTTCGATTTGCCGACGATATAGTCCTTATGGCAGAATCACTGCAGGACCCAACTACCATGCTCAATGACCTCAATAGTGTCTCCCAATAGATAGGTCTTAAGATGAACATGGACAAAACAAAGATCATGTATAACGTCCATGTCACACCTATGCCGGTTGTTGTTGGGAGCACTAAGCTCGAAGTTATTGACGAGTATGTTTACCTGGGACAAATAGTCCGACTAGGTAAGTCCAACTTCGACCGAGAGGTCAATCGACGGATTCAACTCGGCTGGGCAGCGTTCGGGAAGCTACGACACATCTTCTCGTCAGACATACCTCAAAACCTTAAAACGAAATTGTACAACCAGTGCGTGTTGCCAGTGATGACTTACGGAACTGAGACGTGGTCCTTCACTGCTGGCCGTATGAGGAAGCTCAAGGTCGCTCAGCGAGCTATGGAGAGGGCTATGCTCGGAGTTTCTCTGCGTGATAAACTTAGGAATGAGGATATCCGCAGTAGAACCAGAGTGACCGACATAGCCCAACGGATTAGTAAGCTGAAGTGGCAGTGGGCCGGCCATATAGCTCGAAGAACCGACAACCGATGGGGAAGAAAGGTTCTCGAGTGGCAGCCTCGTACCGGTAGGCGAAGTGTAGGGCGTCCCCCTACGAGATGGAGTGACGACCTGGTAAGACATGCAGGAAGTCGATGGATGCAGGTGGCTCAGGACCGTGCTTTGTGGCATTCTTTGGGGGAGGCCTATGTTCAGCAGTGGATTTGTGAAGGGCTGTAATGATGATAATGATGAATGATGAACTACAGTGGAGCTACTTTTTTAACATTTCAGTATTTTGATTAAATATAATATCAAAAAATAGTTGATTGAGTCTCGAATACATAACACTCTTAGCTTTCAATTCACCATGACAAATTACGCACGGCTGGGCTATGATCACAAATTGACCATAATAGCGCGGCAATTTTGCTTGTATTCATGATTATCGGTTCATTTCGCACTAAATATAGCACACATATTTGCACAGACGTTGACTTTAAATAAATCACTGTAAATAACATATGTACATTTCAGTATTTATGTAATGTACATAAAACCATGAAAGTAGTTGATAAACCTATGGTACCTAAAATTTATTTAGGTACATTTCCTGTAAATCTTAGAACTATTGAAAGTTCTACCTATTTTTTTTATCAGTAGGTCTTAATTTAAATAAATAATTAAGCCCAAATGACGGTAGTCTGATAGTAGGGTAGAATATATATATACTCATATATGTATACTCATGCCTGTTACCTAGAGGGGTAGGCAGAGACTACGGACTTTTATTTCCAATTTAGTACGTCCTTTCTCGACTTTGCTTTTTAATTATGTAACAAGTTTTAATGACTCAATTATTATAAACTATTAATATTTTATTTTTGGTAATGTTAAAGTAAATGATGCTTAGTTTGATTTTAAATATTTTTGTTTCGGAACTTCGTTAATTAGGTTATTTTATTTTGATATCGCAAATAGCTTTCTATGAAATACAACAAACCAGTCTTTTTGCAATATTATTTTCCCTATTTAAGTATTTCATTATCTTCAATAAAAGTAAACAAAAAACTCTTAATCGGCGTTGCTTTTTTACAATTTCTAAAACAAAACAAAGCATCACCTGAACTAAATCATAAGTAAATGGCAAAAAAATTTATAGCTTAGATAGATGGCAGTCTCCACCATCTATCGGACCAACCATCTCGTTTACGTCACACATAATATTATGAAACCGACGACGGGTAGTAGTACCAACAGTTTGTTTAGAAAATATTCCAATTGCAAACTGTGTTCGTGGAAAATTAGTTTTGTTTCTCAGTATACGTGGTAGAGCCACGCTGCAGCTATATTATGGTTGTAGCATGCATGGGGCGGCTTGACCGTGGAAGGACACACATCTCAAAAAATGCCTGCGTAAAATAGCAGCTTAAGGTTGCTGCGTTTTGTATGGTGAGTGTTTCATATGGAATACTGTTCCCATCTCTGGGCCGGGACTCCCCAGAGCCAGCTCCTTCCATTTAATCGCATACAGCACAGAGCGGTTCGAATCGTCGGCGACCGAGCTCTTTCTGATCGACTTGACTCACTGACGCTGCGAAGAGATGTTGCATCTCTGTGCGTATTCTATCGTATCTACCATCTGCTTAGAAGAATTGTTCGGACTAATTCCCAGCCGCTCAATTTTATCATCGTATATCGCGACAGACAGAATGATTGACGGTCGAACTACTTTGCGATTTACAAGAGGTTTTCTTCCTCGCACAACTTTCTTGTGGAATCGAATGTTCATGGGCGGCGGTACTCACTTACCATCAGGTGAGTGACTACCGCCGCCATCATCCCATCATCAGTTGAGTTTTGTAATTAATTGTACGATCTGCGTTTTTCATTTTATGTTATTTGATGTACAATGAAAAACACATTAATAAATTATTTGAAGCCTCAGTAGCCTAATGGCGGGGCGCGGACCGCGAACTATATAGGTCGTAGGTTCGAATCCACCATTCGACTGCTGTTGTGAACCACTTCTAACACAAGCTTACCAGAAGAGGTTAAAGGGAATATTGGTAATGTTTAATAGTATTTTATTTAAAAAGAATTTAAAAAAATGTCCCGCTGGACTTCTTGCTCGTTTTTCCTATAAAGGCGGTTATTTCTGAACCACTTTTAAAATTAGGAATGGCTTAGTAAGAATTATTTATTATCTAAAATGAATAAAAACATATTCTGTTCTGTTCTAATAGTTATCTGTTTGTCCGTCCTTTGTCGTTTGTAGATATTTTATTTAACTTTTACTTGAATGTGACTAAAGCATGACGACAAAATGTAAGCTTTATATGAAATTAATGACCAATAATTACAATACATCTTAAATATTATATAGATTAATAAATATAGGCACACATTTGTTTTAATTTTCTCCAACTAATGTATTTACTTATAGACTCCTCGATTAAGCATCAAAATGTACATGCATTTTCACCCCTGAAGACCGAGACTAAATGCTTATTTACTAGTAAAAAGAGTATCCGGTTATCTACACCAACCATACGAAACACAGCAGAATTAATCAGGCTCCGTGGCGCAGTGGCTTATCAATGAGTTGCTGCACTGGGGGCCGCGGGTTCGAATCCCGCACGGAACATGTATTTGTATGGCCTACAAATAATTGTTCCGGGTCTGGATGTTTGTCCTTGTGCAATTTATGTTTGTAAACTGCCTCCACGATACAGAAGAAAATCCTAGTGTGGGGGTAACGTTTTTTAAAACAAAAAAAAAAAGATAATAAAGATAAAGATTAATCTGTTATTTTATGGTGGTATTCTGTGATAGCGTGGTCCTTACTCGGTCAAGCCTAACCAAGAGACGAGTATGTCGGGTACGGGTTATGTCGGACTCGCACCGACTAAAATCCCATTATGTTCCACCTTCAACACATATTGGTAGGGCTACGGGAACGTTTTTGCACACATTCGCCGCCATGGGGCAATCCATTCTCGGGTTAGGACAATTCCTCCCCCTTCTCTTTCTGAGGTAAGGCGCATCAGAACACAAGTTGAACCTTAATGCGTGGCCTCCAACTTCGCATGCTTAACGAACCCCCATCCCCTTGAGTCCGATACGTGGAGGCCATGAGGCCAGAAAAACGAGCACTCTAAAACTGCAGCCTTCTTAACCCTAGAGGCGGATTTGATCTAAGGCTCTCCCGCCAAGTTTTGTCTGCAAAGGTTAGAGAGAGTAGACTTCTATCGGATCCTAGGATAACTATAACCCATCGTCTCGACAACACAAATATAATATATTACAAATATAAAATATAATATATGGTTGGGAATAAGAGTAAAAAAGGAAATACGAACAAATGAAGGTAGAATTGTAATCTCCCACTTGTTTTAGCAGTATAAACTATCGCACTGGCGGCTAAGAGGCATAATTCTGTAATTCTATGAGTACAACTGTCGTTACAATGCACGTTGGGGTATTCTACTAGTGTAGGCAAGGAAGGTCGTGTTGCTGAGAGGCTGCCCTGTGTTATATTGAGATGGGTAGTAATGCTGTTGGTTTGCATACCATGGTGTTATCATGTAATTGGGGTCCTGATAGTAAGCAGGATTTGTTACCGAGTAGTGTTCTTTTATTTAAATACTTTGAGAATAATTTCTAACATCAGAATTGGAATAGTTTCTTACATCAGAAGTGGGATAGTTTCTAAAACCAGAATTGGGATAAAGATCTCTGTTACCGTCCACATATAATCTTTGAATAGTGTGAGGGGTATTACGTTTATGAAGGTCTACGATGCGACTCGCATATCATATTATCGTGTTTGTTTTTATGTTAAATGTCGTAATTAAATTTGCTGTTCTATTTACGACAGTCGCGTATCATTAAAGTGTAAAGTAAAATTATAAAGTGAAATAATTTAAGCTAAAATTATATCTTTTTGTTCGATTTATATTAAAAGTACCCCCGAGTATTTTCATTGCTTTTAACGCACCCAATATGTTAACAAATGTCGAAAGAAATGCTGGAGGTATAGACGAGTTATAATTTTGCATTCAGTGGAAATTTAACTTGCTCGAGTTTTGTTATAATTTGATAGTTCATGTGAAATATGATTTGCGTGGGCTACATTTTAAAGTTCAAAACGTAATTATAGTGATGTACCTATAAATAAATGTTTAAATTTGTAAAAAATAAGTTTTCTTTTTGTATTCTAACATGTTGATAAGTGTTATAGTTTACTCGAAATAGTCGACGGATAATTAGACATGGTCAGGTGGCAGCCCTGGCAAGTTTGAGGCTACACTGCCACAGCCTGTAATTTATCGGCGGATCTTGCGACAAGACAACTCAAGTGGCCGCCAAGCACATGGTGCTTTGGTGCGGCACATGGACGTCTGACGCTTGCTCAGTTTTCGTTGAGAGTGGTAAGCCATGTCACGCGGATATTTATTCGGCCGAGATGACTAAATGACTGTTGCAATTGGTGTGATACCGTTTTTGCAATGTGTGATATTTTCATACAGTTACTCTTTATATTTTTTATGTGTGTAGTGGCCTACGCCTCTGCATGCAGTTGCATTTTGCAATGCGTAGATATAGGGCAGTTGCCTCTTTCCCTTTGGAATATGTGGTGAGATCAGTCTTTCCATATGGCTGCCTTTTTTGCAGCGTGTGCAATGGTTTGTGACTGCTATGTCACACAGTTGTAGTTTCTTAAGAGAATGTGTGGTAAACTTTGGAAACCCCGAATTCTTTGGTTCGCAATACATTTATATTCATTTCTTATAATTTTTAATTTTGCAAAGCAAATTATTAATTTATTTCAAGCACCTGAAACATTTTACATCCATTTCAATCTTAAATTATTTTGGATACCTATTTGCGAGACCTGTATTTTGCTTTTATCGTGGTGTACTCTAAATTTTACATTTAAACTACTTAAGAGTAAAATCCAATATTTAAAAGGTTTTAGATGTAGTAGTTAAGTTAATTGAAATTTAGAATCGTTTGGCAGGAGGAGGGGGCAGGGGTTGAGGGGAGTGGAAGGGATGAGCGTCCCCTTACTCCCGACACCACTCCCATTAAAAGGCAATATACCGTTCTTGAGAAAAATCAAAAAAAATATCATGGATCTGACCTGAAAGTAACATTTATTGTCTCCGGCAGGAGGGGTAAGAAAATAGCAGGAGTGTGCCCTATCAGAGAAAGCCGCTCTACCTTTCCCTCGTTGCGGCAAAATATAATTTATGAGTAATGTTTGTTTGTAAAATCATAACCTCACTTTTTTACACAGGAATATTGACCCAAAGTTACTTCTATAACGGGCTTCGGCGCTGCGGGAAGTGAAGCCCCTTTGACCTTGCGTAGCGAATCACAGGCATACGGCGGGCGGGGGCTGCTCTCCCTCCGCGTCTAAGGTTTTACAAAAACACTCTAGGAGTAGGGCAAGACAAGACTACGGGGAGTAGGGGCGTGCTGGTTTAATTTTAGTACAGATTCAATCAGATCAGATATCTTATCTATAAAGTCAGGTTGCCTTCGCTCCCGCCACAACCTTCCAACCTATTACAACTGAAATTATTTCTGGGTGTTCAAGTATTTCTGGGCAGTTTTAAACAATTCAGAAATAAAACAGTATATTATAATCATTTCTTTATTGTCTGTAAACATAATTTTTTTTATTAATAATTTAAAAGGATCTTTTTTATTCCTTATAATTTCTCTTCCCCATAAATATTCATACATCAAGTCGGTAAAATTTTCTCTAGTATTATAATTGTCTTTAGCAAAATATATCTTGCCAGAGAGTATAGACAGTAGAATAATGTGACACTAGTCTTACGTCCTTGTCGCACTTACACGAAATTCTGTATGTTATCCAGCATTCATAGTAATTTTTCCATGTTTTACGCATTTTAGGTTATAATAGTTTTAATTTATTTTTTCGATAACGTTGCATTACCTTTTAATGTGAGTGGTATTATTATAATCGGGGACAAAATCTCTACCATATAAAATACCTTACTCCGCCAAATTCATGCCAAACGATTCTAAATCCAACCCGTTAAGTTTGTGCTTTGCCTATGTCAACAGTAGTACTAGAAAGTATGTAGTCTTGGTGCCTATGCCTACAGTGTTGAAGTCTGGACAGCTCGCTGGCGCTGGTGTGGTACAGCGGCTTGCTGGCGCTATTGTAGCGCGGCGGCTCGCTGGCACTGGTGCGGTGAAACAGCTCGCTGGGCGAACGCAGCGTAACCGCACGCTGGAGCGTGCTTAGCTGGGTGTCCTGTGTCTTCAGTGTATTTATTGTGTTCATCATGAGACATTAATCAGGAAACTACAACATTACGTTGTAAAAATTTAAGTAACAGAACTCAAAAAGTCGTAATCAATGGTAAAGATTCCTCCGGATCGGTAGTATCAATGGGCGTTCCTCAGGGCTCGATTCTTGGCCCATTCCTGTTCTTAATCTATATTAATGACTTACCTTATCTTGTAGGGGACAATCACGATATAGTATTATTTTCTGACGATACCTCTTTAATTTTCAAACTCAAACGGCAATCAATTAATTATGACGATGTAAATAATGCTATATCGAAATTAGTACATTGGTTTAACGCCAAGAATTTGCTCTTAAACGGCAATAAGACAAAATGTATTAAATTTACAATACCTAATGTAAAATATTCGAATGTGCTCTTAAATGGGAAGGAGTTGAGTCTTGTGGATACCACTGTTTTTCTTGGTATTACTATTGACGCGAAACTTCAATGGGGCCCCCATATAGCTAAATTAGCAAGCAGACTTAGTTCTGCAGCATATGCTGTAAGAAAGATTAGAAGTCTCACAGATGTTGAGACAGCTAGGTTAGTGTATTTTAGTTACTTTCATAGCATAATGTCTTATGGAATTTTGCTATGGGGTAATGCGACTAATATTGAAGCTATATTTATTTAGCAAAAGAGAGCCGTACGGGCGACTTATAATCTAAATTGTAAAGAGTCCCTCAGAGAATTATTTAAAGAAATAAACATATTAACTTTGGCATCGCATTATATTTACGAAAATGTAATGTATGTACATAAAACATAAATAGCTTTAATAACAATAAGGATGTTCATACCTTAAACACTAGGAACAAACATAAGCTTGTAATGCCAGTTACTAGACTCCACAGAATTAGTAATTAATTTATGGGGCAATGTATACGCTTTTACAACAAAATCCCAAAACAAGTTCAAAGTTTGTCAATAAACAAGTTTAAAAGTTTTATTAAAGAAAAACTGTACAAAAATGGTTATTATAATATCAAGGAATACACGAATAAAAATAACCCATGGGAATAAGGTGATCGCCAACATGCTGGTTCTATGAAAATTTATTTAAAATTGTATAAACAAAATTATTGTTAAGTGAAATTATGTTTAAAAGAAGTCCTGCTGCGTTTCTTGCTGGTTCTTCTCAGGACAGAGGTATTTTCCGAACCAGTAGCAAATAAAAAAATGACTTTCAATAAGTATTATGTAATAATCAATATTGAATAAAAATCATTATATTCTATTCTATAGTATGATTTGTACCGAGGAACACTGCGCTCCTCAGAAAAAATCGTGTTTTCTAAGACTTGCGTTAAACTCTAGTAGGAAGCGTTCTATACTAAAATCTGTTTTGGACGATGTTTTCAATTCTGTAAAAGTTTAGACTGTGTGAAATGTATTCAAGAGCTCACTCATTGTGTGCTGTTGAATTAAAATTGGTAAAGATTTGAAAAAAAAAAGAGTTTATCGTTTCATAGACAGAAAGGGCCGAGACGGGTAACTACATTAAGCCAGTAACGTTACTTTAGCCTCCACACGAGGTGTATGCTTTCCCAATGCTTACGTTGAGGGTGAGTTGTTACACATGTATCAGAAATAGCTAACGTAGTGCTTCCTTTCTGAAAGAGTAATTTTAAAAGTGCTTATCATGTGGTGTCATATAAATTAAAGTTAACGTCGTTCCTCTGTCGCGACTAGCTTAAGTTATGCTAACGTCGTGCCTATGACTTAGGTAGATGTTACGTTACGCCAACGTAGTGCCTATAACTTAATCAGTTATTATTTTATTATGTTATGCTAACGTCGTGCCTATAACTTAATCAATTATTTTAAAAGACTTCAAAAAGATGGAGGTTCTCAATTCGACTGTGTTTTTTTGTGTGTTCCTCAGAACTTTTTTTAGGTGACCTTTTTTTATAGTTCTATTTTTATTTGAAAACTATTTTTTTATTTTTATTTTAAAAGTGCTTATCATGTGGTGTCATATAAATTTGATCAAGATCTGACCAGTAGTTTTTAAGATTTTCTTAATAATGCGTATTTATTAATAATTGAATTTTACAAAATTTTTAATTTTACCACTTGTGTTAAGTTACGCGAACGTAGTATCTATGACTTTACTCTGAAGGCGCGTCGCCTGTGACTAACGTGGTGCCTGTATAACCCATGCCGTTGATGGAGACAATATTTAAACCTAAAGGTAGCCCGAGGACGGACTCCTGTCAGCAGAGGCCGTGTTGAGAATAAGGGTCAAAAATAAAAGGAAATACGAACAAATGAAGGTAGAATGGTAATCTCCCACTTGTTTTAGCAGTATAAAGTAGCGCACAGGCGGTTAAGAGGCATCAGCCTGTAATTCTAAGAGTCGCAACTGTAGTTACAATGTACGTTGTGGTATTCTACTAGTGTCGGCAAGGAAGATCATATTGCTGAGAGGCTGCCCTGTGTTACATTGAGATGGGTAGTGATGCTGTTGGTTTGCATACCATGGTGTTAGCATGTAATTGGGGTCCTGATAGTAAGCAGGGTTTGTTACCGAGTATTGTTCTTTTATTTGAATAGTTTGAGAATAATTTCTAACATCAGAAGTGGAATAGTTTCTTACACCAGAAGTGGGATAGTTTCTAGAAATATTATAATATAAATATAAAGGGTAATTTATAAGGCAGTCTTTACGAAGGCCCGTATTCAGCATTCAACTTTGATAGGCTGTCATGAATGGTAAATGGATAAACTTGATCTCAGTCGGTCAAGTCGTTAAGACTTTAGAAGATACGCGATCACTAACAGATGCATCAACAGATAGATGTGAGTATAGAAAAATAATATGATTAAATAAATTGAAATATTATAAGTTACAATAATTAGGCAAGAGTTAAGACTAAATAATATGATTTAATAAATTTACACAAAAAAAAACTGATTACATTATTTGTAATCTAATTTTATTGACGGAAACAAAATACGGGCAAATGACTGACATAAAAAGAAATCTATTTGAAGTGGATTTTCAATTATTTTCAAACAAACAAATTTATCTCATTGTTTCTGCAAGCATGGTTTTTAAACAAAAGCTTTCCGTCAATGAACTTGTGATATTTACGAGGTCCATACTTTATTGTTAATTACCCTATTGTCATGAAATGTGTAATTATGAACTGATTTCATCCAGGTCGACTAACTTTCGTTACCGTTACAGCCTATTAAAAGCCCTCTGTTGAACATAGGCCTCCTCCATAGATTGCAAAATAGGGGGATATTTGCCATAGTTGCAACGCATAAGTGGGTTGCCATTCGCAGTCTCTTATTTCTTAGATGTTTTTAGGCAGATGCTGGTGGATCCTGGATTATTTCCCTCTCCTACGAAACACTCGAGACGATATGGTGTAGTGGATATTCTTACATCGCCACTACATGGTCAATATTTCTGAGAAGATAATGGACCAATAGTCTGACGCATCATTCCAGTGCTTGTTAGTGGACTGCACATGTTTCCAAATATTTGTATCCCTAGATGTCCATATTTTTTAAATAAAGTCGAAGAGACAGTGGAACTTGCAGTCCACTTGATGGTAAGTGGCTACTCCAGTCCATGGACACCTGCAGCCAACTTCAAACAAGGCTACAAAAGCATTGTCATTGTATGTATACCACAATCTGTAATAAATCTGGCTCTCTATGCCCTTCATACCGGAAACTTGTACCAGTTGTAACGGATTCTTAAGCAGGAAAAGAGTCCCACCACCTAGCAGCAGTGTGTAATACATAGATGATTACTGATAGCCGTGGTAGCTTGGGGGTTAAGCAATCGCTCCTTTTATAGTACGCGAGCAACTCGGGTTCGATTCCAGCCGGCACAAATGAAATTGTTAATAATAATTTTAATTGCTGATTTACCACTTTACGGTGAAGAAAAACCTCGTGAGGAGACCTAATATCTGAGAAATAAGAAAAAATAATATTTAGAAGATTAATAGTTCGCCAACACGCACTGTTGCAGCGCGGCGGATATTACCTTGCCCTAAAACCCTCTCAGAAATGAGAAGAGGCCTGTGCCCAGCAGTGGGACATTTAAAGGATGGTACTTTAATTTTCAACTTTAAATATAAAAGAATGTTTCACTGTAGTCTGAGTGTAGTGAGTGTAGTTGAGTGTAGGTGATCCGACTCGTGAAATAGGACACGTGCAGCCAACCTCAAACTAAGAAAGCAGTACAATACAGATATGTTATTATCTCTGAGAACAAGATGAAATACCTCACACGTCATAATTATATTAGCTTTCTATGGAACATACAAGCACTGCTATTTGGCGGCAGAAATATGTAAGACAGTGGTTCCTACCAAGACCACCTCCTGGGCAGAGAAGGAATCCTGCCACCAGTAAACAAAGTTTATTTACTAAAGTCTACTAAATATACTTTCCAAGATGAAAAATATTGTGTTTTTGCAACTTCATGTTTTATTTAAATTTAAAACATTTTTACCAACTTAGCTCTTTACTTATCACCTATTCCATTAAAAAGAAAAACATTATCTTTGTAACAAGTTTAGCATCCTTTCGTTTTTCTTTTTTACATAATGGCAGTAACTTGTTGAATACAACTTTCAAAACTTTAATAGTTACTTATTGAAAGTTTTCAGACAGAACGATGACTTGTTTGAAACTGATGAATTTTTATTGCCATGATTATAATAAATAGCTTCACAATAATATTGGCTTGCCTTGTTGAAACCTATGGATCTTAATATTTAGATTCTAGTCTTAATATTACAAATCTTAGATCTTAATATTAGTTTACAATCTATAGTTTAACAGTTATTTATTGAATACATACTAAGAATATATGTACAGGATGAAATTTTAGCCGTACAGTGACGGCATAAGAGAATACACTACCTCATATCATTCCGCAGGTGTCGTAAGAGGTGACAGAAGGTACAAAACAGGATGAGCAGCAGTCTAGCTGATAAAAACTCATCATGACCCTTTTTACTGGAAAAGAGGCATTCCATCTTAGTTCTCACGGGTGAAAACGTATCTGTAGTTTGATCCTTTATTGAGGATAGATGTAGATGTCTATATGTCACAGCAACCACATACCATCAGGTGGGACGTGTGTTCGTTGGTCAAACTATAAAAAAATCATCATCATTACGGCCCTTCACACGTCCACTGCTGAACATAGGCCTCCCCCAAGGAATACTATAAAGCACTGTCCTGACCGACCTGCATCCATCGACTTCCTGTATATCATTCCAGATCGTTACTCCATCTAGTCGGGAGTCGCCCTACACTTCGCTTGACCGGTACGAGCTTGCCACTCGGGAACCTTTCACTTTCTTTTAACCTATCTTTTGATGATCATAAACCTTTATTTTGAATACAACTCAAAATAATAAAAAAACTGCGGTTGCCAACTTGCCTGCCAAACGTAGCAACTATGCCAAATATCACCTATCAGCATATGTTAACTTTTGATAGGCTATATAGAATAGATGAATAATGCGAAATTTGCTCGAAAGCTTTTGGCATTTATTTTGGATAGAAAAATAACGCCTTTAATACTTTAGCTGATTCAAAATCTCACAAAATCATTTTTTTAATTTTCTTCATACTGCCCCACCTCAACACGCGCCAACCTGTCTAATATTATCATGATATTCATCATTACAGCCCTTCACAAGTCCACTGCTGAACATAGGCCTCCCCCAAGGAATGCCACAATGCACGCTCTTAATCCACCTGCATCCATCGACTTCCTGCATGTCTCACCAGGTCGTCACTCTATCTAGTGGGGTGACGCCTATACTTCTTCCGCCGGTACGAGGACGCCACTCGAGAACCTTTTTTCCCCATCGGTTGTCGGTTCTTCGAGCTAGATGGCCGGCCCATTGCCTCTTCAGCTTACTAATCCGTTGGGCTATGTCGGTCACTCTGGTTCTACTGCGGATATCCTCATTTCGGTCGAAGTTGAACGTTTCTAGTTGGACTATTTGTACCAGATAAACACACTCGTCAACAACTTCGAGCTTAGTACTTCCTACAACTACCGGCATAGGTGTGACATGGACGTTATACATGATCTTTGGTTTGTCCATGTTCATCTTAAGACCTATCCGTTGAGAGGCACTATTGAGGTCATTGAACATAGTGCTGAGGTCCTTCAGCGATTCTGCCATAAGGACTATATCCTCGGCAAATCTAAGGTGAGTGATGGAATCGCTGTTGCTGTTAATAATGTATCCTTTCCAGTCCAGAAGCTTTAAAACGTCTTTCAATGCAGCGGTGAAGAGTTTTGGGGATATAACGTCACCCTGTCTTACATCTCTCTGCAGTTGGATAGGTTTTGTACTCTGGTTCTGTACTCGGATAGCCAATGTAGCCCCACTGTACAAACACTTCAGCACTTCGATATACCGACAGTCAACTTGGCACCGCTGAAGGGACTGCAGCACCGCCCAAGTTTCGACGGAATTAAAGGATTTCTCATAGTCCACATACGCCACACATAGTGGCAAATTGTACTCCTCGGACTTCTGTACAAATTGCCGAAGGATATGTATGTGGTCTATGGTACTAAAGTCTTTTCGGAAACCGGCTTATTCGGGAGGCTGGAAGTCGTCGAGTATGCATGCGAGACGATTGGTAATGACTCTCGAAAACAGCACCGGCTCAGAAGAGAAATCGGTCTGTAGTTCAAGAGAGCGTTGTCACCTTTCTTGAAGAACAAGACCACTGCACTTATGCTCCACGTCTCCGGTGTAGTGCCACCAGGAGGACGGAATTAAAGAGCTTCTGAAGGACTTCAAGTACCGGTTTTCCACCCGCTATCATGATATTGTATAAAATTATATTCTTGGAATTCTTTAACATTACATACTAAAACCTTCCAGAAAATCAGCCTATTACTTAATTTAACCTCTACCAAAATCTAAACGTTATTATTTAATAGCCAGTATTCGTCTACAATGTCAATGGGTGGTAAGTTGTAATGAAGCCAAATGATCGGCTTCATTACTAAGTCGCACAACCTTAGCATAACAAAGGCCTATTCACTTTTGCCTTAAAGACACTCACATTGTAATAACACGGAAAGGCAGACGCGGGCAAATTATTCCGCTCCTTTACTGTACGCATTGCGAAGGACTAGCCAAACCATTTAATTTGAATGCGTAAAATGTCAATAACAAAGGAGTTAACCCGGCGAATGTCTAGTTGTCCGATAGGTGAAAGGAGAGGGAGGAGTTTCGACTCACATTGTATATAAAGCGACACAAGAATCATGCGAATAAAAACTTTAGAGCAATAATAATTTCTCACTGACATGTGAATTGAATGTAGTTGAAACTTCTGTTAGTTTTGATAAGTGTAAGCGTATCAGTCTCTGTCAGCGTGTGGTACTTGACCTGAGGAAATGTGGCGAGGAGCATCGCAATACTGACGTTAAATTATTACTCAAGTTGAACGGCATTTACAACTAAGAGTTAAGTTCTAACACTTATTTCAAGAAGGATAATAGTTCAGGGACTACTCGCCGTAAATTTTACTTATACTACTTTAAATTTGTTTGTACTCTAACAACTCGGGTACGATCGCCGCTGACAAAATTAAATTGTTGATTGCAATTTTAAGTGCTGATTGAATGTGCTAGGCATTAAAGAAAAACATTGTATGGATCCCTACATGTCTAAGAAAAACATGTGAAGCAAGTCAACAACTAGAGCACAGCGGCGAATTAATTACTTTATGGTCTTCTTAGAAATAAGAGGAGGGCCTGTGTCCAGCAATGGGATATATGGACTGTAAATTATTAACACTAATTATGAATTTCTCTATAATTCTCTTAAGTTCTTAAATAATTTCTATTTACAGGTTGTAATGTCACACTACAGCTGTATTAGCTACAGCATGAATGGGCGTAATAAGTTCGGTAGTCTAGGTTGCAGTGTCAGAAACACGTCGCAAAACGAGACCGTACCATCCAAAATCCAACAATTTGTTTATTAGACAAATACTGATGCCAAATGGTATTCGTAATATAACAATACCCGGTTGTTATATTGCGAATACCATTTGTACAAGTTCAGTCAATTTAATCGCAAAATTCTAGATCTTAAAACACATTTGTACATTGTTGTAACAAGTTAATATAATGGTAATTTTTTTACATTTTATATATTTCAAAATAAACTATATATAAGTATATGGTAGCGCCGCGCTGTAGCGAAGAATGGCTGCGGCACGAATAGGTTTATTCGTACTGAGCAGGACCAATCTCGCTCAGAAAACCAGCGTGAAACAGCAGCATAATGCTAGTATCATATGACCGAACCAATCCAAGAATCGAGGACCATTTTTAATAATAACTAACGGGGCATTCTATTTTAGTGCTCAGGAATGACAATGTCACTGTATTTTAGTTCCTCATCGAAAATAGTGGTAGGTTTCTATGGACCACAGAGTACACTTATATAGTCATTTGTCATCCTTACTTCATTAAAAAAATATTGATCCAAAATATTCAGCTTGCTCTATATTATAATCACAGTGTAGTGGCGGTGTTAGAATATTCACTACCCTAAATCGTCCCGTGGATGTCGTAACAGGCGATAGAGGGAAACTGAAATAGAACATGGGCAGCAGCATCTTCCTTCCTAAGGAACTGCGGTGCACAACCCGCCTGCCAAGTGTGGCAACTATGACTCTCCCTAAAAAGCAATCTAGGAGGGAGGCCTATGTTCAGCAGTTAATTTCTATAGGCTGTAACGGATGGATGGTTGGATGCATATTATAACACACACAAAAACAGAAAATCATTCTTACATTCGATACTTAATCATCTTTTCTAATTTGTTTTTATTTTTAATTGAAATATAATTCGTACAATAAACAGCAAATTTATACACAAAAATTTCATACGAAATAATTGATTCCCTCGTGAATATCCTACGAGGCATACTTGTTTTTTGTTTACTTACTTTATTTAAAATACCCAGAAATAATATCATTGCTAGTTATACCACTATATGTTTATCTCTACTTAGCCTAATGGTTTATTGGGAGAGAATGCCGGCATTAAGTCCGCCATATGTACGATTTAATTTTTTGTGCATAAAAGTTTAAATAAATAAATATTTTAGTAACATTAATTACATTACTAATATCCTTAAGAATTTCCTTAACCACTCCTGGTAAGCTTGAATTGCTTGTGTGCTTGTGTTAGCAGTGGTTTACGACAGTGGCTCGAATGGCGGATTCGAAATCACGGCCTTTGGAGTTAGCGGTTCCGCACACTGCTATTAGGCTACTTTCGCTTGCAATGGAAATGGAGCAACCCCTGGGAATAAGGTGATCGCCACCATGCTGGTTCTATGAAAAATCATTTAAAATTTGTATAAACGAAATTATTGATAAGTGAAATATGTTTGAAAAAAATAGTCCCGCTGGGTTTCTTGCTGGTTCTTCCCAAGACAGAGGTATTTTCCGAAGCAGTGGTAAATAAAAAATGACTTCCATAAGAATTATGTAATAATCAATATTGAATAAAAAATATTCTATTCTATTCTATTATAATGCATGTTCAACTAATTTTCATATAATCATTACAAACTGTTAATATTATTGCTGCACGCAAACTTACTATTAAAACAGATTTAAACATGGCTACAAAATGGGTGTGCCTAAATATACTCGTAATGTTGGGTAATTAAGGTTAACTGCAATTTGAAAGAAAAATTACAGGAGTTTGAGTAGGCTTAGTCTTTGTTTACGTGGTAGAGCCATGCTGCAGCTATATTAATAGTATAGTGGTAGCACGAATCGGTCGGCTCGACAGAGGAAGGACCACGCTCTCACAGAATACCAGCGTAAAATAGCAGCTTAATGCTGCTGTGTTTTGTATAGTGAGTGTAGAGAACTGAAGACCCTTTTTACTGCAAAAAGGTTATCATAGTCCTCACGGCTGACACCGCATCTGCATTTTAATTCGCAAACGAAGATAGATGTAGATGTCTATGTGCCACAGCAACCACTTACCATCAGGTGGACTGTGTACTCGTTTGTCACCCTTATTCTATAAAAAAAGTAAGTTATGAGTGTTTTACTTCTATAAAAAATATAAGGCAATAAATCATAATCAAAACAAACCCAAACGTTTAGTTCCGTGCCCCATGCTACCCGTATTGCAATTATGTAACTGGTGTGTTAATATGGTGGGAATCGTGATTGGCTTTGTTTTGACGTTTGGTTGCTTTCATTCATACATACATAAACACTCACGCCTGTCACCCAGAGGGGTAGGCAGAGACTATGGACTTCCATTTGGCGCGATCCTGACACACCTCTCTCGCCTCCTTTACATCCATATATCTACGCATACACGCTCGTCGGTTAAGGGTACTCCTAATCTGGCCCATTTTTAATGTATCGCCGATTTGGTCGATAAATCTTCGTCTAGGACGTCCCTTCCCGACCCTGCCGTTCGCTTCTGCAACATAAATTTGCTTTGTCACTCTTTCGTCGTTCATTCTTTCTACATGACCAAACCACCGAAACATTTCTTTCTTAATCCTTGTCACAATGTCATCTTGGCAACCACACTTTTCTCTTATCACATTATTTCTCATCATGTCATTCAGATTCAGCCCTAGCATACTCCTTAAGGGCCGCATTTCTACAGCATTTATTCTAGTCTCATGCTTTTTCTGCCAGACCCAACTTTCACTACCATACAAAAAAACAAACCCAAACGTTTAGTTCCGTGCCCCATGCTACCCGCATTGCAATTATGTAACTAACTGGTGGGAATCGTGATTGGCTTTGTTTTGACGTTTGGTTGCTTTCAAAGCTTAGATATACTATATTGACTGACTCGTTGGTGTAGTGGTTGTAAACGCGACTGATTATCCTGAGGTTTCGGGTTCGAATCCCGGATCGCGCCATATAAAAATCAATTTTTGAGTTTGCCGTCAAGAAATTCTCTGTAACTCTCCGGAGTCAGGAAGTTGGCGGTGTCTTACCCCCGAGCCTCAGAAAGCACGTAAAACCGTTGGCCTGATTTCTCTCCGGTCGTGTCGGTTTACGGTCGCATTGTACTATGAGAGCGAAGGAATAGAGCATAGAAATATTAAAAAGAGGAGAAGTGTCAAGGGGAGACACGCCCGCGCGCTATTATGAAACTGCTCAAGTTCTATTCAAACGGCCGTCTCCGCGTATTAGTGTGCTTTCAACCGTAATCGTGAAACAATATCAGAATGCCGTGTTGTTCAGTGGTTTCTTGTAAAAATCGAAGCCAAAACAAAATCTTTGCAAAACATGGAATCACTTACCATATGTAAGAACAAGTATTTTACTATATTTATCTTTAAAATCATGAAAAACAACAAATCGTAAAATATTTCTTGCTCTTAATGCGTTATTTTTGTTTCAAATATCATTACAACTGTACTATTTTGTAGTAAATACATTGCTTCTTAACCACTACTTATGTATGTCGCTAAGCAATGTAAATATGACAAAATGATTATTTATGGGGATGCATCGTGTAGTACGGCCGCTGATCTTGCGATGAGTTAGAGATGTGTTTGTGCAGATCCACTAACGTATGCTATCGACAACAATGTCGATTGCCGAATTGCTATTATAGTTTATTCTTTCAATTTGTCAACCGTTTCAGCCCGGTGAGCAGACTGATGTGACATAATGGTATTTAATTATTTTGATTATTTTCACCGTTTACTACACTGAATGCGTAACCAGCGATTGTAAAGTAAGTTGCTTAAATAATTAGGTTAATCATCGGTGAAGTGTTTTGGGTTGAATTATAATATATTATGCCTTATCTTCGTGCTAATTCCATATTTTTATGTTTTCAAAAGCTTTGAATGCGTTGTTATACCTAATTAGCATGGTTCAGAATTCAGACAATATTATAATAGTGACCTTTATAAAAATAAGTCAACATAATTCTTCTTGCTATTTATTTGTTATGCATGAGTGTGTGTTTGTTTTCATATATTTAATAATATCTTGACGCATCAGAGGTTTCTGTAACAAAAGCTTGCCAGGTACATGGTGAGGTTAAGAAGTTGCGTAGGATATATGTAAATGATAAATAAATTATTATCGTACCTTTTCAGCTTCCCAAAAGATTTTGCAGAGCACAATGATAGCAACCGATATTTTTGTGTGAGTAAGTAGTACCGTGTATGGCAAATGCACGCTGTGTTTGTAGGGATACGGTTTATAATTGATTGTGTAGTACGTTCTGATTTATAAAATGCGAGTGCGTGCGCGACTACGTATATATTGCTTTTACTAAAATACTAAAAATAAATATAAAAATTGTAAATACTAAAAAATAATAAATACTAAAAATTGTATAAACGAAATTATGTTTGAAAAAAAAAGTCCCGCTGGGTTTCTTGCTGGTTCTTCCCAGGACAGAGGTATTTTCTGAACCAGTGGTAGATAAAAAATGACTTTCAATAAGAATTATGTAATAATCGACATTGAATAAAAATTATTCTATTCTATTCTATTCTATACTGATCTGCAAGTGTAGTAGTAGGCGGGTGGTAGGGGCGAACTGGAGACACCGGGTTCCGATACATTTTCAACTACCGTGCATATCTCCTTGTTTTATTATATCTATGGAATAGAGAGTTCACCTGTGCTTGCGCTTGGCACTTGGGCATTATAATCCTATTCTGCACCGATGGCTAGTCTCCGTTGAAGTTGGCCGCCGTGGCCGAAATTCGGTGTGGAAGCAATTATTATTATACTATATAGAATATAAAACATTACAATACAAGGAATTGCAGTGTATTGTAGTTGTTGCATGAATATTTTAGTATCGACTATATCCCGTGGCGGATTATCCTTAAGGCAAACTAGGCACTTGCCTAAGGGTGCAAGCGCAAGAATGCAAAGGAATAAAAGATTAAGTAAGTACCTACTTACTGTTACAGTCTATTAAAGTCCACTGCTAAACATAGACCTACCCTACAGATTGCCTCATAGGGGGATATTTGCCGCAGTTGCCACGTTTGGCAAGCGGTTTGGCAATCTCAGTTTTTTTTTAATTTGCAGTCGTTATTAGGAAGACGTAATTACCCATCTCCTGATTTATTAACACAGTTTAAACTAGTATAGCCGTTAACGCTAACTTCTTTGAAATGTTATTTTGTAATTTAAAATAGATATAATACATAAGTGTAATTTGTCAAACTGAGAGTCCAATAAATTATTATTATTATTATTATTATTATTATTTCCCTCTGTCGCCTCTTGCGACACCCACTTGACGATATGGGGTAGTGGATATTTTAAGCACCTAATAAAATAAAATAAAATTGTTTACTTTCTATAGAGATATAGAGACACCAAAGAGCGCACCATCTACTTGGTTATTCCTACATCGCCCTCACTCTCTTATCACGTTTTTCATTCACGGCTACCTGTTACATCGTGTCCTTATTATTTTGCAACTGAACTATACTATAAAATATAAATTATAATATAAGATCAAACGAACTTCCAAGTGAAGTTCGATCATTATTATGATGACTTGCTTCATTTGAAGATATGATTATAGCAAGGTAGTTTCCCTACTTACCTACTTGGTAGCTTCGCACATATTTTAAGGATTATTTTAAAGTGATTTAGTGGCATACTTCCGGTATGGCTGCCTTGTGTTGGCACTTTGACGTAAGCTCATTTTTTATCGGAGAGGAAGGTAGCTCATATCTTTAAATGAAGCAAGACATCATAATAATGATTGAACTTCACTTGGAAGTTCGTTTGATCATATATTATAATTCCTTGCTTCAGTTTTCAGATATGATTATAACAATGTAGATGTTAAGAGTGAGAAAGTTTTAGAGTGGTAAAGTAAACAATAAGTTATAGTTTTATTTTTCACCGAATCAGCCTTATAGTTATAACCATTTATCAAATTAAGTGAACTTAACATAAACCTCTAAGCATTGATTAAGACAAACTTAATACTAAGAAACATTACTATTTATTATGGTAAGAACTTTATTATGAAAATATCACAATCACGACCGGTCTTCTCTTGGTAAGCAAACAGACCTAGCAAATTCGCCTTCATTTACAATAGACCTGTTATAAAAACGGGCGAATGAATTAGATGAATTAGTCCACCCAGCGGTTTTGCGAATAGTTTCTATATTAACCCCGACCAAACTCGCGGCCTAGGTGTATGCGCACTTGTCTTGTGTTGTGCGCACCAAATATACAGATATCAACGCCACTTTCTGACAGCATTTGTTTGATTTATCTGCTGATGATTTGTTTAGTAGCAGGTTTGTGTGGCCGTTTGTACGTTAACAACAGATTGTTTGTACTCCTCAGATCTTATGTTTTTAGTCATAAAAATATAACGTGAGAGAACTGTCGCTGGGCAAATAGAAAATTATTACCTGATGTATTGTAAAATAAACTATAACTTTATGCTTCAATACATTTAATCACTCATATTTGTAGTATTTAAGTTGATATTAACCAACAGTTCATGATGCATTAACTTTCCAACAGATCAAATCAGATCCGGCGCATCCACCACCTCTTCACCACTACCAGCAGAATCTGTTTCATAACCGACAGAAACTTTATACGGCCGCAACGACACAGCGTACGAAACTATTTAATCTCCTTCAGACTACGAATCTTGTACCGATCGTCAAGACCGTTATCGTTACAGCCTATCAATATCCACTGCTAAACTTAGGTATCCCCCACAGACTGCCTCTTATGGGGTATATTGAACAGAGTCACCTTGCATTAATTTTGCAGCCTTGAATCCTAGAAAGACAGGCCTTTGTGGAAGCACATAAACAAAATCTATTAAAGCCGCCATGTATCAATATACTTAATAGTGAAAATAAAAGTACTAGCTATATGTTCCTCTGTTAACTCTTAGTCATTCATTTACGAAGAAAGATAAGTACGTAAGAAAAGCGGCAAGCAAAAGAGAGCATCGACAATTAGGTAGGTAGAGGTTGTAGTAGCCAAAACGTAACTAGAAAACTGTGGCTGACAGTTTTATCTTTATCCGTATCAGCGATATATCCATCTATATGCTTTATATAAGTTATATTACAGTCACTGAACCAGGTGAAAGAAGCGAAACAGCACACACAGTAGCACTTCAGGAGCAGTCAGATTTGTGCTGTATTTTATTAATTACACCATAAATAAGGCCACGGCTCACACACGCCCCATCGCCGACACAAGTCTTTTTTTATCAACGAGCACATAGCTCATTTTGCATATGAGATTGCGGATTCATTGAGCCGCTCACGCACCGTGAATTCTACGGCGAGTGTTCAGCCCAGGAGCTACCACGGCTTGATTACAGTGTCAGTAAAAATAAATAAAATGTAATACCCAAGTTAATAAATATAAACTCGTACAGAAATCATGTCATTTACGAAAGTAGGGTAATAATACACTCCAGCATACACTCAAAAGGCAGAAACAGATGTGGAACAGACAGAAACTGGTGCAGAACAGACCTATACAAAACAGAGCTGCACAGAACAAACCTGCACAAAACAGATCTGCACATAACAGATCTACACAGAACAGATCTACACAGAACAGACATGCACAGCACAGGTTCGCACAGAATAGATCTGTACAGAACAGACCTGTACAGAACAGACTTATAAAGAACAGACTTATAGAGAACAGACTTATAGAGAACAGACTTGTACAGAACAGACTTGTACAGAACAGACTTATAGAGAACAGACTATAGAGAACAGACATACAGAACAGACTTGTACAGAACAGACTTGTACAGAACAGACTTCTACAGAACAGACTTATTCAGAACAGAATTATACAGAACAGACGTAACAGAAAAGACAGAATTTGTAATACAGACAGAAGGCTCGAAGCCACAGACAGATTAAATATATAAAAACAATTACGCACCTTCATTTTATTTGCCTGTAGTCTCGCAATGGCACAATCTTCCACTCGCTTCGTCGACGAAGCTTATTGCATAGGTTCACACGGCATTTTTCGTGTAATTAAATCATCCTTTCTCCAAATTTTAAGGTATGGCTCGGATGTCAGCGTCCTAGTGATCAGGATAGACTATGGAACATAAGTCAAGTCGGAAGTTATAACCCTATGTTGCCGTGTTGTTTACAACTTTGCTTCTTATAAAACAAAAGATCAGTGCATCGTCCGTACTTGCAATATAGTTCAGTTTTATCAAACGGACTACGAACAGAAACGCATACTATATTACCTACAAAATAAGGTGCAGAATATATATATTTTTCTTTTTATTATCATTGTGTTGTAAATATCAACACGATTGTTTTACGATCTCAAAAGCTGACCTGTGTTGGATCTCAGCCGGACTTATCTAAGTTAGGAGATGAAAATAATTTAACGGATAAAACTCAAGTCAAATCCAGAAACCGCAGAGAACCAGAGCCGAACTTTGATACTTTTGATTACGAGTTTTGCAAATATTCGAAAAGAAAATAAGGTCAAAATGCAACAAGATATGACAGAAATTAAGGAACAACTAAACGATATTAGGGCATGTACAGATAGAGTGATCGAGGAACAGAATATAATGAAAAATTAAATTGGACTACCTAAAAACTCCGTACTACAAACGAAAATAATATAAAACTTTTTGAAAATAGTATAAAGACTACTAGTAAAATGCCTTCATCTTCATTACAGTTATAAAAGACATCTTTCATCTATGAAGAAATTATAAAAGAATGCCAGAAACGTAATCATAAGACAAAAGAACATGATTATCTTAGCAATACCTGAACTTACAAGCGCAAATAAAACCAAAAGGTCCGACTTCGATATGAGCGAAGTTCTTAATATGATTAATATGATTGACAAAAGTTTTTAGGGGCTTTCCCTTAAAACTTTCAGAATTGGCAAATACAGAAAAGAATCGCCCAATAAAGGCATGTTTCAAATCCGATCAAACAGCGATGAAGTTACTACGTAAGAGGGACAATATAAAAAATAATATAAAAATATAAACAGATAAAACCCACAACCAGCGTAACTACATGAAGCATCTGAAAGAGGAATTGGTACGTCACCAACAGAGTGGCGAGGAAAATCTTACTATCGAAGCACACCGAAAATAATCATGCAGCAGCCAAAAAACTAAACTCACATTGGGACAACAATGTTGATGTATATAGACATTGCAATATTAAATATGCTACACTAGGTAATTATCAACAAATACCTCCAAGTTTACATTCACTCACCTTTTTCTATGCTAACGTACAAGATGTAGTTGCTCCTGGAAAATTTGATGAACTACAATGTTTTATTAAATCTATTCCGAAAACTACACATTTGATACTCGTAACTGAAACGTGGACAAAGTCGGATAATGAAGCGAAGCTGTTACGAATGAGTGGATAATATATATAATCATTACTACAACTTAAGATCTGACACCTGTAATAAGAGTACACCATGACTGAAAGTTACTACACAGACTGCACAAACTGGATATTGCTCAACATATTATCTCTTAATGTTGGAGTTATATACAAACCGGGATGGACTAATTCTACAGAATTTGTCAATATATTTGAGAAACAACTTGAACAACACAATAGGTCTATTATATTTGGAGATTTCAATATAGATTTACTGTTCAGCGACCAAACTACATTACAATATAAGAATAGAATAGGGTATTGTATCATGAACAAAATTGAAGAAAATTACTCCACTAGACAGACAACAACGTGTAAATCAGTTCTGGATCCAGTATACACCAATTGATTTGAAGATCATATTAATTTCTTTATTTACTAGATTCTGCGATGTCTGCGATGTTGTTCAGAAAGACCATGAAAGACATGTATTGAGTATATTCAACCTAAAATTACTTCTTAAACGGGCGCTTTGTGTAAAGTAGTAAACTGTCTGCTTAAACAAGTCCGTTTCAATATATATCTACAACTCTTTAGAAAGGCCACATTTAAATTATTTAGTAAAAGTTTGGGGTAATGCAGCGACGTCCGAAAGGTCTTCAAACGAAAGAAAATAAAGTTATAAAAGTCTTATTTCATTATAAATACCTAACACAAAACCATTTACTCTATTGCCAGAACACTATATGGAAATAAAAATCTGATGTATGAAGGAGCTAAATTAAATACTGTTAGTAAATTACCTAAGGCCATGTTAAATCTGACAATGATTATAAAAATAAGCTTAAGCTATATGTAATAGAAAATATAATTTGCGTTATTTTTTTTAGTTTACCAACTTTAATAGCTTAATATATTCACTCGTATATATGCATGCTCACTGCACATACTAGTTGTACTAAATATTAGTAATATAAGTGAAACTTTGTAATTTCTTTAGACAATACATTTCTTTAAAACTAAATAAACTTGGCTTTGAGGCATTTCTCTGACCTGAAAACATTTTCTTTAAAGCAATGCTTAAGACAAAGTTACTCATATATCAAGGCAAATAATGTGTCCGCGGTGTCTTATGTTGACAGCATACTTTCATTCCAGAGCGACCAGCACAACACCACGCTTTCTACTAAGCCCTCAGAATCAAACCCCAATCCCGTCGACCGCACAATATTCGGCGCAAACTGTAACACTTAAAAACACATTAGATCAGAAAAAGGCTACTTTTTTATTTAGCACGTTAAAGTTACAACTTTTTTTTTTGGTACTTCGTCAAACATTTCGAACCCCAAAATGTAGCCCATTTAAATCGTATGAACTATCAAATTACGACATAACTCGAGCAGTTTAAATTTCCACTGAATGCAAAACCATAAGTCATCCAGAACGCCTTCAAATTGATTTTCAACCTTTGTTAACATATTTGGGTACATTACGAATTTATAAAAGCACTTGCGGGTGCCCTAAGTGTAAGTCGAACAAAAATATGTAACTTTGAAACTTTTTTTTTTTAATATTCTGCTTTTAACTTTTACTCTACACTTTAGTGGGTGAAAATTTCCAATATGGACCACCGATTTAAATGCCCATATTTTTTTTGTAGATAGTACTCACTAAAAGAAAGCACAAAATCCCCTTCATCAGACATAAAATAGGGGGACTGATAAAAAGGGGCTTCTGTATCTATTTTTTTTTTTTTTTTTTTTTTTTTTTTATAGAATAGGGGGCAAACGAGCATGCGGCTCACCTGATGTTAAGTGACTACCGCCGCCCATGAACAACCGCAACACCAGGGGAATTGCAGATGCGTTGCCGGCCTTTTAGAAAGGTGTAAGCTCTTTTCTTGAAGGTTCCTAAGTCGTATCGGTTCGGAAAATTCGCTGGTGGTAATTGATTCCACAAAGAAGTTGTGCGAGGGAGAAAACTTCTTCTAAATCGCACAGTGGTGGACCGCCAATCATCCAGATGGTATGGATGGTAACGCGAGTTTTGTCGCGACGTGCGATGGTGAAATTGAGCGGCTGGAATTAGTCCGAACAATTCCTCAGAGCACTCCCCGTGATAGATGCGATAAAATACGCAAAGAGATGCAACATCTCTACGCAGTGCCAGTGTATCGAGCCGATCGGAAAGAACTCGGTCGTCGACGATTCGAATCGCTCTGCGCTGGATGCGGTCAAGTGGAAGGAGCTGGCACTGGGGTGCCCCGGCCCAGAGATGAGAACAGTATTCCATGTGGGGCCGAACTTGCGCTTTGTAAAGTTGCAAGCGATGTGCCGGCATGAAATACTGTCTCGCTCTGCTGAGCACGCCAAGCTTTTTAGAGGCCAATTTGGCCTTCCCTTCCAAGTGACCACGAAACTGCACGCTATTCGATATGTCGACGCCAAGGATTCCGATACTGGCTGAGGCAGCAAGGGGAGTGCCTTGAAACTGAGGAGATACGACAAAGGGGTTCTTTTTAGCGGTAAACGCGCAAACTTGTGTCTTCTGGGGATTGAACTGGACTAGATTTAGTCGGCCCCAATCCGAGACTTTGTTAAGCAAAGACTCGACTTCAGACACAAGTTTGTCCCGGTACTCGGCGACGTTTTCCCGAGAAATATTGGCACGGCCGGTATATAAGGCATCCCCAGTGCTGTCGTCTGCATAGCAATGAATGCTACCAGTTAGCAGCATATCATTGATATGCAGGAGAAACAGCGTTGGTGATAGCACGCAGCCTTGTGGAACACCAGCGTTGATAGGCTTGTAATCAGAGCATGCACCGTCTACTACGACCTTGATGCTCCGATCAGCAAGGAAACTGGTGATCCATTTGCACAATTTCTCGGGAAGCCCATAGGAAGGAAGCTTCGAAAGAAGCGCCTTGTGCCAGACCCGATCGAAGGCCTTCGCTATGTCCAAACTAACGGCCAATGCCTCCCCCTTGGACTCTACTGCCTCCGCCCATCTATGAGTTAAGTAAACTAAAAGATCACCTGCTGATCGACCCCGACGAAAACCGTACTGACGGTCACTGATCAGCTGGTGATCCTCAAGGTACCTCATGAGCTGGCAGTTTATAATGGATTCCATTATTTTGGAGAACAAGGAGGTGATGGCGATAGGCCTGTAGTTGGACGGGTCTGAGCGGTCGCCTTTTTTAGGGATCGGGTGGACCAAAGCTGTCTTCCATGAATTCGGGACTACGCCTTGGGAGTAGGAGTACCGGAAAAGACGCGTTAAAACCGGTGCCAACTCCGGAGCACACGTCTTCAGCACAATGGGAGGGACTCCATCGGGCCCACTCGACTTGCTGACGTCCAGGGAGAAGAGTGCTTTGCGAACCGAGCGCTGTGTAAATCGCACATCCGGCATGGAGCACTCACATCGCGGGATGGTCGGCGGTGTGTTCCCCCCGTCATCTAGAGTCGAGTTGGACGCAAAAAGAGAGCACAACAGATCGGCTTTCTCTTTTGCGGCATGGGCCAGTGAGTCGTCCTCTCTGTGCAGAGATGGGAGGGATGGCTGACAGAAGTTCCCTTGGACAGCCTTGGCGAGAGACCAGAATGCACGGGTTCCCGAAGGAAGGCGAACTAGCTTCTCGCCAATTCTGCCGATGTGCTCAGACCTTGCCTTGGCAATGACGCTTTTGAAGGACCTGGAGGCGGAATTATACTTCTTTTTAAGTGCGCTGGTGTTTAAATCCCGAGACGTTGATGCGTCAGCCCAGGCCCGGTAGCACTCCTGCTTATAGCGTGATGCTATTTTACAGGAGCGACCAAACCATGGCTGGGATCTGCCTCCGATGGGCACCACAGAGGATGGAATAAAAAGTTCCATACCCTGAAGTACCACATCAGCAACAGAATCGGCAACAACGCTGGGATCTTCCGGCGAGAAGCAAACCCGCCCCCAAGGGTAGGATGCAAAAAAAGACCGCATCCCGTCCCAATCAGCTGACCTATAGTGCCAAACACGGCGGCAAGCTGTAGATCGCAACTGCGATTGGAGCGTGAGTGGCACTGTGCTCCGGATCAGACAATGGTCCGAAGAGCCCAGAGGGGCATCGACGGAGACCTGATATCCGTCCGGATGAGAGGTCAGCAGAAGGTCCAACAGGGAAGGTACATGGTCTTCCACATCTGGGATCCGCGTAGGCGAAGTAACCAGTTGTGTTAGACCATATGCCAAAGCAAAGTCGTAGACAGATCTACCCGCATGATCGGTTGAACGAGAACCAAGCCATTCAGCGTGGTGGGCGTTGAAATCACCGAGTATCACGATCTCTGCGGATGGGACCTGTTGTAGCACGGAGTCTGCAGCCATTTGGACGTGGTCGATGAGTCGGTCTGTGTCGGCATTACCGCTATGGGACCTATAGAGGCACCCGTAGACGCGGGGATGGTCGTCGCTGTCTACGCGCAGCCATAGGATGGACAGGTCCGTACCTTCAAGGCTGCCGAGGCGTCGAAAACAGATGTCCTCTCTGACGTATACACAAACTCCAGCCCGGGGCACAAAGGAGTGTTCCAATTTGTACCCCGGGTAGGAGAGATATGAAGTATCAGCCGGAGAGGACACCTGAGTCTCGGTTAAAAAGAGCAAGGCCGGCTTCGCCGTCTCTAGATGGTAATGGACAGCGTTAAGGTTGGAATGAAGTCCCCTGATGTTGCAAAAATTCACGGATAGCATGACAGGGGTCGCCTTGGTTGTATTGCTCCGCTTGCCCCGAGCAGCATTAGTCACGAGCGGAATTTTGCCCCCCCCAGAATACGCGGGGCAGCCTGAGCACCCACGCTCAGGAGTGAAGTAGTTTGTTCGTGGATGCTCAGCGAGGGATTCTCCAGGGTTGCTGGTACCCTCCTGGGGTAGTCTTGTATTTAATTCCACTACCATGTTGATGGGGGGGGGGGGGGGGGGGGGGGAATTGGGCCTCCGGCCACCTGCACTCACCAAACGCAACGCAGAGGTAAACCTCTACTTCACGCTGGTATTCTGTGAGGTCGTGGTACCACCCCGGTTCGAGCTGGCCCATCCGTGCGACAGCAAAAGCTACCGCTTGGCTCTACCACTATTTTGAGACTGCAACGTCTCCGGCGCTGCGGGAAGAGCAGCCTCTACGCCTTTGCGTAACAAATCGCAGGCATCGGACGAGTCGAAGCTGCGGAGGCGAGGATTTGTTACAGCAGGTGGAGGCTGCTCCCCCTACGCGCCTCCGGCTCTATATAACCACTCTAGGGGTAGGACAGACTCGTACCAGGTGGAGTAGGGGTCAATCAATTCGATTCTTTGACATAAGTTGAACCTAACCTATTTTATTTGTTATCTGCCCTAATAAAAATAAATAAATAAAAATAAAACAAATTTCAATAAGAGATTATTTACTATGGTATCTTTCTGGTTTTTCATAAAATGGATTTATATTTACATTATAAATGCAAACATGAATAAATATCGATATTTTATAAATAGATTTTTTTGTGAATCGATACTTCAGCTTACGATTTGAATCGATATAAAAATAGATCTTTTTCGGAAAGAATCGACATCCCGACCGTACTGTAACCGGATACCCATTTTACTGGAAACGAGGCATTCCAACTTAGTCCTCACGGGTGACAACGCATCTGCATTTTGATTCGTAATCGAAGATAGATGTAGACGTCTATGGGCCACAGCAACCACTTACCAACAGGTGGACTGTGTGCTCGTTTGTCTCCCTTATCCTATAAAAATAAATAAAAAGATGATAGCATCAGTGTAGCCGAGTGTGTGCAGACGCCCCGTCGACTGAACGCCTGCCGGAGAGCCTCGCGACACCCAGGGTAAGGTTCTTATGCAGGGGGTGACACTCCCTGAAATGAGATTGTAAGAGATTTTTATTGGGGTTTAAATAAATGACATTAGAAAAATAAGGTTTTGCAATAATGGAAACCATAGTTGTGATGGCCAGTTAGGATAAACTAATATGCCGTGTGCATTATCATCGATTATTTTTAAGGCATTTTAGTATCAAGGAAAAAGGTGGAAACGTGTAGAAGTAGTAGTTATTCCAGTCTTCTGTAAATGCGTCGACGGGTACTGCGTCAGGGTCTTGTTTCATTAAATGAATTTGGCACACTTTGTGTTATCTCGAGACGCAATTAGGTCTATCTCAGGTTGACCGAAATATTTTATTACGTTTTGGAAAGCTTCATCAGAAAGGGACCACTCAGTATTCAGATTAACTATTCTAGACCCAGCATCAGCACGGTTTTTTTTTGTATTGACATATGATGCATATACCCAAAGATCGCGCTGCTATCACCATTTCCAAAGGGACCTGGCCAACTCGTTTAAGTGGGTGTATTTAATACCCCTCATACGATTTATATAACTAATCGCAATGGTATTGTATATGCGTAGTAATGTTGCACAGTTGGTTTTTCCTACATGGGGAAATGCCTACGCATACCCGCTTCGCAGGGGCAAGGACGGGTTATGTCGGACTCGCACCGACTAAAACCTCACGGTGTTCCACCTTCGTCGCATATTGGCAGGGCCACGGGAACGCTTTCGCACACATCCGCGGCCCCACCAGCGCCAGCCGCCCCGTTCTCCATCTCAGGCAAGGCGCACTAGCAACACAAGGCACTCTCCTCTCCACGGCCTCCAACTCCACCTGAGTCCGATACGTGGAGACCATGGGGTCAGGAATATCGAGCGCTTAGTAGCACCCGCTTTCCCGACCCCAGCGGCGGATTTATTCTCTGTGGCTTCGCTGCCAACCAAGTTTCGGCCGCGGAGGGTAGGGAGAACGGCGCCTCGCAATACCGACAATCCTCTCCCCCCGCAGCCCCACCACCACCGCATCAACGGTGCGGCCCCGTCAGAGGCACGGAGGATAGGGCGAGTGGCGCATCGCCATACAAACACTCCTATCAGCTGCAGTGGTAGGGGGAGAGGACACCCCTGTCACCGCAGCCCACCGACACAAATAGGTACCGAGGTAGCCGCCCCTACACCACGGGCCAGCCAAGGGGTTCCTCTTTGTTCACCGCGGATGACCATGCCACCGCTACTAAGCCCAAAAAGGCTTCATCAGTTGTAAGTAATTGATATGGCCTGGATATAATTGGATGGATATAATTATTTTTCTGATGACTTCTATTTATTATGCACTTGAGCGTTTTTACAAACTGAACCCCAGCTTGATCGCGACGCGTCGGTATAAATTTCGATGGCAAATTTTGGCTATCGCATAAAGTTGCGTGTTGTGTCGATATCTGACAACCACCAAAACAAATCTTCTAATATAGTATCAGGTAGGTTAATTTTAACTTCGAAATTATTACGAGTATTATTATTGCTTAAGTAACGTAAGGATGGGGGATCTTATTACCAAAACACAAGCGTGTCTTTTTACCGCTAAAAGGAGCCCGCTCACCTTGGCTCCTACTTCCCGGAATGTACCCTTGGAGTACACTGACCGCCTTCAGTTGTTGGGGATTGAACTTTCTCCTAACCTAAACTATGGGCGGTTCATTGAGTTCAGAGCCAAAGCAGCCGCAAGGAAACTTGGTGTCCTTGCAAGGGTGCGGCGGTACTTCACGCCGGGGCAGCTTCTTACCTTATATAAAGCGCAAGTCCGGTCGTGCATGGAGTACTGCTGTCACATATGGGCTGGTGCTGCAAAATGCCACCTGGCAGCATTGGACTCAGTGGAGAGACGTGCTAAGAGGCTCATTGGTGACCTTGATTTGGTTGAAACCAATCTTGTCAGCCTCGAGCACAGGCGCAGAGTAGCCAGTCTCTCGGTATTCTATAGGATGCATTTCGGTGAGTGTGCGCAGGAACTACACGCCTTAATTCCTCCCTCTCCTTTCCACCATCGGACAACCAGACGGTCGGCGGGTTTTCATCCCTTTATTGTCAATATTCCACGCATTAGAACCAAACGGTTTGCTTCGTCTTTTGTAATGCGTACAGCAAAGGAGTGGAATAATTTGCCGGCGTCTATCTTTTCGTCCGAAAACAATCTAGGCGTCTTCAAGGCAAGAGTGAATAGGCTTTTGTTGCGATAAGACAGTGCGATACCATCTAAGACTCGCGAATAGAACATGACTGTAAATTTGTAACCAACTCGGCAATGTAACATCGCTTACTGTCCGGTAATTCTATGCTGAGGTTATTGGTATTGTAACAGAATCCTAAATATTTTCAGGATGGTCGCGGTTTTATCATATTTTTGTTATAATGAACAACGAAACCTAATAACTTGAGTAGTTTCAAAGTTTCATTAATATTATCAAGACACTTGTCATAACTATCTCCAATACATAAGATATCGTCTAAATGATACACTGATCGAAAACCGCGGTGCCTGAGATATGCAATAACTGCCTTTATAACCTTAGTGAATACCCGCGGGGCTACGGAAAATCCGAACGGCATGCAATTAAAGCTAAATGTGGGAGTTTTATACAAATTATTGGGCTGAAATTGAAATTTTAAATATTTGCGGTCCTTCTGACCGGTTAATAGCTAAAAGGAAATATGAATCTTTTAGGTCGACGGTAGCGAGGTATCCATGGCGTGGTATCAATTTGCATGCACTTCGATAATCCTCAATTTTAACGAACATTAAAAACGAACATTTTTCGTTTTTTATTAGTCTACTTAATGGCTTCAAATTTAATATATAGCGTTTATCGCCGTTAGGCTTCAGCGTGAGGAATATTTTAGATATAAATTGATCTTTAGTCGCAATTACACTCTGAGATATTCAAATAATGACTTTAGTTAATTAATGGCTTTTATCACATCTGATTTTCAGTGTATTATAGATTTATTTCTAGTGGTTACTGATTGACTCCCAGGCGTGTGAAAAGGTATTGGATAGCCGTTTTTCAACCAATCAAGAATTACATTGTTGTTTGTTATTTTACACCATCGCTCATAAAAGTAGGTAAGTCTACCTGCATGTACCTGCGTCAACGGTGGGACTGCGCGGGCATCATAGGTTTTTCGTGAGCCGCGGCACGCCGTGGCGGCTGCACTGGCAACGTATGGGTGGCCACTTCCTGCCGTCGTCTGTCTCTTGTATGCCCACCTGTTCGCCGAATACCGAGGACGCTGGCTCCAGTTTTCCTGGTAGGACGGATGGGCGCTGGGCTGTTGAGGTGGCTTTGCAGTTTTTGCAGGCGTTTTAATGAAAAGGTCTTGCTTCTCAGTGGCCTTGGTGGCTTTAATTTTCTCAGATAAGGAAGAACCAAATAGTGATGCGTCCCGTTCGCACTCTTTAACAATATTGAAGAAGGCCTTGTCCAAACTAGGAGTGATTATTTTTACTCGTGCCTGCGTTGTCAAGTAGTGTAAATCACAAAGTAGGCGGCAACTATTGCTCAACTGTTTCATGGCTAGAACCTTGTTATCACTCTTCAGCAGCAGGTCCATGACACTGTTGATGTCAGTGATGTCCGTACCGAGCTGCTGTTGAGACGCTGCAAGTGTCTTGTTCCGGTTGCGAACCATGTCTGGTACAGCCGCGTTAGCCGTAAGTCTACAATTGTCTCTTTAGGATGCCTTTACTAGATATAGTCATTCTTTTCTTAAGCAAAGTAAGCCACAATTGTGATAAATTACTGTGAATATCATCGCCATAATCAGGTGAGTCTGACGTGGATTCGCCGACGGCTGACAGTAGATCAGTATCTAGCTCGGGTTCTAACTACTATTGGTTTCCTCTTCAGGGTAGGGTTCCGAATAGCCATCACGTTGATTATCACCGGGAACCGGATCCACGTTGTGCAAAATATCAGGTGGCACGGATATTGGTTCCACAATGGGTTCGTTATCGTTGCCCAAGGTCTCGTAAAGATCTTCTGTACCTAAAATTACAATTTGCAATTTAAGTGGTCAAAATAACCGATTGAGGGTAGCGTGATATTATTATTTGTTTATAATTGAAAATATCTGCACGAACATTACATCTGTTTTAGATTGTACGTAATTTGTGCATGTTTGTCATAGTTGAAGACTAGCAGTCAACCTCAATGCAATTAAAGTAAATTAGTTACGTGTGACTACACCTATTTTATAACTTAGTTCCGAAAAATTTCAAAGTTATGACTCGCAGTCAATTCCAGTGCATTTACCAAGCTGATAACACTGTCCACTTTTTGATCACTAATTAAGGATTGTATTTTTGCTTACCTTAGTCTTCTGACTATGATAGTTGTAAAGATCTTATTCTTCGTCTTTGCCTTTCTTTTTTCTTGATTTTACGTATTTTTCGAGCATAGTGTTCGAGTTTCGACAGTGCACTTTTTTGGCATGTTGCTTGCAGAGCGCGTGCGATAGTTACCGCGCACGAAAAAGGAATAAGCTTACGTCAAAGTGCCAACACAAGGCAGCCATAACGGAAGTACGTCACTAAACCCTTTTAAAAAAATCTTTAAAATTTGTGCGAAGTTACCAAGTAAGTAAGTAGGGAAACTAACTACATTGTTATAATCATATTTGAAAAATGAAGCCAGGAATTATAATATAGTTTATTCGCAAAATAGGTAATTATAATATATAAGTTGCTAGCCTAGGACGATGTCGCTATTTATCCACCTCTGACTATATCCATATTATATCTATCGAGTAGTCTGTTTAAATGAATATTTTACAACCGTCACCTTTACTGCCTGCCAATAGTCCACTGCTTTACATAAGCCTTCTCCATAAATTGCCTCATAGGGGGGATATTTGCTGTACTACCCATTTTTAGTTGGTATTAGGAAGACGCTGCTGCCCATCTCTTGGCTTATTTCCTTCTGCTACCTATTACGACACCTACAGGATAGTACGGGATGTGAAGATGTTCTTACACCGCCACTACACGGCGTGATATATCTTATTTAAAGTAACAATATATGCTGAGAAGTTTTTCTAAATATTCAATTTTGGCTAATATTTGTTCTAAAGATCAAGGATAGAACTAGTTTTCTGCTAATGAGCACAAAGAATAAAATAAAAACAGGATGTTATTATTTTACAAAACATTGTACAAATATCACAAAGATAATCCGACAAGTATAACATGACAAAGAAATATTTCATTTTAGCAAAAGGCGATGTATTTTGTTTTAGAGGTCGAGTCAATAAGTCACTGTGATTTAGCCTCATTTCATGTTGTTGTTGGCAAATATGTTGTGTTCAATCTAATTACATGTTCTAAACGTATAACACAGACGTGTTTCGGATGTAGGTTGAGGATGTAGTTGAAGTTCCATGGAAATTAATTAAAACTAGAATAGTGTTAACTTTGTTAACGAAATTCACATTGAAGATTTGATAATCCTTTTTTTTAACTGAAATGTAAAAGGAATTTACAGTCAAGAGAATGGTAAGATGGTCCATGGATTCCTTCAGCCAACTTCAGACAAACTAGGCTACAGTTGTGACACTCCTGAGAACTAAGATGGAATGCTTCAAAGTCTGTGTGGCGTAGCCACATATTATATGTCAAAAATTAAAAATATAGTTTGAACTGTCAACTGCCATGTGCGTGATTCATGTTGTTTTTCTTTATATTAAATATAGTTGCTAAATTAGTATTAAAATCTTAATTATTATAAAAATTGCATTAGCCTTCCGTTTGTATATATTGTGTGTTGTTATAAACTATAGTGTGGTAGTAAATGTACTGTTATTGTGAACTGTGAAGCCGATTTATAAAGGGAATAAAAATTATAACAGTGAACAGTGAGTTATTTCGTATCACCAATTTCACTACACTGGTGACCCCGGAAGTTTGGACACTAGATAAAAATATTCATCAAAAGCTCAATAAATAGTAATGGCAAACACCAACGACACTAATAAAGCAAGAGAAAGTAGTTCATTTTCACCTTCCGACGTTTATCGCGTCGGAGTACGCCTGCCTCCGTTTTGGCCAGAAGAACCAGGCGTATGGTTTGCCCAAATAGAAGGCAATTTTGCACTTTCTGGAATAAAAGATGATGACACCAAAAATTTTTTTATCATTTCACAACTGGATCATCGGTATGCAGCTGAAGTGAAAGACATTATCGTTTCACCGCCGGCAAAAGGCAAATACGAGAAATTAAAGACCGAGCTGATAAAAAGATTGTCAGCATCAAGAGAAAAGGAAGTAAAGCAACTATTGATGCATGAGGAACTTGGTGATCGCCGCCCGTCACAATTTCTGAGGCATCTGCAACATCTAGCAGGTCCTAATGTTCCTGACGATTTTATTCGAACAATTTGGACCAGTAGGTTGCCAAACAACCTACAAACTGTCATTGCGTCACAACCAGACTCAACGCTGCAAGCACTAGCAGATTTGGCAGACAAAGTTCATGACCTCGTACCTACTGTGCCACAAGTTGCGTCAACAAACGCAATATCGGTTGATTTGCTAGACAAAATGACTCAACAAATAGCTGAGCTCACTCGTCAGGTTCAAGCCCTATCAGCTAGGGACAGCAGGAGTAGATCCCGTTCAAGGAACTGTAATAGTCGAAGCCAACGCAAAAATAGTAGGTCTCGTCGGTCCCAATCTAATTATAAAAAATTTCCGATTTGCTTTTACCATCACAAATATGGTTACAAAGCAAGAATATGCCTCAATCCATGCGACTATAAACAGGAAAATTCTCAAAGCGGTCGTTAATGGCGACAGACGAATGCCTTAGCTTATCCGGTCGCCTGTTTGTTTCGGATCGACGATCAAAAGTGCAATTTTTAGTCGACACAGGTAGCGACATATGCGTTTTCCCCCGCTCCGCAACAAAGCGAACGACGCTCCGTACCAAAGAGAGTACGAACTTTTTGCTGCCAACGGAACGCCGATATCTACTTATGGGTTCGTACACTTTAATTTAGACTTAGGTCTTCGGCGAGATTTCAGCTGGCGATTTGTAGTCGCTGATGTAAATAAAGCCATAATAGGTGTTGATTTTTTATCATTCTACCACATCATTATTGACTGCCGGAATCGACGTCTCATCGATAGCAGTACAAATTTATCAGCTTCCGCTACATCAGCTCTTTCATCAAACGCCATATCATCGGTAAAAACCATTTCCGGTGAATCTAAGTACCACACTCTTTTGCGCAACTTCCCTGATATAACTCGACCTTCAGGCACGCATAAAGTTCCTAATCATAATACTCTCCATTATATTAGGACAACTCCAGGACCTCCAGTTTCTTGTGCACCAAGGCGATTGGCTCCTGACAAATTGAAAATAGCGAAGGCAGAATTTGAAGCTATGCTTAAAAATGGGACAGCAAGACCTTCAGAAAGTCCATGGTCATCTCCACTACATCTGGCACCTAATAAAGATAACGGGTGGAGACCATGTGGCGATTACAGGTTATTAAATGCACGCACGATACCTGATAGGTATCCTATACGTAATATTCAAGATTTTATGTACAATATATCAGGATGCAAAATTTTTTCAACCATTGATTTAGTTAAAGCATATAATCAAATACCGGTAAATCCAGAAGATATTTCAAAAACGGCCATAACGACGCCCTTCGGATTGTATGAGTTCCCGTATATGACGTATGGCCTGAGAAATGCCAGCCAAACGTTCCAAAGATTCATGGACGAAGTGACGAGAGGAGTCGATTTTTGCTACTCCTATTTGTACGATTTTTTAATTTTTTCAAAAGATGAACAAGCACACCTTAAACACCTCCATCAAGTTTTCACAAAATTGCAAGACTATGGAATGGTAATAAACACGTCCAAATGTGTATTCGGAGCCTCCACTGTAACCTTCCTAGGCTACACCGTTTCACCCGAAGGCGTCAAACCCTTGACCTCAAAAGTACAAGCCATCAAAGATTTTCCAGTGCCAAAGAACGTGAAAGAATTGAGAAGATTCCTGGGAATGTTAAATTTCTATCGCAGATTTGTCCCAGGAGCAGCAGAAACTCAAGCTCCATTAAATTCACTCCTAACCGGGGCGGTAAAGGGTTCACATCCAGTAAATATTACAGGTGACGCACTAATAGCGTTTGTAAAATGCAAAGAAGAACTATGCAATGCAACACTCTTAGCATACCTTGACTTAAATTCAAAACTGGGAGTAGTGACAGACGCTTCAGACATAACAATTGGAGGGGTCCTGCAGCAATTTAAAGATGGTGAATGGTAGCCTCTGTCCTTCTTTTCTCGCAAATTGAGTCCTTCACAGAGAAAATATTCTCCATACGACCGAGAACTATTAGCGATCTATGAAAATATAAAATATTTTCGGCACATGCGCGAGGCGAAACACTTCACCATATTTACTGATCATAAGCCAATATGCTACGCATTTCAACGTCGATAAGAAAAATGTTCACCACGGCAATTTCGCTATTTAGATTACATATCCCAATTTACAACGGACATACAACATATTTCTGGGAAAGAAAATGTCGTAGCTGACACTCTTTCACGAATAGAGGAATTATCTAAGCCCGTCGACTTAAGCACACTCGCAAAAGCGCAGTCAGAAGATCCTGAGTTAAAAAAAATTATAAATGGTGAAACATCACTTTAACTAATTAAGGTTAAAATACCAGGTACGCTAGAAGAATTATACTGCGACAATAAAACGCAAATAACTCGCCCTTATGTGCCCCAGAAACTTCGACGGCAAATTTATGCAACACTGCATTCACTGAGTCACCCAGGCGCTAATGCTACCGCAAAATTAGCAGCACAGCGTTACGTTTGGCCCGGTATGAACAAAGACTGCCGAGCGTGGGCTAAAGCATGCCACGTGCCAGACCTCAAAAATTACCCGACACGTCATCGCCGTTACACAAATTCGAATTGCCACGTACCCGGTTCCAATACATTCACATAGACATAATTGGACCTCTTCCACCATCAGAAGGTTTTCGGTACTGTCTGTAGATAGATTCACACGGTGGCCAGAAGCAATCCCATTAATAGATGTTACTGCGGAATCCGTTGCAAAGGCCCTGCTACTAGGTTGGATTTTGCGATTTGGATGTCCTGTGGAAATAATAACTGATCGGGGAAGGCAGTTTGAATCATTGATGTTCAAATATCTTTCAGATTCAATAGGTTTCCAACACAAGAAAACAACTGTTTATCACCCTGCATGTAACGGAATAGTGGAAAGAATGCACAGGCAGTTAAAATTAGCCATAACTTGTCACGGTAACCAACACTGGACTGAAAGTTTGCCACTAGTATTATTAGGTATGAGAAGTGCTTTAAAGGAAGATCTACAAGCATCGCCGGCTGACTTAGTTTATGGTGAACCGTTAAGACAACCGGGAGAATTCTTCTATCCTTCCTTGACAACAACCACTGATGTGACGGATTTCACTGCACGCCTACGTGCTAACATGAAAATATACGTCCATTGCCAGCGTCACGGCACAGTAAATACAAGACCTTTGTTTTCAAAGACTTGCCAACAGCTACGCACATGTATCTGAAAGATGAAACAAAATCGCGAGCATTTCAACCATCTTATACAGGGCCATACAAAGTCATACAAAGAAATGATAAAGTTTATAAACTTCTAATTAGAGGCAATGAAGTCACAGTTTCCATAAATCGGCTAAAACCAGCCTACACAATTCAGGAAAACACTGAACTCCAAGGTCCTGTCATAATGCAGCCGCCTGAAAGTAAAGAAGACATTAAGATTAAAAAAACACGTTGGGGACGAAGTGTGAGATTCCCAGATTACTATCGCCCGTCATGAGACGGTCTCTGGGTGTAGTGATGTGGCGTAGCCACATATTATATGTCAAAAATTAAAAATATAGTTTGAACTGTCAACTTTACAAATTTAGTTGCTAAATTAGTATTAAAATCTTAATTATTATAAAAATTGCATTAGCCTTCCGTTTGTATATATTGTGTGTTGTTATAAACTATAGTGTGGTAGTAAATGTACTGTTATTGTGAACTGTGAAGCCGATTTATAAAGGGAATAAAAATTATAACAGTGAACAGTGAGTTATTTCTTATCACCAATTTCACTACACCTGTAATTATACTGGCTTTATATACTACTCAGTCATGCTGCAGCTATATTAGTAGTATAGTTGTACCACGAATGGGTCGGCTCGACCGGGGAAGGACTACGCTCTCACAGAATACCAGCGTAAAATAGCAGCTTAACACTGCTGTGTTTCGTATGGTGAATGTAGAGAACCGGATACCCTTTTTACTGGAAAAGAGGCATTCTATCTTAGTCCTCACGGTTGACAACGCATCTGCATTTTGATTCGCAAACGAGGATAGATGTGGATGTCTATGGGCCACAGCAACCACTTACCATCAGGTGGACAGTGTGCTCGTTTGTCACCCTATCCTATAAAAAAAAAAACTTTACAAGCGCAGGTTCGGCCTCACATGGAATATTTTTCTCATCTCTGGGCCGGGGCTCCCCAGTGCGATCTCTTTCCACTTGACTGCAGAGCAGAGCGGCTCGAATCGTCGACGACCGAGTTCTCTTTGATTGGCTCGATTTTCTATCATATTTAACACAGCGAGTGCTCTGAGGAATTGTTCGGATTAATTACAGCCACCAAATTTCACCAACACACATCGTGACTAAGCTTACGTTACCGTCCACATCATTTGGATACCTGGCGGTCCACTACTGTGCGATTTATTAGGAGTTTTCTTAGGAATCGTTCAACAATGGCAATTTTTATGAACTGATACGACTTAGGGACCTTCAAGAAACGAGCTTACTCCTTTTTAAAATGCCGGCAACTCATCTGCAATTCTTCTGGTTTTGTAGAATTATATTAAAATTTACAAAAAAAAAAACTATCTTGTTGACTGGTTGTACTGGTTGTACTGCCTGACATAGATGTTTCATGTTAAAACCAACGACCGTGTGCCCCGACACAGGCCCAGGCGATTTCTTTATTGGTACCGGTACAGTATCGTTTATTGTTTCACCTCCTTACATATTGTAGATGATTAAATCGGCATCCGTTATCATATTTTTTATCGATAACAATAATTGATAAACGTTGTCAACCACTAACTGTTTGGTAAATAAATCATGAAGTTACTGAATAACATAGGGCGCTTATTAAAATAATGATAAATGTTCTAGAACAATCTACCAGAAATAATAAAATTTAAAAATTATTGGGTAAGTATATTTACCCAATAATTTTTAAATTTTATTATTTTTCTTGCGATAATAAACCGAAATCACATTCAGTTTTTGCTCTATATCGGGATTTACAAAACCTTAATTCACAATCGAGCATATTTTGCTGTAACACAATAACTTGTATACAGTTCAATCAGTCGCCATGAAAATTGCTATACACAAGCAGGACATCTGAGGGGTTTTGCTACATTCATATAAAAGAGAATTTTAGTGTCCAAATAGTATCGTTAAGATTTAAAATTATACTAAACAAATATATGAATATATAGAATAAATAAAGATGCTAAGTATACGTCTATTTATAGAAGAATTAACAGCAGGGAATTTTGCCAAATCGACAATGTTACGCTGCATATACGGCCAATAATAATTAATATTAATCGTGCTCTGATTCGGTGCACTATTTCGGTTCATATGAACTTATAGCATAATATTTCAAAAAGTAAACTGTTGTCAGTGTACCCTTCATTATATTATTCTGTGTATGATAAGACATCATAAGAATTTGCAATGTTCTTAACCTTCAACTGGATTTGAATACCTACAGTTGTCACCATTGACATTTTGAAAATTTACAATTAGGAAAGTTATTTGTAGTCTTTAAAGATAGTTGTATTCAGACCAGCGTTACGCATACAATCAATTTTATGATGTGGTGGTGCGTGGTAGAGTATATTATAGTTGTAGCACGAATGGGTCGGATCGACCGATGCTCTCACAGAATACCGGCGTAAAATAGCAGCTTAATACTGCTGTGTTTCGTATGGTGAAAGTAGAGAAACGTACACCATTTTTACTGGATGCGATACACGCATACAACGCATCTGCGTTTTAATTTGTAATGGAGAATAGATGTAGATGTCTATATGCCACAGTATTCAGTTACCGTCACTAGACTGTGTGCTCGTTTTTCACCCTTATTCAATAAAAAAAGAGACCCATCCATTTATTACATTACATTATACATTTTTACTGGAAACAAGGCATTCCATCTATGTCCTCAGGGGTAGACAACCCATCTACATTTCGATTTTTAATCGAGGATATATATCTATGGGCCACAGCTATCAGTTAATATCAGGTGGACTATGTGCTTGTTTGTCACACTTATTCTATGTAAAAAAAAAGTATAAGCACTAATCTTGGTGACAGCTAACAATAGTTATTCTTTAGGTTCGGGAGTCATTTTAAGTACTTTTGCATTAACAGCTGATTCGTAATTTATATATCTATCTATCTATATATATATATATATATATATATATATATATATATATATATATATATATATATATATATATATATTACAAAAATTTTATTACAAAAAAGTAATTTATAATTTGTCTCAGGCTTAAACTAGTCTGTCATAATAAATAAATTGTATAGTATGGAGATCGGCAGCAAATTTCGCGAAGACAATGGCGTCGCGGCTAAGGAACTTGTGGCAAAGACTCTTCTTTAAACCCTTCTAAACTGCGTTTTGTAATACAGCCGTATATTAATATGCATATTGTTTGCATCATCATCATCATCATTACAGCCCTTCACAAGTCCACTGCTGAACATAGGCCTCCCCCAAAGAATGCCACAAAGCACGGTCCTGAGCCACCTGCATCCATCGACTTCCTGCAAATCTTACCAGGTCATCACTCCATCTAGTGGGGGGACGCCCTACACTTCGCCTGCCGGTACGAGGCTGCCACTCGAGAACCTTTCTTCCCCATCGGTTGTCGGTTCTTCGAGCTATATGGCCGGCCCATTGCCACTTCAGCTTACTAATCCGTTGGGCTATGTCGGTCACTCTGGTTCTACTGCGGATATCCTCATTTCTGAGTTTATCACGCAGAGAAACTCCGAGCATAGCCCTCTCCATAGCTCGCTGAGCGACCTTGAGCTTCCTCATCCGGCCAGCAGTGAAGGACCACGTCTCAGTTCCGTATGTCATCACTGGCAACACGCACTGGGTGTACAGTCTCGTTTTCAAGTTTTGAGGTATAACCCGCTCGCCAAGCGTGGCAACTATGGCAATATACCCCCCATAATTGTTTGCATATTTATTGATAATTGTGTGATGATGATTATGTGGCTTTTGTTGCTGTTTCGATTTGAAGTATAAGGGCAGCATTTTGAATATTTCCCCGTACCGAGTACTAGGTTTTTCCAAAAGCAACTCGAGATTCCAAACATCAGGTTTTGTATCATCACAAGATCAAATTTAGGGGTGAAGTAGCAGCTATTAGGCTCTCCTACTGCGTTCGTTTCTTCTGACACAGATAACAATTTTGAGAATGAGAATATGACAATACAGATTTAACCAGACAGTGTTCAGATGTACCCAAAGGGGAGGCAGCCTGTACGTCCAGTTCGAGAGTCGGCAGAAGGTCCCAGCAATTGGCTGTGTGACTGTGTACGTCGGGTACATTAGTCGCTTTCTGTATAAGCTGGGAAAGACCTAGCGTCAAGGCAAAATTACACGCTTCTCTTTCAGTATGGTATGTCTTCTGGTATGAAAACAGTTAGTCTTGGTGATAGGCGTTAAAAATCTCCAGAAAGACCAGCTGTGCAATTGGATACAGTGCCCTGGCCTCCGCTGTGCGATCGATAGACACAGACATAAAGGATTTTATTAATAATTTTTTTATAGGATAAGGGTAACAAACGAGCACAAAGTCCACTTGATGATAAGTGGTTGCTGTGGGCCATAGAATCTACACCTATCCTCGTTTATGCACTTTCTCTCGGTTATGCACTATCGTTATGCCTCGTTTTCAGTAAAAAGGGTCCCCGGTTCTCTACACTTACCATACGAAACACAGCAGCGTTAAGCTGCTATTTTACGCGGGTATTCTGTGAGAGCGTGGTCCTTCCCCGGTCGGTCCAACCCATTCTGCTACGACTATACCAATAATATAGCTGCAGCATGGCTCTACCATGTAAAGTAAACAAGGTAGCACTCATTTCACCGTGTGTATGAGTCCAGTTGTATGTTTGTCTTATTACAATAAACATACCCATATTTGGGATATCTTAGGTTCTTATTACAGATCGTATTCTATTGTTTATCTTTTATTATATCTACATGTTATTCCTATTGTTTATCTATAATTATACATAGATATGTAGTCGACGTGCAGTTTATGTATGAAAAAGAATAAAAACCCAAGCGCGAGTTTTACGTTTAAAAAATTACAATTTATATTTAATTCATAATTTTACTCCGAACATCGTTAAATTGCCATCTCTTTATAATGTAAAGTTCCAACACGTACTGGTTGCGGTTGTCACGTTTTACCCTTCATCTTGATTAACACCACACGACGGAAAGAACCTCCTCGTTTAATTATAAATTATTCTAATTATAAATATAAGGCTTTATATTTCTTATAAAATGAGAGTTACAAGCGAAAACAGTACACCTGATGGTAAATGAATACTGTGATCCATAGATAGCTACTGGACCTATCCGTATAGTGACGATGTAAGAATATACAATTACTTATATCATTTAGTGGGTGTCTTAAAAGGTGACAGAGGGAAGCTGATGCAGGAGATGGGCAACAGCATCTTCCTGATAACAGCCAAATTTCATAACTGCGGGTGCTAACCCGCCTGTCAAGTATTGCAACTATGGCAAAGGTGCCCCCATATGAGGTAGTCTATGAGGGAGCCTATGTTCAGCAGTAAACTTTGATAGACTGTATTGATGATTATGATGAACGATAGACATCTACATCTATCCCGTTGTCTCTCCTGAGGACTATTACAGAATGCCTCACACCCTCTAATTATACTGGCTCTCTATACTCTGCACGCACTGCTGCTTGGCGACAGGAGTAAGAAAGAGGGTGGTACCTACCTGGTTTTTTATGTGGTAGAGCCATGCTGCAGCTATATTACTGGTATAATTGTAGCAATACGGGGTTAGCTCGACCGGGGAAGGACCACGCTCTCACAGAATACCAGCGTTAAATAGCAGCTGTGTTTCGTAAGGTGAGTGTAGAGAACCGGAGATTCTTTTTACTGGAAACTAGGCATTCCATCTTAGTCTATACGGGTGACAATGCATCTGAATTTTCATTCGTAATTGAGGATAGTTGTAGATGTCTATGGGCCACAGCAACCACTTACCATCAGGTGGGCTGTGTGCTCGCTTGTTACCCTTATCATACAAAAAAATCTAGACGGGTTCCTAGGTAGAAAAGGAGTCCTATCACCTATTGATAAAAGAACACAAAATAAAAAAAAAAACATAAAAGACACTTCTCTAAAATATTTAATTATACAGTTTTCATTATCAGGTTTAATTTTATTTAAAATTGATGACAATAGTTTTTATAGTTTAAATTCCATTTATTTATTATAATATCCATTTATTTAACTCCAATTATATATTTCCATTTATTACGGTGTAGATTTCATTTATAGATAAAATAACCGACAACCGATGGGGAAGAAAGGTTCTCGAGTAGCAGCCACGTACAGGCACGCGAAGTGAAGAGCGACCCGTATACATGCAGATTACCGACCGGGTATACATCCAGGAAGTCATGCAAGTGGCTCAGGACCGTGTTTTGTGGCGTTCCTTGGGGGAGGCCTATATTCAGCGGTGGACTTGTGACGGGCTATAAAGAATAAATTAAAAGTAATAAAAAACTTTTTTAAAACATGTTTTCATTTAAATGCGCTAAAAAGGATAAAATTAACTTTTCCTTTAAAACTTTTACTATCAACTTATTATAACGTCATTACACAATTTATATGATATAAAAGATTGTCGCTTGGGTTTAATGAGATGAACACCGTCTTTACCGAAGTCTATACAGACGGATGGTATGTCAGTATCATACATTTGTGCTCTCTGGAAGCAGGGCCATATGATTTCTGTAATATGTCCAATGGCACCATACACCAGACCTTTGGACAGGTAAAGTTTACCAACCAATGCTACAGACTAAAGCAATTCGACCTCAATATCATATCGTACAAATATCTTAAAGTACGCACCGGTTGTTCGTGCAGCTAGAATGCTTACCATCGTAGCACAACGATTAGACATATTTAATTGTACATTGGCGGAATTCGAGAGGGTGACATTAAACCAATTGTCTTTTTTACATTAGTGGCCACATTGTTGCATTAGGCTCCACTCCTGTAATAACAATTGTGAGTTAGTAAATAAATAAATAAATATTCAAGGACTCCAAAAACCCCAGTACACCAACATTTCAGACGGATTGACATCATGTTACACCTTGATGCCACTCAGTCCTCGGTGCAGCCTCACATTGACTCGGATGTTTGGAGGAATGCACTACTTATTTCAGCTTGAAGCTTACTTGTGCCTTACGAACCACAGTTCCAGGTTTGATTTTGGAACTTTTTTTTAAATCGACCATATATTTTTTTTAATTTTATTAATTTTTTTTAAATTTTATATGGTTTTATTACCTCTTACTGACACTAGCCGATGCTAAAGCTAAGTAAAGCGATGTCTCTGACAATCCTTTTTCTCCCCAGACAATGCAGAGGTAATAAAACCACATACAATTTGCATACACTTATAATTTTTAAATAAAATAAAAAAATATTGTTCGAGTTTTTAAAAATAAGTTATTTCTATGGGTTTTAATAATGATCCTGATAACGTACTTAACGGGAACCACAGTGTTTTTGTTACATATTGTATATTCTGCCAATGTAAACGCTCTCCACCTTAATTACCGCAGTTTCGGCAGAAAATCACGTTTTGATTCATAGATAATAATTATTTTTCACTCTTTGTAGTCTTTTTGAAAACTTTATAATGCATACCTGGTAAACACTAACGTTATAGCCTGTTAAAGCACACTGCTGAACATAAGCCTCCCCCATAAATTATCTCATAGCGGGATTTAACATAGTTGCTAGTTGGCAAGTGGGTTGGCAACCACAGTTTTTTATCTTTAGTCGTTATAAGGAAGATTCTACAGTCCATATCCTGTTTTGTTTCCTTCCGTCGCCTCTTACGACACCCACAGGATGATACGAGTTGGTGGATATTCTCATAACGCCACTACACGGTAACACTAGATACATTCAAATTATTTTAAAATAGAAACAAAATAATTAACTTCCTTGTATGGCTTATTGCTTAGGGGCTATTATAATGGGTCCACGTTTTAAGGTCTCCAAAAGTCCGGTATATAAGCGTATCTACGCGTGAGTCCATGGTTAATTTACACCTCGAAAATATCGACGTCGGACTGATTTCATTTGATGCACCATTATATAGTTAAGTGAGGCAAGTTAAGTTAAATGGCAAACTAACTGAATTATACCTTTAATGATAATATGAATTAATAGATGAGAGTCCGAGATTCAAAGACTAATGCTCTGCCATATAAAATAAAGGGCATTTCTATGTGCAAAAATTTAATGGTATTCCTATTTTTCTGTTGCATATTTTATCTTTCCTATTTTGACACTATTGTGAAGCTTGTAGAGTGGGTCTCCCGGATCGTAAATACTTTTTGAAGCTGAACCCAGTTTATTCAAATCATGTAATAAGTAGAACTCTTGCTCTCGCTATAGTACAAAACACTTTTTATGAATAACGAAATTCTGATCATAACATTGATAATATGAGCATAACATTTTACTGTACGCCATTTTGAATGTACGGCTGTCCTAGAATTTTTGTTGTTTTCTTTTACCGCCGAGTTCATGCAAAATAAACATAAAGAGTAGGATGTGGAGAATTCTAGAACAATCTACCAGAAATAATAAAATTTAAAAATAATTGGGTAAGTATATTTACCCAATAATTTTTAAATTTTTTTGTTTTTCTTGCGATAATAAATCGAAATCACATTCAGTTTTTGCTCCATATCGGGACTTACAAAACCTTAATGCACAATCGAGCATATTTTGCTGTAACACATTAACTTGTATACAGTTCTATCAGTCGCCATGAAAATTGCTATACACAAGTAGGACATCTTAGGGGTTTTGCTACATTCATATAAAAGAGAATTTTAGTGTTCAAATAGTATCGTTAAAATTTAAAATTATAGTAAACAAATATATGAATATATAGAATAAATAAAGATGCTAAGTGTACGTCTATTTATAGAAGAATTTACAGCAGGGAATTTTGCCAAATCGACAATGTTACGCTGCATATACGGCCAATAATAATTAATATTAATCGTGCTCTGATTCGGTGCACTTTTTCGGTTCATATGAACTTATAGCATAATATTTCACAAAGTAAACTGTGTTGTCAGTGTATCCTTCATTATATTATTCTGTGTATGATAAGACATCATAAGAATTTGCAATGTTCTTAACCTTCAACTGGATTTGAATACCTACAGTTGTCACCATTGACATTTTGAAAATTTACAATTAGGAAAATTATATGTAGTCTTTATAGATAGTTGTATTCGGACCAGCGTTACACATACAATCAATTTTATGATGTGGTGGTGCGTGGTAGAGTATATTATAGTTGTAGCAGGAATGGGTCGGATCGACCGATGCTCTCACAGAATACCGGCGTAAAATAGCAGCTTAATACTGCTGTGTTTCGTATGGTGAAAGTAGAGAAACGGACACCATTTTTACTGGATGCGATACACGCATACAACACATCTGCGTTTTAATTTTTAATGGAGAATAGATGTAGATGTCTATTTACCACAGTATTCACTTACTGTCACTAGACTGTGTGCTCGTTTTTCACCCTCATTCAATAAAAAAAGAGACCTATCCATTTATTACTTTTTTTTTACTGGAAACAAGGCATTCCATCTATGTCCTCAGGGGTAGACAACCCATCTACATTTCGATTTTTAATCGAGGATATATATCTATGGGCCACAGCTATCAGTTAATATTAGGTGGACTGTGTGCTTGTTTGTCACCCTTATACTATAAAAAAAAAGTATAAGCACTAATCTTGGTGACATCTAACAATAGTTATGCTTTAGGTTCGGGAGTAATTTTAAGTAATTTTGCACTAACAGCTGCTTCGTAATTTCATTAATATATATATCTTTACATATACATATATATATATATATATATGTGTGTATATATATATATATATATATATATATATATATATATATATATATATATATATATATATATATATATATATATATATGTGTGTGTGTGTAAAAACGAAAAGAGATATATATATCTTTTCGTTTTATTACAAAAAGTAATTTATAATTTGTCTCAGGTTTAAACTAGTCTGTCATAATAAATAAATTGTATAGCATGGAGATCGGCAGAAAATTTCTCGAAGACAATGGCGTCGCGGCTAAGGGACTTGTGGCAAAGACTCTTCTTTAAACCCTTCTAAACTGCGTTTTGTAATACAGCCGTATATTAATATGCATATTGTTTGCATATTTATTGATAATTGTGAGAATGAGAATATGACAATACAGATTTCACCAGACAGTGTTCAGATGTACCCAAAGGGGTGGCAGCCTGTACGTCCGGTTCGATAGTAGGCAGTAGGTCCAAGCAATTGGCTGTGTGACTGTGTACGTGGGGTACATTAGTCGCTTTCTGTATAAGCTGGGAAAGACCTAGGGTCAAAGCAAAATTCCACGCTTCTCTTCCAGTATGGTATGTCTTCTGGTATGAAAACAGCTAGTCTTGGTGATAGGCGTTAAAAATCTCCAGAAAGACCAGCTGTGCAATTGGAGACAGTGCCCTGGCCTCCGCTGTACGATCGATAGACACAGACATAAAGGATTTTATTAATATCTTTTTTATAGGATAAGGGTAACAAACGAGCACAAAGTCCACTTGATAATAAGTGCTTGCTGTGGGCTGTAGACATCTACATCTATCCTCGTTTATGCACTCTCTCTCGGTTATGCACTATCGCTATGCCTCGTTTTCAGTAAAAAGGGTCCCCGGTTCTCTACACTTACCATACGAGACACAGCAGCGTTAAGCTGTTTTACGCGGGTATTCTGTGAGAGCGTGGTCCTTCCCCGGTCGGTCCAACCCATTCATGCTACGACTATACTAACAATATAGCTGCAGCATGGCTCTACCACGTAAAGTAAGCAAGTGGGGTATGTAGGTAGCACTCATTTCACCGCGTGTATGAGTCCAGTTGTATGTTTGTCTTATTACAATAAACATATCCATTTTTGGAATATCTTAGGTTCTTATTACAGATCGTATTCTATTGTTTATCTTTTATTATATCTACATGTTATTCCTATTGTTTATCTATAATTATACATAGATGTGTAGTGGACGTGCAGTTTATTTATGAAAAAGAATAAAAACCCAAGCGCGAGTTCTACGTTTAAAAAATTACAATTTATATTTAATTCATAATTTTACTCCGAACATCGTTAAATTGCCATCTCTTTATAATGTAAAGTTTCAACACGTACTGGTTGCGGTTGTCACGTTTTACCCTTCATCTTGATTAACACCACACGACGGAAAGAACCTCCTCGTTTAATTATAAATTATTTTAATTATAAATATAAGGCTTTATATTTCTTATAAAATGAGAGTTACAAGCGAAAACAGTACACCTGATGGTAAATGAATACTGTGATCCATAGATAGCTACTGGACCTATCCGTATAGTGACGATGTAAGAATATACAATTACTTATATCGTCTAGTGGGTGTCTTAAAAGGTGACAGAGGGAAACTGATGCAGGAGATGGGCAACAGCATCTTCCTGATAACGGCCAAATTTCATAACTGCGGGTGCTAACCCGCCTGTCAAGTGTTGCAACTATGGCAAAGTTGGCCCCATATGAGGTAGTCTATGAGGGAGCCTATGTTCAGCAGTAAACTTTGATAGACTGTATTGATGATTATGATGAACGATAGACATCTATATCTATCCCGTTGTCTCTCCTGAGGACTATTACAGAATGCCTAACACCCTCTAATTATACTGGCTCTCTATACTCTGCACGCACTGCTGCTTGGCGACAGGAGTAAGAAAGAGGGTGGTACCTACCTGGTTTTTTATGTGGTAGAGCCATGCTGCAGCTATATTACTGGTATAGTTGTAGCAATAACGGGTTGGATCGACCGGGGAAGGACTACGTTCTCACAGAATACCAGCGTTAAATAGCAGCTGTGCTTCGTAAGGTAAGTGTAGAGAACCGGAGACCCTTTTTACTGGAAACTAGGCATTCCATCTTAGTCTTTACGGGTGACAACGCATCTGAATTTTCATTCGTAATTGAGGATAGGTGTCCATGGGTCACAGCAACCACTTACCATCAGGTGGACTGTGTGCTCGTTTATTACCCTTATCATATAAAAAAACCCGTCTAGGTTTTTTTATTAAGTAGTGCATTCCTCCAAACACCCGACTCGGGTGTTTGGAGGAATGTACTACTTATTTCAGCTTGAAGCTTACTTGTAAATTACGAACCACAGTTCCAGGTTTGATTTTGGAGTTACCTTTCTCCTAGACAAGTTGCAAACTATAATATATATATAATAAATAATAGTAATAATAAAAATAAAATTAGTAGATTTAATTTAATATCAATATTATATATAGAATGTAAGCATGAAATCCACAAACTGTAGCTATATCAAATCTGGTTTTCCATGTATATTTATTATCATATAACTATCTGTTTTCTATTTTAAAAAAAATCACTTCGCTATTTATGTAAGTTGTGGTTACCTGTAATTGCTCGCACCACATCCTAAGGGACCTATACCTATACCCTTATCAGGTTTTTAACTTCGCGGTATTCTTAAAGCATATTGCACTGAAACATCTTAAAATAGAGTTCATTATTGTATAGTAAGTGTACGGGGAAGATCCCTAAAGATTATTTTGTTCGGGTTGTTTTACGAATTAGGTAGCATAAGCCATGTATATATAGTATTATTCGTTCATAGAATTGCATTCACTAACTACTTGCCTTCTTCTGTTGTGTTGTAAACTGTTATGCTTTATGTCCAAATTTGTTAGAGAGCAATAGTCTTTTTTTTATAGGATAAGGGTGACAAACGAGCACACAGTCCACCTGATGGTAAGTGGTTGCTGCGGCCCATAGACATCTACATCTATCCTCGTTTACGAATTAAAATGCAGATGCGTTGTCACCCGTGAGGACTAAGATGGAATGCCTCATTTCCAGTAAAAAGAGCCTCCAGCCACCTGCACTCACCAAGCGAAACGCAGAGGTAAACCTCTACTTCACGCTGGTTTTCTGTGAGGTCGTGGTACCACCCCGGTTCGAGCCAGCCCATCCGTGCGACAGCAAAGCTGCCGCGTGGCTCTACCACTGGTAAAAGTTATCAAAAAATTAATTAAGAATGGTGTTTGCTTTTAAATACGAAAGAAATTAAATCGCTAAGTGAAAAACAGAAGAATTTTGGACAAGCGTGAGTGGAAAAAAAATATAATTATAAAAAAATTTGTTTAAATTATAAAGATTCAACACAATAACTGCTCGGGGCAAACTGAGCAACAAGACCAAGGCGACCCCTGCAACGCTATCCGTGAATTTCTGCAACATCAGGGGACTTCACTCGAACCTAAACGCCGTCCACTACCATCTTGAGACGGCGAAGCCGGCCTTGCTCTTTCTGACCGAGACGCAGGTGTCCTCTCCGGCTGATACTTCGTATCTCTCCTACCCGGGGTACAAATTGGAGCACTCCTTTGTGCCTCGGGCTGGAGTTTGCGAGTATGTCAGAGAGGATATCTGTTCTCGACGCCTCGGCAGTCTTGAAGGTTCGGACCTGTCCATCCTTTGGCTACGCGTAGACAGCGACGACCATCCGCGCCTCTACGTGTGCCTCTATAGGTCCCATAGCGGTAATGCCGAAACAGACCGACTCATCGACCATGTCCAAATGGCTACAGATTCCTTGCTACAACAGGTCTCATCCGCAGAGATCGTGATCCTTGGCGATTTTAACGCCCACCACGCCGAATGGCTCGGTTCACGTTTAACCGATCATGCGGGGAGATCTGTTTATGACTTTGCCTTGGCATATGGTCTGACACAACTGGTTACATCGCCTACGCGGATTCCAGATGTTGAGGATCATACACCTTCCCTGTTGGACCTTCTGCTGACCTCTCATCCGGACGGATATCAGGTTTCCGTCGATGCCCCTCTTGGCTCTTCGGACCATTGTCTGATCCGGAGTGTGGTGCCACTCACGCTCCCCTCGCGGTTGCGTTCTGCAGGTTGCCGCCGTGTTTGGCATTACAGGTCGGCGGATTGGGACGGAATGCGGTCTTTCTTTGCTTCCTACCCATGGGGGCGGGTTTGCTTCTCGCCGGACGATCCCAGCGCTGTTGCTGACTCTGTCAATGATGTGGTGCTACAGGGAATGGAACTATTTATTCCATCATCTGTGGTACCCATCGGAGGCAGATCTCAGCCTTGGTTTGGTCGCTCCTGTAAGACTGCATTACGCAGTAAGCAGGAGTGTTATCAAGCCTGGGCTGCTGCTTCGGTGACTCGGGATGTAAACACCAGCACGCTCAAAAAGAAGTATAACTTCGCCTCCAGGTCCTTCAAAAGAGTTATTGCCAAGGCAAAGTCAGAGCACATAGGCAGAATTGGCGAGAAACTAGTACGCCTTCCTTCGGGAACCCGTGCATTCTGGTCTCTCGCCAAGGCTGTCCAAGGGAATTTCTGTAAGCCATCACTACCATCTCTGCACAGGGAGGACGACTCACTGGCCCAAGACGCAAAAGAGAAGGCCGACCTTTAAGGCTCCCTTTTTGCGACCAACTCGACTGTTGATGACGGGGGGAACACACCGCCGACCATCCCGCGGTGTGAGTGCTCCATGCCGGATGTGTGGTTCTCACAGCGCTCGGTTCGCAGAGCACTCCTCTCCCTTGACATCCACAAGTCGAGTGGGCCTGACGGAATCCCCCCAATTGTGCTGAGGACGTGTGCTCCGGAGTTGGCACCGGTTCTAACGCGTCTTTTCCGGCACTCCTACTCCCTAGGCGTAGTCCCGAAATCATGGAAGACAGCTTTTGTCCACCCGATCCCTAAAAAAGGCGACCGCTCAGACCCGTCCAACTACAGGCCTATCGCCATCACCCCCTTGTTCTCCAAAATAATGGAATCCGTTGTAAACTGCCACCTCATGCGGTACCTTGAGGATCACCAGCTGATTAGTGACCGCCAGTACGGTTTTCGTCGTGGTCGATCAGCTGGTGATCTTCTGGTCTACTTAACTCATAGATGGGCGTTGGCAGTAGAGTCCAAGGGGGAGGCATTGGCCGTTAGTTTGGACATTGCGAAGGCCTTCGATCGGGTTTGGCACAAAGCGCTTCTTTCGAAGCTCCCTTCCTATGGGCTTCCCGAGAAATTATGCAATTGGATCACCAGCTTTCTTGCAGATCGGAGCATCAAGGTCGTTGTAGACGGTGCATGCTCCGACTACAAGCCTATTAACGCTGGTGTTCCACAAGGCTGCGTGCTATCACCAACGCTGTTTCTTCTGCATATCAATGATATGTTGCAAGCCGGTAGCATTCATTGCTATGCGGATGACAGCACTGGTGATGCTCTCTACACCGGCCGTGCCAATATTTCTCGGGAAAACGTCACCGAGTACCGGAACAAACTTGTGTCTGAAGTCGAGTCTTTGCTGGACAAAGTCTCGGATTGGGGGCGACTAAATCTAGTCCAGTTTAATCCTCAGAAGACACAAGTTTGCGCGTTTACCGCTAAAAAGAACCCCTTTGTCGTATCTCCTCAGTTTCAAGGTACTCCCCTTGTTGCCTCAGCCAGTATCGGAATCCTTGGCGTCGACATATCGAGTAGCGTGCAGTTTCGTGGTCACTTGGAAGAAAAGGCCAAATTGGCCTCTAAAAAGATTGGCGTGCTCAGCAGAGCGGGACAGTATTTCATGCCGGCTCAACGCCTGCAACTTTACAAGGCGCAGGTTCGGCCTCACATGGAATACTGTTCCCATCTCTGGGCTGGGGCTCCCCAGTGCCAGCTTCTTCCATTTGACCGCATCCAGCGCAGAGCGGCTCGAATTGTCGACGACCGAGTCCTTTCCGATCGGCTCGACTCATTGGCACTGCGAAGAGATGTTGCATCTCTTAGCTTTTTCTTTCGCATTTATCATGGGGAGTGCTCTGAGGAATTGTTCGGATTAATCCTAGCCGCCAAATTTCACGAACGCACATCGCGGCAGAACTCCCGATACCATCCACACCATCTGGATGATTGGCGGTCCACCACTGTGCGATTTAGAAGATGTTTTCTTCCTCGCACAACTTCCTTGTGGAATAGTTTACCACCAGCGATTTTTCCGGACCGATACAACTTAGTGACCTTCAAGAAAAGAGCCTACTCCTTTTTAAAAGGCCGGCAACGCATCTGCAATTCCCCTGGTATTGCGGTTGTTCATGGGCGGCGGTAGTCACTTACCATCAGGTGAGCCGCATGCTCGTTTGCCCCCTCTCCTATAAAAAAAAAAGATATTATTATGATCGCAAAAAAAATTTGAAACGAGAAAGAACGACATATAGAAGAACCTGTTTTTGATACATTTCTAAACCCATGGATGTAAATAAAATATCCCGATTTCTCCCGATTTTTAGCTGGCAAATCTACTGATTTTTTATTTTTCACTTTTGCAACACTGCTGTGTTACTTTGCACAATCGACACAATAATGAAGGGATTTTAAATCGAATCATTACTTGTGATAAAAAGTGGATACTGTACGATAGTAAAGAAGATAAAGAAAGCGCTTCCGCTCGTCACAATAGCTGAACCCTGGAGACCCAGCCAAATCATGCCCTAAACGAAAATTGACTCAGAAAAAGTTACTTGTGAGTGTTTGGTGGACTAGCGCCGGTGTCGTTCACTACAGCTTTCTAAAAAACGTCTTCTGGCCAAACGATTACGGCAGATATTTATTATCAGCAACTGCAAATCATGAAGGAAGAACTAGCTGCTAAACAAGGGAGATTGGTCAATCGCTCTAGGCCACTGCTGCTTCACGACAACGCAAGACCACACACTGCACAATAAACAACCACTAAGTTAGATGAGCTAAACTGGAATGTCTGCGACATCCACCGTACTCCCCGGACCTTGCTCCAATAGATTACCATTTTTCCGGAATTTGGACAACTTCTTACAAGGAAAAAAATTCAACTCCGATGCGGAAGTCCAAACCGCCTTCAAAGAGTTTATTGATTCTCGCCCCCATGGTTTTTTTTAGTAAAGGGATCAATGAACTACCTATGAGATGGCTAAAATGCATAGATAACAACGGTGCATACTTTGAATAATTAAATATATGACTCGGGTGTTTGGAGGAATGCACTACTTATTTCAGCTTGAAGCTTACTTGTGCCTTATGAACCACAAGTTCCAGGAAGAAAGAAGTTCCAGGTTTGATTTTGGAGTTACCTTTCTCCTAGACAAGTTGCAAACCTGTAGTGTTTGCTTATATGTAGTATACAGTAAATATTGTTATTTGTTTTATTTACTAATAATTTACCATGCACAAATACACAAACATACATTTATATATAAGTCACTGTCTCGAGCGCACCGCGTCAGTTACACGAGAGCCTCGCGCGAGAGTGGACGTGTTGTTTAGTTAAAGTGCGTGCCGAGCCTGTGTTACACTACAGTGGTTAGAAAAGATAGCAGACATTACAAGTGGCGACGAGGAAAAAGATAAGTACCTATTTAGTATAAAGATATATCAAAAATAGGTTAGCAATGTGCAACTATTAGCATTGCAATTGTAAATTAATTCCTAGAGTACCCGCGGAAAAAAAACTGTGGATTATGAATTATGATTTATTGTTTTTAACCCTGTTCTAATCATTTTAATAATTTATATAAAATATATGTTCGCATTTGACCACGCTTATGGTGTGCTAAAATTTATTTTCTTTATGTAGCAATGATAAAATAATGATTTTATTTTAACATATGACTATTAGCACAACTTTTATATAAAAAGATTTTTGATGGAAAAATAGTAGATGTTACTAAAAACTCCTCTCGATTCGAACCGAAATACAATGTCGTTAGCTAAATTTTAGTGGCATTTAACATGTAGGTGTGATATTTATCGCCTTTAATGAAAATACTATTTTACTGCTTTCATGGCATATATAAGTCTTACAAAAAATCGTGGACACTTCACGACTTCTGTACATTGCAAAGTAGGTAACTAGTAATACTGTTTATTTATTTATTTGCTTTTTAAGGGAAACATACAGTGCAACAATAAATTACATAATAAAACATATAAAAGTAATCCTAAAAACCAATGAAGTTTCCACAGATATCTAATACATAATAAAAGCAAACCACAATATTATGTTGTATAAAATTAAAAATATAAAAGAATAAAACAAGCTAAATGGTATTCATAAATTAAAACATTAAGTAGTAAGTAGTTAAAAGTAACATTATATATACAACTCAAAGTGATACTACCAATTATATATTAAGTTTTACAATATTTTCTTTGTAACTATCATATTCAAGGTGAAAAATATGTAATATTTACAATATTTTAAGTTAAACTTTTTGCATGTACGAGATACAAAATTATTTGAGGCATTTTTTTGTTTTAACTTTAGGTAATGCAAAAAGTGGTTTATTTCGTGCACCTAACCTGTGACACGCAAGATTCACCTTGCCTAAAAGTAGGGGAAAGTCGATGATATTATGAAGCAATTTGTACAACAACATTTGATCTCTTATATCACGGCGTTTCTCGAGGGTATTGCTGTCTAAGTTATCAATAATGGTAAATGCGCAATATAGGTATTGAATTTACCCAAAGCCTAAATGGCACAGCGATGGAAGTAGTCGATATAACAAATAAACCAAAAGAGAAGGGCGAGTGTTATGGAACATATTATTATCATGAAACTGAGTTTGGGTACCAAGATACCAATCATTAAATTGAGTTGGGTACCAAGATACCATCATTAAATTGAGTTGGGTACTAAGATACCATCATTAAATTGAGTTGGGTACTAAGATACCATCATTAAATTGAGTTGGGTACTAAGATACCATCATTAAATTGAGTTGGGTACTAAGATACCATCATTAAATTGAGTTGGGTACTAAGATACCACCATTAAATTGGAACTTGGGTACTAAGGTATGTACCACCATTAAATTGGACTTTGGGTTCTAAGTTCATCATCATTACAGCCCTTCACAAGTCCACTGCTGAACATAGGCCTCCCCCAAAGAATGCCACAAAGCACGGTCCTGAGCCACCTGCATCCATCGACTTCCTGCATATCTTACCAGGTCGTCACTCCATCTAGTGGGGGGACGCCCTACACTTCGCCTGCCGGTACGAGGCTGCCACTCGAGAACCTTTCTTCCCCATCGGTTGTCGGTTCTTCGAGCTATATGGCCGGCCCATTGCCACTTCAGCTTACTAATCCGTTGGGCTATGTCGGTCACTCTAGTTCTACTGCGGATATCCTCATTTCTGAGTTTATCACGCAGAGAAACTCCGAGCATAGCCCTCTCCATAGCTCGCTGAGCGACCTTGAGCTTCCTCATCCGGCCAGCAGTGAAGGACCACGTCTCAGTTCCGTATGTCATCACTGGCAACACGCACTGGGTGTACAGTCTCGTTTTCAAGTTTTGAGGTATACCTGACGAGAAGATGTGCCGTAATTTCCCGAACGCTGCCCAACCGAGTTGAATCCGTCGATTGACCTCTCGGTCGAAGTTGGACTTACCTAGTCGGACTATTTGTCCCAGGTAAACATACTCGTCAACAACTTCGAGCTTAGTGTTCCCAACAACTACCGGCATAGGTGTGACATGGACATTAAACATGATCTTTGTTTTGTCCATGTTCATCTTAAGACCTATCCGTTGGGAAACACTATTGAGGTCATTGAGCATAGTGCTTAGGTCCTCCAGCGATTCTGCCATAAGGACTATATCGTCGGCAAATCGAAGGTGAAGGTTCTAAGTTACTACCATTAAATTGGACTTTGTGTACTAAGTTACTACTATTAAATTGGACTTTGGGTACTAAGTTACTACCATTAAATTGGACTTTGGGTATTAAAATACCAGCATTAAATTGGAAAAAAAATATAAGAAACTGTTTCAGTTTGCCCCTAAAATAATAATAATAATGATACCGTTATCAGCTTTAATGTGATAGCACATCTATGGCTATAAGGTGTGGAAAATGGAAAAGGTCTCTACTAATCTATCTGGACGTAGCTGAAGTTATATCAGCACACGAGAAACGAGCTACGCTATTGCATTTTGGTGGCTCTGGGATAAAAGAAACCGTTGATGTATTTTAAGTAGCAAAAAAAAACTCTACGAGTATTTTCAACCTAAACGGAGCAAAGTTTATGAGCGGCATGTTTTTCGATTGCTAAAACAGAAAAAAGGAGAGACATTTGAGAAGTTTTTGATAAGATTGCGTCAACAAGCCGAAAAGTGTACATTGAAAAGCAAGATGATCATTTCATAGATCAAATTGTGGAAAAGTGTAATTCGAAATTGTGCAAGAACCTTATATCTTACAAAACGTGGGAAGAGTTAAAAAGCAAAAAAGTATATGCTTTTAATCAAATGTAAAGACCAGACAAGACATTATTAGCATAGGATAGTAACTCTCCTTTGGCAATAGAGGGCTCATTTGAAACTATACTCGAAGTCGATGGACGAAAGGAACATACAACCATTTACGTGATTTCGGGGGTACTAGAAACCTGTTTGGTAAGAACACAGCAGTCCGACTGGGTGTCTTAAAACTTGGTATCGGGATAAATCAAGTGGAGAGTAAAGCAAGCCGATCCCCTTTAAAGAGAAGGTTGCAATCAAAATTAAGGAATCACTGAACAGTGATATAATTGAAGAAGTGCAAGGCCCGTCTAAATGGGTTTCACCAATGTTCCAATCATGAAAGAAAATGGTGAATTACGTTTGTGCGTAGATATGAGATGTACGAACGCCGTTATATTGCAAGAAAACCACCCCCTGCCTACTATGGACCATTTTTGCCTAAAATGAAGAAAACTAAATATTTTAACAAATTAAGACATAAAAAATGCCTTCCATCAAGTGGAAATTCACTCTGAATCCAGACACATAACGACTTTTATAAACCCCAAAATATTATATAGATATAAAAGAATAATGCTTGAAATTACCTGTGCTTCCGAGATTTTTCAGAAGATCATTGAAAGGACGCTGATAAACTGTGAAGGGGTCGTCAATTTTATTGATGATATCCTGGTATTCGGGAACAGTGAAGAAGAACATTACGCATGACTAAAGAAAGTTCTACAGGTACTTAGTAAAAACAACGCCGTGCTGAATAGCAATAAATGCATATATAAAACGCAGGATGTGAATTATCTGGGACACAGGCTTACACATGAAGGAGTAAACCCCAAGTACGTTGAGAGCATTATGAAATTTAGGGTCCCAAAGACCATAGAAGAACTCCAAAGTTTTTAGGACTCTTAAACTACATAAACAAATGGATACCTAACTTGGCCGCCATGACAGAACTTCTGAAGCACCTGTTAAGACAGAAGATGAGCAAAAGGGAGAGCTAGGAAAAACAATGGTCTGGAGAACAAGATAAAGCATTCCAAAAACTCAAACGGATGCTCACGGAAATACAGATTTTAGGGTATTATGACGTCAGAGATGCAAGACAGGTGATAGCAGATGCTAGCCCTGTCGGACTTGGTGCTGTCCTTGTACAAAATGATACAAATGGCCCTAGAATTATTGCCTATGGTAATCGAGCTTTGACAGACTGCGAGCGCAGGTATAGCCAAACGGAAAAAAAGGCACTAGCATTAGTTTGGGGGGGTCGAACATTTTAATATTTTTATTTGGAAAGCCTTTTGATTTAGTCACTGACTACAAGCCGCTAGAGATATTGTTCGGGTCTAAGTCAAAACCATGTGCGAGGATTGAACGATGGATACTGAGGCTACAGTCTTATTCATTCAAGGTTATATACAAGCCAGGAAAAAACAAATATAGCTGATCCCTTGTCACGATTATGTAACTATCCTGATAACCCACCAAAAGGAAAAGACCAGCATGTGTACCCAATAGTGGAAAATTCTAGACCAGTTGCTATACCAATGAGTTCCATTGTAGCATATTCAGAAAAAGACCAAGAGATTTACAAAGTGAAAAAAGGTGTCTATCAGAACGACTGGGACGATTCGATTAAGAGTTACAAATTTTTTGAAAACGAGTTGTGTTTCCATGATAGCATTCTAGTTCGTGGAAATAAAATTGTAATACCACAGCAACTCTGCGAGAGTGTATTAGATGCTGCATACGAGGGTCATCCAGGTATCGTAGCGATGAAAGGACGCTTGAGATCAAAGGTATGGTGGCCCCGTATCGATAAAGACGTAGAACAATTAGTAAAGGCCTGTAAAGGTTTTACGTTAGTGGGTTTGCCAAACCCAACTGCACCAATGAAGAGACGAGAGTTGCCTGCAGCTCCATGGATAGATGTCACAATGGATCTAATGGAAACATTGCCAAGTAACGAGTATCTGTTAGTAGTGGTCGACTACTTTAGTCGATACAAAGAAGTAAACAATTACAAAAACATCACAAGTTTACAGATTATTAAAATGGTAAAAGAAATGTTCAGTTGACTTGGTTATCCTATTTCTATCACCGCAGACAATGACTTAATCTCATGGCTGTTAGACGGGAGATGAAGCTACATTCTTCAACAGATTTAACAGCATACAGGCAACTGAACAGACAGATCTCCAAATGCATGCGGCGGGACTTACGCAAATTCAATACAGCTCGTATTGAAGAAGCGATCGAGCGGAACCGAGGTTCCAAAGTCTTTGCCAGAGATCTGTCTGCCAGAAAGCGCCAACTGTCAAAGCTGAAGACAGAATGTGGCAGCATCGTTTCCGGGGCACCTGAGATTTTGAGTGAGATTGAGAGGTTCTATGGGCAGCTGTACACGTCATCGTTGGAGCCGCACGCAAGTGTGAGTAACGATCCAAGAGCGAGTCTTATCCGACATTATTCCGATGATATCCCGGACGTCAGTCTGAGCGAGATTAGAATGGCTCTCCAGCACCTTAAAAACGGCAAGGCCCCAGGCGAGGATGGAATTACAGCGGAGCTTCTGAAAGCGGGTGGAAGACCGGTACTTGAAGTCCTTCAGAAGCTCTTTAATTCCGTCCTCCATGGTGGCATTACACCGAAGGCGTGGAGCAGAAGTGCGGTGGTCTTGTTCTTCAAGAAAGGCGACAACGCTCTCTTGAAGAACTACAGACCGATTTCCCTTCTGAGCCGCGTCTACGTGCTGTTTTCGAGAGTCATTACGAATCGTCTCGCGCGCAGACTTGACGACTTCCAGCCTCCCGAACAAGCCGGTTTCCGAAAAGGCTTTAGCACCTTAGACCACATACATACCCTTCGGCAAATTGTGCAGAAGTCCGAGGAGTACAATTTGCCACTATGTCTGGCGTATGTGGACTATGAGAAAGCCTTTGATTCCGTCGAAATTTGGGCGGTGCTGCAGTCCCTTCAGCGATGCCAAGTTGACTGTCGATATATCGAAGTGTTGAAGTGCTTGTACAGTAGGGCTACGATGGCTATCCGAGTACAGAACCAGAGTACGAAACCTATCCAATTGCAGAGAGGTGTAAGACAGGGTGACGTCATATCCCCGAAACTCTTTACCGCTGCATTGGAAGATGTTTTCAAGCTTCTGGACTGGAAAGGATACGGTATCAACATCAATGGCGAGTACATCACTCACCTTCGATTTGCCGACGATATAGTCCTTATGGCAGAATCGCTGGAGGACCTAAGCACTATGCTCAATGACCTCAATAGTGTTTCCCAACGGATAGGTCTTAAGATGAACATGGACAAAACAAAGATCATGTTTAATGTCCATGTCACACCTATGCCGGTAGTTGTTGGGAACACTAAGCTCGAAGTTGTTGACGAGTATGTTTACCTGGGACAAATAGTCCGACTAGGTAAGTCCAACTTCGACCGAGAGGTCAATCGACGGATTCAACTCGGTTGGGCAGCGTTCGGGAAATTACGGCACATCTTCTCGTCAGGTATACCTCAAAACTTGAAAACGAGACTGTACACCCAGTGCGTGTTGCCAGTGATGACATACGGAACTGAGACGTGGTCCTTCACTGCTGGCCGGATGAGGAAGCTCAAGGTCGCTCAGCGAGCTATGGAGAGGGCTATGCTCGGAGTTTCTCTGCGTGATAAACTCAGAAATGAGGATATCCGCAGTAGAACTAGAGTGACCGACATAGCCCAACGGATTAGTAAGCTGAAGTGGCAATGGGCCGGCCATATAGCTCGAAGAACCGACAACCGATGGGGAAGAAAGGTTCTCGAGTGGCAGCCTCGTACCGGCAGGCGAAGTGTAGGGCGTCCCCCCACTAGATGGAGTGACGACCTGGTAAGATATGCAGGAAGTCGATGGATGCAGGTGGCTCAGGACCGTGCTTTGTGGCATTCTTTGGGGGAGGCCTATGTTCAGCAGTGGACTTGTGAAGGGCTGTAATGATGATGATGATGATGAGACAATGACAAGCAGTTCGTGAGTGAAGAGTTTCGATCCTTCTGCAAAGAATGTAACATTAAGTTATTTAGTATTGTACTATATTGGCCTCAAATGATCGGCGAAGTTGAAAGACAAAACAGAGATATTTTGAAACGTCTTCGTATCAACCAGATCGAGAGGAAGGATTTAAAAGAAATGTTTATGGGAGTATCTTCTAATGTATAACAGCACCCCTCCTTACAGTTACCGGGAAGTTAGCGTCTGAACTGTTTTTTCACCGAAAAAGTAGGGATAAAATTCCATCAATAGGTGAAGTAAATTACAGACAATCATTTAGATTCAGATATCAGGGATAGAGACAAAATACAAAAAAGGAAAAGGAAAAGAGTATATATATAGGAAACGCAAAGCAACTCGCTCAGATATAATACAAGGAGATAAGGTTTACGTAAAAGCAGTGGAAAATAATAAATACAGACAATACAAGCTGCTTTGTGATTGTTATGAGTTATAATGAAAAAAAAGAAAAAAATCTTGATAAGAAAGAGATGTAGTGTTTGCTTATATGTAGTATACAGTAAATATTGTTATTTGTTTTATTTACTAATAATTTACCATGCACAAATACACAAACATACATTTATATATAAGTCACTCTCTCGAGCGCACCGCGTCAGTTACACGAGAGCCTCGCGCGAGAGTGGACGTGTTGTTTAGTTAAAGTGCGTGCCGAGCCTGTGTTACACTACAGTGGTTAGAGAAGATAGCAGACATTACAAAACCAATGCTGTCGACGCCTATGTCGTCAAATTACACAAGTCAAAGTTAACTAACCGATGCTACAGAATCGAACCATTCGACCTCAATATCATTATCGAGAACTGCAAAAACCCCAGTACACCAAAATTTCAGACGGATTGGAGCAACCGAGTTTATGATCACAATCTTATTTTTGGTTACCTCGCATTCGTATTCTCAACAAGTCCTTTCATTTGATACCCATATTGTAGGAAAGCATAAAACCTTAGTCCGCCATCTTTAGAAGTCCGCCATATTGGATTTAGAGTGACGTCACTTTATAGTTCGAGTTATACTAAACAAGCCCTTTCATTTGACACCCATATGGTAGGAAAGTATAAAAACTTAGTCCGCCATCTTTAGAAGTCCGCCATATTGGATTTAGAGTGACGTGGCTTTATTTTTCGAGTTACACTAAGCAAGGCCTTTCATTTGATACCCATATTGTAGGAGTGCATTAAAATAACTAGTCCACTATCTAGGATGTTCAGCCATGTTGGATTTAGAATGACGTCACACAACTAACCATGCATTGTCATCCAAACTTAACGTACATACAAAATTTGAGCTTAATCGATTAAAGATATCTGCTTCAAAATTGAATTGCAAGTTAAATTAAAGCTTGTAAAAACATTCAACAATCGACCATATATTTTTTTTAATTTTATTAAATATATATTTTTTTTAATTTTATATGGTTTTATTACCTCTTACTAACACTAGCCGATGCAAAAGCTAAGTAAAGCGATGTCTCTGACATCCTTTTACTCCCCAGACAATGCAGAGGTAATAAAACCACATACAATTTGCATAGAATTATATTTATTAAATAAAAAAAATTGTTCGAGTTTTAAAAAAAAAGTTATTTCTATAGGTTTGAATAATGATCCTGATAACGTACTTAACGGGAACCACAGTGTTTTTGTTACATATTGTATATTCTGCCAATGTAAACGTTCTCCACCTTAATTACCGCAGTTTCGGCAGAATATTACGCTTTGATTCATAGATAATAATTATTTTTCCCTCTTTGTAGTCTTTTTGAAAACTTTATAATGCATACCTGGTAAACACTAACGTTATAGCCTGTTAAAGTACACTGCTGAACATAAGCCTCCCCCATAAATTCTCTCGTAGGGGGCTTTAACATAGTTGCCACGCTTGGCAAGTGGGAAGTGGGATGGCAACCGTATTTTTTTAATTTTAGTCGTTATAAGGAAGACGCTACAGCCCATATCCTGATTTGTTTCCCTCTGTCGCCTCTTACGACACCCGCAGGATAACACGCGGTTACACGGTAACATTCAAAATATTTTAAACTGGAAATAAAATAATTAACTTTCCAATGGGGCTTATTGCTTAGGGGCTATTATAATGGGTCCACGTTTTAAGGTCTCCAAAAGTCCGGTGCTATGTCTCTATGTATGTGTAATTACGAGTGCGTGTATAAGCGTATCTACGCGTGAGTCCATGGTTAATTTACACCTCGAAAATATCGACGTCGGACTGATTTCATTTGATGCACCATTATATAGTTACGTGAGGCAAGTTAAATGGCAAACTAACCGAATTATACATAAACATAAACATATACATAAACACTCACGCCTGTCACCCAGAGGGGTAGGCAGATATTATAGACTTCCATTTGGCACGATCCTGACACACCTCTCTCGCTTCCTCCACATCCATATACCTACGCATACACGAATTATACCTTCAATGATAATATGAATTAATAGATGAGAGTCCGAGATTCAAAGACTAATGCTCTGCCATATAAAATAAAGGGCATTTCTATATGCAAAAACTGAATGGTATTCCTATTTTTCTGTTGCATATTTTATCTTTCCTATTTTGACACTATTGTGAAGCTTGTAGAGTGGGTCTCCCGGATCGTAAATACTTTTCGAAGCTGAACCCAGTTTATTCAAATCATGTAATAAGTAGAACTCTTGCTCTCGCTATAGTACAAAACACTTTTTATGAATAACGAAATTCTGAACATAACATTGATAATATGAGCATAACATTTTACTGTACGCCATTTTGAATGTACGGCTGTCCTTGTCCGTGAATTTTTGTTGTTTTCTTTTACCGCCGAGTTCATGCAAAATAAACATAAAAAGTAGGATGTGGAGAATTCTACTTTACACGTTCGGAATTTAAATTGGCGATGGATTGCGAAAAGCCGCAGTAATAATATCTTTTATTCACATAAAAATGTATAGATTTTAGCAATTTATAGGATCAGGCGTTTCATTTTTGGATTTACCCAAATTAAAGATGTGAAAATTAGTTCTGAGACAAGCTGATCTCACCTAGTTTGAAAAGCATCTAACTCCGTACCACAATTGCGTACATTATAACTACCATTAAACCCAACACCACTATCCCAATACAACTGCCTAAGTACCGTCACTCACTACCGTCGATTATACAATACGTGTTTAATCTCTAAAGTCTAAAGTATTCATCATCAAGAGAAACAGATTGCGAGTGCAATTCTAATAAATAAAAAATAAGGGAAATACTACAAAAGTGAAAGTATTAAATTAAAAACAAATACTTTATATTAAATTTGTTATTTTTAAATGATCCTGATAAAATTCAAATAATCTATAATTGCTGAGATAATCTGTGTACACATGTAAGTCCATTGGCTGCAGTAGTCATTTGCCATCAGGTGGACTATATGTTCGTTTATTACTTCAGTGAAATAAAAAAATGACCTCTCCTAAAGGATTACCTTACGTCACGCTTTGCTGGCGAATTATCGATCGCAATAGACGTCTCGCACCTTTTGTCTGGTCTGAGTATTTCACATCTGACTTATAGTGATACCAACATCTATGCCATGTGATTCTTCGGTGTTTCCATAGTCACCTCTTCGACACAAAAGGTCGGAACTTTTTTTTTATACAGAATAAGGATGACAAACGAGCACACAGTCCACCTGATAGTAAGTGGATACTGTGGCCCAAAGACATCTACATTTACATATATTCAATTAAGAATCAAAGTGCAGATGCGTTGTCACCCTTGAGGACTAAGATGGAATGCCTCTTTTCCAGTAAAAGGGTCTTCGGTCCTCTACACTCACCATATTAAACACAGCAGCATTAAGCAGTTATTTTACGCATTATTCTGTGACAGCGTGTTCCTACCTCGGTCGAATCGACCCATTCGTGCTACAGTCAAAATATAGCTGCAGCGTCGCTTACATAATATTACATAATACTGCAGAAGTTTTAACTAGGGGAAGGTTAGTGCATTTTGTGGCATATAATAGAATAGAATTATTTAAGTCCTTAAATATGAAATTAGCGTTTTGTCGTACTGACCATTTTGATCTCAAATATCTCCTCTTTGGTTAAGAATTCCAAATTTAAATTTATAAATTCATTTAGCTGGTACATTTGAGTTTTGAAAACAGTCATTCATTTGTTTTATCCTCATTATTTTTATCTTTGCCGTCGCTTATTACCGCACAATAAATTTCGACCTTCAGAAGCAACCCCGGCCGGAGACCAAAGTGAAAAATGAAGAATTAAAGGCTATTGTGGAAGCGGAATCATCACAAAGCACTTGAGAGATAGCTGCAGCTTTCGGCTGCAAGGCTAACACTTGAAGCAAATATGGAAAGTACAAAAGCTTGAACGATGGATACCTCATGAATTGAGTGAATCGAACTTGCAAACACGCGTTGACTGCTGTGTTACTTTGCTCAACCAACACAATAATGAAAGGATTTTAAATCGAATCATTACTTGTGATGAAAAGTGGCTACTGCACGATAATCGGAAGCGCTCGTCGCAATGGCTGAACCTTGGAGACCCAGCCAAATCCTGCCTTAAAGGAAAATTGGCTCAGAAAAAGTTACTTGTGAGTGTTTGGTGGACTAGCGTCGGTGTCGTTCACTACAGCTTTCCAAAATCAGGCCAAAAGATTACGGCAGATATTTATTGTCAGCAACTGAAAACCATGAAGGAAGAACTAGCTGCTAAACAACCGAGATTGGTCAATCGCTCTAGGCCACTGCTGCTTCACGACAACGCAAGACCACACACTGCACAACAAACAACCACTAAGTTAGATGAGCTACAATTGGAATGTTTGCGACATCCACCGTATTCCCCGGACCTTGCTCCAAAAGATTATCATTTTTTCCGGAATTTGGACAACTTCTTACAAGGAAAAAAATTCAACTTCGATGCGGCAGTCCAAACCGCCTTCAAAGAGTTTATTGATTCTCGCGCCCGTGGTTTTTTTAGTAAAGGGATTTATGAACTACCTGTAAGATGGCAAAAGTGAATAAATAACAACGGTGCATACTTTGATTAATTAAATGTAATTTACAAAAAAAATTGACTTTATATTCCTCCCGTACAAAACGCCAATTTTATATGTAAGGAACTAATATTTTTATTCAATATAGATTACAAGAGTACTTATTGAAAGTAGTTTTTTACTTTTACCACTAGTTCGGAAAAAACCTAACGTAATAAATGCCTCCATTACACGGTAATATGTATAAAGCTTGGCAAACACCTGAGTAACTCTTTTGATAGCGATCATCGACTGGCTCCGGTGTGATCTTTTGGTCTAATATGTCTGTTATTCTCTTTTGTCCACAATACAGGTGAGGTGAACAAGAGCGCTTTTTAAAGGAGTAGGGAAAATATAAATCTCTATCTCCTTCTCAATTGACGTAAGCACATGTAATATGGAACATACACGTAATCTACTGTCAGAGCGTTTGTGCTTGTGTTGATGGGGAAATTACCCGAAATTAATGGCCTTGCGGATGTCGTCTAAAAAAGCCCTTTCTCAGGGTTCACAGTACTTCACAGTAAAAATATTTACTACTTAAGGTGACAAAGGCAAATAAACTAGGAGATCGTTTACAGCGTATTCCTAATATTAACTAAAAATAAAACTGCGGTTGCCAACCCACCTACCATGCATGGCAAGTATGGCAAATATGCTCCCTATGCGGCAATATGTGTCCCTAAATAGGCTGCAACTAAAGGTAAAATAAAACCCATTTCTCCCTCTCATTCTAAATTATAATCTATAATATAAAAATGAATCGTTGAATGTGTTGCTAAGCGCAAATCTCGAGAGCAGCTGAACCGATTTCGCTAATTCTTTTTTATAATATTCCTTGAGGTACGAAGATGGTTCTTACGGAGAGAAAAAGTTTAAAAATTGCCTGAAAAAGTCTAAAAACAATACTTTTCTATATTCCCATACAAAATATTCGTAATAATACTTAAAAGTCCATTTGAACTTTAATACCATACCATAAAGTTTTAGTGTTAGTGGAGGGGTTCCGGGAAGGCAGAACAATTGAGTGACGTTAGTATCGTATAAATATTAACGTCAATATTGGTCAATATTTATAAGATAGTAACATTACTCAAAAACAAAATTAGGGTTCCGCGCGAAAAAATTGATATCCATGAAATCGTAGTAAATTCCACGCGGGCGAAGTCGCGGGGCATAGCTAGTAATTATATAAAAAATTGTATACTCATAAAAATATACTCTATAAGGAATAATTAGGTATAACTGGTATAACCGAGTACTTACTTAACACAAAATTTGTAGGTATGTGTATCTTTTTTTTTGACACCAAACCAAAAAAAGAATCAGATTTGTTTAAAAATAACAATCATTACTTTTAGTGCTATATATCACATTCCAGTTTCGCAAATTTTCATTAATCAGTCAACATTAACACGAACCATATTAAAGGCTTTAATTGTTCAGGCGAAAATTTTGCTAAAATAACCTTTTAAACAAATTATACTTACTCTTTGTAGGTGTCAGAAACAGTAATTTCACGACGCTTGTAAATGGGTTTGTCCATTCCTGTACCCTTTTTGTTCATAATTGTCGGCTGTCTTAATTCGAGCAAGTTCCAGTCAATTTACATAATTAATAATTATGTTAGGTGGTTATTGCAATTATGAGCAACGATTCGGCGAGTGTTGTTTTCAATATAGTACGTAATATATGTACTCGTATCTTTATTTTTGGACCCCGTGTGGTGCCGGGTTAGAATAGCACCATCCCAGCTCTTCCCGTGGGTGTCGTAAAAACCGACTAAGGGACAAATCCAGGGAATGGTCAGTAGCGTTCCTTGTTAATTGGACTGCGCTCGTCAACCGCCTGCCAAGCGTGGCGAGTTTGCACCAAGATATAGCCAAATTTGTATGTGAATCCTCTGACGTATGGTAGTACACCAGGCACATGCTCGACCGTGGCTGGCTTCATTCGGTGACTGTTACATGCGCGAGGGATTTGAAGCTTGTTGTCTTGTAATACTTGCTTGATGCAGATTTTTTCTGCCACAGATCCCATGTGCTCTCTGAAACAAAGATTTTCCCCTAGTACTTAATTGTAGTGGATAGTGGTATGGGTTTTCTTCTTAATTCTATTCTTATTCCTAATCAAATATAATGGAGGTTCGGTAATGCGTTTTATTATGCACTCACTATTTAATATTATATACCTACCTCTCGAAAGAACATGTTACTTTAAAACTTTTTTTATTTCCGCTATCACGGAAACTAGATCGCGAGCTTTCTACTCGTAATTGTATATTAAAGGAACATTGAGTAAATATTTAATGCGATACAGGGCAACTTAAGTTTATGTGATAAATTATTTATAATGTAGCGCTATACCAAATTGATTTTTAATGAGAATAGCTGTCAGGTGTAACGCTGTGGGAGCACTTAAGAAATTGTTTCTTAACGTACTTAAACTGTGATATTCAATTTACTCTATAAAAAAATTGATCACACTAAAAAAAATTAACAAAGTATGCCAAACGAACATACACACCACTTGATGTTAAGTGAATGCTTGTAGACCATAAATACACTAATCCTCAATTAAGAATCAAAATAAAAATACATTGCCATATCTGAGGACTAACAGGGATGGCCTCGTTTTTAGTAAAAGATCTTCGGTTCTGGTCACTCGCCATATGAAATACAGTAACATTATCGAGCCCGCTCTTAATGCTGTCATCATAAAATAGTTGCAGCTTAGCTCTACCACGCAAAAGTCAAAAGTATATAGTTTTAGTTATATATTTTATGTTGGAATCTTGACATTTTTTAATTGCCAATCTTATTTTTACAACTGAAGTGACAAAAGAACAAACAGTCCACCTGATGGTCAGTGGCTATCTTAAGTCGGGACAAAACATCAGTTATTAAGTTTAACGATCAAGAAATTCTCACCCCAGTGCCTCGTAAAGCACGTCCCACCATGTGAATCCAGAAAAAAGAAATTAAAATAATGGAAAATTATAAATGTCACTTTAAATTAAACAAAAATATTTTAAATCCTACATAGATAATCTAACTTGAAAACACACCATATTTGAAATAGTTTTAATTAAGTTTATATCATTTACTACTCAAAACCATCAAAATACTTCACGACAAAGTAACAAAAGTTGCTGTGAATCTTGTTAAGTTTATGGGTATTTTGTCTTAACACACCGGAAGTTATTAAAGTATGTTTAAGTGTAAAGTTGACACATTATTTAGCATTACTAAAATAACTTGTATAAGGTCGGCTAGGTAGTAATAAAACATTTTTATAGCTTAAAAGTTATGCAAGGTTTAATTTTAAGGTGATATCACAACATTGCCAATCAGGAATAACGGCCGCGTCACACTAAGTTTCACTTACTACATTTCATCACATTTCTCTTGTTGCAATTTCCCTCTGCCGCCTCTTACGACACCCAAGGGACGATGATATGATATAGTGGTTATTCTTACAGGGCCACTACACGGTTAAATGATGATCCTATATGATTATTTTGAAATACAAAAATTATGCTGAAATATATCTACCTCCTTGGAAATTCCATTTACATTGTTTCTTGAGCTAAGTAAAATCCTTCGAATATCGTTACATTATTATATCACTCAGGGAAATCTTTATTGTTCAAAACATCAAACAAAAGCTTAGCAAGCAAGCCGCAATCAGACTTTGAGACGGGATATATCATCGCAGATTATTCTACATACCTACCTATAAGCCGATCAATTACTTTGATTTTTTCACTGACATTTTTATTGTTTTCTAATAAAAGATTCATAGAATATCCTTTACAATCACCTAATTTCTGAGATAATCTAGTTGGCGACTAGTTTAAAATCACAATGAAATCAAAATTTATTCTCTCTTCTCTCTTTCTCTCTTATTCTCTATCCTATTTTTGCTGCTTATGCAATGTAATCAGATTTAGGTTTTTCACTATTGTGCATGCTTTCTACTTTGAAAACAGCGGATAATTTATAAGAAATATTACGAGCAAGGTTAATAGAGGTATTCGCAAGTACAAAATATTTACTTTATTACTGAATCATAACAAAAAATGCAGACACATATTGCTTGATAATACCGCCTTGTTGTTCCTGTCTTCGCTTTGTATCTGCGGTTTCTTGAAAATACCCCTGCAGAACAACTTCAAGACAAAACAACGAGCTTAAATGAATAAATTAATACACTTGTAGTAACAAAGACAAGGATAAAGTAAACAAGATTTAAACCATCTTGTCCACAATGAATTTTTGATTACACATCATTATTCAGGGATAATGCAGCTCTTAATTTAAATTGTTCTTCGAAATGATATTTATAAATAAAGCAAATATTTCTATTCTATTTATTTGGTCTTGCTTTGTTTTAGTAATGCATATCGAGAAAAGAAACATATCATCATCATCGTCATTACAGCTCTTCACGATTCCACTTGAACATATGCGTCCCCAAGTCATGTTACAAAGTAATGTTGTGAGATACCTGTATCTATCTACTACCTGCATGTTTTGTCAGACCGTCTCTATATATAGTGGGGAGCCATCATTGACGTGCTGGTACGAAGTCGCCATTCCATTATAGAATAAAAAAAATACTTCGGTCATCTTTATTGACGTACTGAAACGTTATGTAATAATGTAATGGTTATGACTTAGAACCAACGAAGCAAATAGTAGGCTTGGGCATCATATATATATATATATGTAAAGAATATGACGTCACATACATAGCGTTACGCATCTTATTCCGGGGAGTGGGAAGAGGCCAATGAGCAGCAAGCTACTCAGACCACGTTTAGTCAAAAAACATTTTTTTAGATGGAAAATGGTGATGGGTGGCTAGTACATCGCCTACACGATCACAAATCCAACAAACTAAGAGTTTTGTTTTTACAACATGCTAGGTATTTAACACTGCTGGTTATTATTTTTATTTTATTAGATTACCAATGATTCTTATATCAATAAATTTTATAATTTTTTTATAGGATAGGGTGACAAACGAGAACACAGTCCACCTGATGGTAAGTGGTTGCTGCGACCCATAGACATCTACATCTATCCTTAAGAGCGGCCAACCCGTCTTAACTTTTCATACAAAAGCTTGTATGTGATTATGGCGTTGTAATAGGTCTTTCTTTGAAAATTTTAATATATAATATAATTAATAGGTATTTTGTGCACTATATCTAGGTTCCTATCTAAACAAAAAATCTAAATTTGTAGAAACAAATTCAGTATAAGCCTCCAAAAATCTGCTTTTTTGCATAAATTTTACCTGAACTTTGGTCGTTCATAATGTACTCACTAATAGTAAAAGTAAAGAAATTATTTTATAGAATCCTCGCCAATGTAATGGAGACTGACTAAATGACAAAAATTTATTTTACAAACTTGTGGGTTACTGAAAAACACGTATTTCCTGGAACAAGTTTTATGAAATTCCCGCACACTATTTTTCGTTCAATAATATCGTGTTCTCACTTGCTTATTAGCTAAGTGGCGGTAAGAGGTATGCGGGGGACAAGTCGTGCGGGGTAGGGGCGGGGTGAGACGGGGGAGTTGAATGACGAGCGCCGGTGGCGCACGCGTTCGGCTCTCTGGCCTCTCGGAATTGTTAGTAGGTATTCAATTTGTTGACTGCGCTTCGTCAATGTGCCGTTGCATTTTATATTTAGTGACATCTGTTTTACCTACTACAACGATCTTTTTTTTTATACCGGACACTGATTTTGCTAGCGAAGGTTTAGCTATTTTATTATGTGAAACGAACCTGGCATTTGTGAATACGGACACAGACTTTGTTTGGATAAGGATTTTGAAGCAGATCGATTTTATTACTATTGAGAATGAGAATATTACTATTGTTATTAGATAATAATATGTTTTTTTACTAAATTTTCAATCACTTCTGACAGTAAACTCTTTGTGTTCGGAAATCGGAATCGTCTCGACAACCGGGTTGTTTTATGTATTGTTCATAAAGTGTAACAAAGTTCTTTAGAATAAAAATATATATTTATACCCAACTCTATTTAGACTACTTTATTTGTGATCAACCACCTGTACTACGGTACAAATTAGTACCTAAACAACATTTGGAGACATTTACATACGGTACAAGTAGGTACGTTACCTAATTTCAGCTTCCTAAATACAAACGGCCTAGACAGGTAAAGAGTTTATTCTGTTTATACCGCTACTCCATAAGCAGAATAAATTATTTACCTTTACATTTTCGTGCTCTGTTTAGGTATAAAATGGACGAACAATATAAGTTGGATAGAACACCCTGCTAAAACAAAACTGAGTCCAGTTCATGTCTGAGTATTGATGTTTGCGCGTGTAACGCCCGACTAATATGTTGTGAATGTTTGCGTGCCGGGCTTGTACGCACGACGACAAATCAAGGTAAAATAACCAGTTTATGCGGTACTCTTATTGTACGGGAAATTGAAACAAAGCGAGGCCATGTTATACTGGAAATGTATAGCTTGATGTGTCGCCGAGTGTACTTACACACACGAATTGGCCGACTCTGAGTGACAGTTATTTTTATTTGCGACATATTATTTTTTACATGGAAAATTATTTATAACATTATAAAATTATTTATAACATAAATAATTTCTTTAATATATTATATTTATAATTATAACATAAATAATTTCCATGTCAAAAATAGCGCACGTACGATACCTAGTTTGGTAAAAAACAACACACACATATCTCCGAGGCCAAGTGGCACGTCTATACTAGACAAAGAGTAATATAATAAAATAATATGGTACCTACTAAATGTAGGCATGCAGAGAAATTTACAAAACTATAGCTATGCGCCATAGTAGCGAGCCCGTAAGTTACCGAATGCCAACCGAACGCTCAGGCGCTGTCTTTCTCTTTTCGCTTTGCCTCTTTTTCTAACATTGCGCTGGATGAAACAACAAGCTTTTTAACCATGCTCGCATTGACGATAGACGGGCCGGGAAGGGCCCTCTTAATAAAGAATCAAAATGCAGATGCGTTGTCACACATGAGGACTAAGATGGAATGCCTCTTTTCCAGTAAAAAGGGTCTCCGGTTCTCCACACTCACCACACGAAACACAGCAGTGTTAAGCTGCTATTTTACGCTGGTATTCTGTTATCGCGCGGTACTTCCCCGGTTGAGCCGACGTATTCGTGCTACAACTATAATATACCTGCAGCATGGCTCTACCACGTACGAAAATTGCTACAGCTTTGTGTTTAGGACATAACGCACAATTAGTTATAGGCAATAATCAGTTAAACAATAAAACATTAACTATATGGTCTATAAACTACTAAGCTACATATCAAATTTTATGTTTTTGCATTAACTGAATGTTATATATACGTCAAAGATTTAGTTATAGTTGCAGCCATGAAGCGAATACAAAAAGGAGGTGTTGTTCATTAGATTTCACTATGTAACAACGCGTGACAATTTGCGGGGTGAGGGGAAGTTAAGCCCCGCCAACTTTACACTATCAACATCTACCGATAAATAGTAAAACTACTCGAATCTTTCCATATCGATGTTGCAATGTAGTTTAGCTACCTTGACGATAGATGGCGATCTGTTCACAAAATGATTATAAATTATAAAAAAAATATTTTGGCGATTAAAATTCCTTTATGCATGAATGCAAAACAAATTTCAGCACCTTCGTATGATTATTTTACCAATACTGAGCTCTACGTACCTTTTTAATTTTATTTTCACAAAGTGTCGCCATCTAGTGTCGAATATATTTAATTATATTTGAAAGCCGACGCAAAGAGATTTTTCTAGAACTATATTAACAAGTTAGGTGTAAAATTACTTACAAATGAAATGTGATGCCACCACTGCTTTGCGATTTTCGACACATAAGCGCACAGGACAAATGCTGACAGTATACTAACTAAAGCCACGTCCACTATGATGACGTCAGGACCTATTTAGAATCACAGTGCACAGTTGCTTATGCCGTCTCCTCTTTGTATTTGCTTCATGGTCGCAGCATTCGTTGTATAAATGGCACGTTATAGAGATTAAGATATTCGATCGCTGTAGCGTCCAAAGAAATGGGGATACTAGATGCTTGATCAGGACTCGAAATATTCTTCACTGTAATCTAAAATAAAACCTTGAGAGGAAATCTGAACCGCATACATAGTTTTTAGTAATTTTATATAAGAACATTGGGCCAATAACAACTCTTCACTTGTCCAGTGACGGCAACTCAAAGAATTTTACTGACAGTATACAAGCTTCTGACTTTACAAATAAGGATTTCCCAGCTTGCCAACGGAGTACACCAAATGGCATATGAACATGTTTTTTATCCGATCGATCTTTAAAGTATGAGTTGAAAAATTGAGGCACTATAATTAATTATCGTAATGTAATATTGAACGATGCACAAGGCTAACTTGGCTACGGTAGAACATAATTTTGGTTGCCGGTCTTAAGAAAAAAAATATATATTTCATACCATAACATTTTTGATGCTCTCCCTGTAGCATTATTAATATGATTGAAAAATGGAAGCTTTTGGACCAAAAAATACCCAAATCTTCGACGACATTTTCCTCTTTAACCCGGATGCCGTTGATATAATAAACTAGGACATTAGATGTGTTTACATTTATATACATGTAATTTCATGCCGTTTGTTGTACACTAATCCACCAACGAGTCATTTTGTGCAAGTGCAGCATCCTCAAGTAAACTAACGGCTCTTGCTAGTATCAATTTATCAGCAAACATGTATAGTTTAGAAAATGTAAGACAGAGATGAAATTCTGAAGCACAACTATTCCCTAACACATAGAAAAGAAAACTCTAAGTGTAGAGTGTGAGTGACTAAGTTAGATTAAAATTAAGCCATTTGAAAAAAAGGATCATGATTTAATAACAAAAAATAAAAACACTACACACTAACACTACTTCCCCCCCATATATAAACCCCCCCCACCCGCCTTCCCCCATATATAAAGGCAGGCTTAATTTTGCAGCATATGTTGTATAGATAAGAAGACTTATTTGTGTTTAAGCAGAATAGCGTGACGTCACTATTTTTTGACATTGACTTTGTGATGCGGATGTTGCTGGTGGAGCATTATAAGCTGTTTATAATCTAAATCCAAAGAAGTATGTATCTTAGACGAAAATTTAAAGAAATAAATGGTCTCAATAAATTTACGAAAAACTTTTTATAAAATAAAATTACAAAAATAATTATAAATCGTGATGTGTTATTCTGTAATACCCACTAGCTGTGCTTACTAGTAATACTACTAAATTGTGATGTGATATTCAGTAATACTAGGAACAATCACAAGCTAGTAATTCCTTCATGAGGCAATGTAAATGCTTTTACAACAATTTCCCGGACAATGTTCAGGGCCAATCTATCAAAAACTTAATAATGTGAAGAAAGGCTGTTTAAAGTGGGTTAATATAATATTAAAGAATACGTGACTGATAATAATCTCTGGGAATAAAGTTATCGCTATAATGCTGTTTCTAATAAATAATTTCATTGAACTACAGAGTAAATTATTATAGAAAAAAAATAGTCTCGCTAGGTTTCTTGCTTGTTCTTCACAGTTCTGAGATTTATTCCGGACTTGGAGTAAAAGCATAAATGACTTAAGTAAGTACAAATTGTAATCTATATTGAATAAAAATGGTTCTATTCTATTCTACTTAATGTAACAATAACAATGTAATAGGAATATTTATAAAGTTAGTTTATTTTGTGTAGTAGAGTAGTTATTAGACCTGTTATTTTCTTGTATACAGCTTTCTTACGTTTGTCTTTTGCCCAACTTTTTACATTGTTCATTTTAGCTTAGCTTAATCTTGTTAAAAAGGTTTTGTCGCTGATTGGCAGAATGTTTATAAATTTATTAGATGCTGTTTGCTTTGTTGCTTACAAAAATAATTGAAAAGAATGACGCTGAAGAATGAAAGGTTCATAGAAACTCAGCTAAGCGTAAATTATATATTACGCGTGCAAACTGACTTTAATCCCGCCGCCACCAAAAACTTATCATTACAAACAACAACATGGCTGCAGCAAGAATGGGTTGTCTTGACCGGAGAAGGGCTACGTTCTCACATAATAGCAGCATAACTATTTGACGGCTCCGTGGCGCAGTGGCTTAGCAATGAGTTGTTGCGCTGGGTGCCGCGGGTTCGAATGCCGCACGGAACCAATATTTGTATGGCCTACAAATAATTGTTCCGGGTCTGGATGTTTGTCCACGTGCAATCTATGTTTGTAAACTGCCTCCACGATACAGGAGAAAATCCTAGTGTGGGGGTAACGTTTTTTAAAAGAGAAAGATAAGATAAGGCTACGTTACGTACGGTGAGGCTAGAGAACCGGAGACCCTATTTACTTTTACTTGAAACGAAGTATTTCTTAGTCTTTAGTAGTGACAACGTACCTGCCTTTTTGTTCTTGATTGATGGTGGACATGGGTGTGGCCGTGGTAAGGAATAGGGAAGATCTCCCGCAGAGCAAGGTGTCCTCCCCGGGGAGCGGCCAACGCTCCGAGTGTTAGTTTGGAACTATTCTATATATACTGTTTTAATTTCGGAACTTTGATAGCGCGATTTAAGTTTCATTTTAGATTTGACAGCGCCGCCACATCATCCCTTTGTTCAGATCGGAGGTTGAGAGTGCAGTCTAGTTGTGGACGAATGTGCAAGTGTCAGGAATTGCCTTGTTGTCTGCGGTGATTCGAGAAGAAGGCAAGTAATCTGCGAGAGTGCCGTGAAGCAGAGCCGTGCCGAACACTGTTGCGCAGAGAGTAGCTTGAAGGAACAGGAAGTGTTATTCCAATGCTGCTATGAACCTTGTAAAGACAATATCTGCTCGGGAGCGAATGGACAGGCTACTTGAAGACGATGACGAAGGCTTAAAGTTGAAACTTTCCGAATGTTGTTGGTTGCGTGTATACATCACGTCGGTTGTACACAACTGTGGCTGTGACAGGAAAAGGGGAGATCTTCCGCCGGGCAAAGTGGTCAGCCCGGGGAGCGGTCAACGCTCCGAATGGTAATTCAGAGCTGTTCTATATTATACTGCTTTTACTTCGGAACTTTGATAGCGCGATTTAGGTTTCGGTGCGTTTCGCCGACGACAGCATCGCTACATGGGAATAAATGGGTAGTATAGTGGTAGTATCCAGTTAACATTATGTGTGGTCATTCATCACCCTTACTTCTGTAAAATATAGATTCGTTGTCAACTCTGAACTCTATGATGAAATGCTACGTTTCCAGTAAAAATGGCCTCCGGTTCTCCACACTTACTATACGAAACACAGCATTAAGCTGACTGTTATACGTGTCCATCTACATGACCCGTACTTTCACTTGTACTTGTCAGTTAGTAATAAGAACACGAATATTTAAAATTTTAATTAATGTGATTTTATTAATTACTGTTCGTTATACTCCAGTCTTTTGAAGAATTGTGTTTTATTAAGTTTTTCACAACTTTTGTTTTGTTTTGCGCCGTTTTGTTTGTCGTGCGTCCATAATATTATCCTATGGGTATCGTAAAATTCGAAAAGTGAAACTACATTCCTGATAACAACTGAAAACTATAAAATGACTGCGAATACTGCTGCTCATAAGATATACAATATTCACAATCATAAAAAATAGCAAATTTTTTCAATATTTAAAAAAAAATATTTAACTTTCTTCACTATCACAACGGTTATCTTCACGTCAACCGCAATAGTCTCTAACGATTTTTGGGAGAGCAAGTGTGTTAAACTATTAATATGATAAATTATTTGTAAACATCTATGAACGTCCTGATTAAATATGTTAAATGACTTTCGAAAAATGTATATAATCATTGAGTTATATGTACTACGTACTAGAGAAGCCATTCCAAACAAAAATTGTGTCCTACTCTATGTCTTCGCGCATGCGCGGTAGTAGTAGTCGCGCATGCGCGAAGATTTAATTTGATATAAAATAAGATATTAATATAAAATAAATATAAGAACTTAATATAAAATATCTTAATTTAATCTAAACAAACATATTTCTAAATAAAATGTAATAATAATTATTTTATGGAATTCACAAATCTTCAATTTACGCAATATTTAGTTTGTATGGATCTACAGTTCAGTTGAACATAGTCAATGTTCGGAATGGCTTCTCTAGTACGTAGTACATATAACTCAATGTATATAATAATATTATTTAAATAGTCCGAATGTGACATCATGGAAAATAATTTAAAGACTTATTCCGTACTAAATGTCGTTTGAAATAATTAATAATCTTCAGATTAGCCCAATCTTATACTTAAATAACTTCTTGTAGTTAAAGAAGTTTAATCTAAGTTTTAATGAATCATTTTAACTTGATCGTCATAATTTTGATCAAATAAACTATAAACAAAGATCAGACAACCTTCATTGTTCCGTTTAGACACATTATATTATCAGGTTAATTAAATGAATATCAACTATTTTAACCGGTTTTACTAATACGATAACTTTAAAACGATAAGCCCCGAATTATAATCACACTTTTTAATATTAAATACTCTGTACTAAAAGAAACACGAATTCCAAATAAAAAGGATGTTATTCTATTTTTTCGAATAAATTATATCTAAAGTAGTATGCCGTATAGCAAGATTGTATGATATTCTCGCAATACCGATGTCCACACATCATTTTCAAGTGGCGTCTGACAGCTTTTGTAACATTTACAAATTATTACTATTAAGCATAAATTCATACTTGGTTAAGTTATATACATTATATAAAAATGACAAATTAGACACAATAAAAAATCATCATCATTATTACAGCCTTTCATAAGTCCACTGCTGAACATAGGCCTCCCCCAAAGAATGCCACAAAGCACGGTCCTGAGCCACCTGCATCCATCGACTTCCTGCATGTCTTACCAGGTCGTCACTCCATCTCGTGGGGGGTCGCCCTACACTTCGCCTACCGGTACGGGGCTGCCACTCAAAAACCTTTCTTCCTCATCGGTTGTCGGTTCTTCGAGCTATATGGCCGGCCCACTGCCACTTCAGCTTACTAATCCGTTGGGCTATGTCGGTTACTCTGGTTCTACTGCGGATATACTCATTTCTAAGTTTATCACGCAGAGAAACTCCGAGCATAGCCCTCTCCATAGCTCGCTGAGCGACCTTGAGCTTCCTCATACGGCCAGCAGTGAAGGACCACGTCTCAGATCCGTAAGTCATCACTGGCAACACGCACTGGTTGTACAATTTCGTTTTAAGGTTTTGAGGTATGTCTGACGAGAAGATGTGTCGTAGTTTCCCGAACGCTGCCCAGCCGAGTAGAATCCGTCGATTGACCTCTCGGTCGAAGTTGGACTTACCTAGTCGGACTATTTGTCCCAGGTAAACATACTCGTTATAAATCCGAGCTTAGTGCTCCCAACAACTACCGGCATAGGTGTGACATAGACATTAAACATGGTCTTTGTATTGTTCATGTTCATCTTAAAACCTATCCGTTGGGAGACACTATTGAGGTCATTGAGCATGATACTAGTTCCTCCAGCGATTCTGCCATAAGGACTATATCGTCGGTAAATCGAAGGTGAGTGATGTACTCGCCATTGATGTTAATACCGTATCCTTTCCAGTCCAGAAGCTTGAAAACGTCTTCCAATGCACCGGTGAAGAGTTTCGGGGATATAACGTCACCATGTCTTACACCTCTCTACAATTGGATAGGTTTCGTATTCTGGTTCAGCACTTCGATGTACCGACAGTCAACTTGGCACCGCTGAAGGGACTGCAGCACCGCCCAAATTTCGACGGAATCAAAGGCTTTCTTATTGTCCACATACGCCAGGCATAGTGGCAAATTGTACTCCTCGGACTTCTGTACAACTTGCCGAAGGGTATGTATGTGGTCTATGGTGCTAAAGCCCTTTCGGAAACCGGCTAGATCGGGAGGCTGGAAGTCGTCAAGTCTGCGTGCGAGACGATTCGTAATGACTCTCGGAAACAGCACGTAGACGCGGTTCAGAAGGGAAATCGGTCCGTAGTTCTTTAAAATAGCGTTGTCACCTTTCTTGAAGAACAAGACCACCGCACTTCTGCTCCACGCCTGCGGTGTAATGTCACCATGGAGGACGGAATTGAAAAGCTACTGAAGGACTTCAATTACGGTTTTCCACCCGCTTTCAGAAGCTCCGCTGTAATTCCATCCTCGCCTGGGGCCTTGCCGTTTTTAAGGTGCTAGAGAGCCATTCTAATCTCGCTCAGACTGACGTCCGGGATATCATCGGAATAGTGTCGGATAAGACTCGCTCTTGGATTGTTACTCACACTTGCGTGTGGCTCCAATGATGACGTGTACAGCTGCCTATAGAACCACTCAATCTCACTCAAAATCTCAGGTGCCCCGGAAACGATGCTACCACACTCGGTCTTCAGCTTTGACAGTTGGCTCTTTCTGGCAGACAGATCTCTGGCAAAGACTTTGGAGCCTTGGTTCCGCTCGATTGCTTCTTCAATACAGGCTGTATTGAAGTTGCGTAAGTCACGCCGCATGTATTTGGAGATCTGTCTGTTCAGTTGCCTGTATGCTGTCAAATCTGTTGAAGAATGTAGCTTCATCTCCCGTCTAACAGCCATGAGATTAAGAGTGTGATCGGAGAGGTTTTCTGTTCTTCTGCGGCGGGTCTTGCAGAACTTAGCTCCGACCGCATGGACAGTTTCCACGAGCTTGTCATTCATATCGTCCACTTCATTGCAGTCTTCTACGCACTGAAAACGGTTTATTAACTCGAGCTGAAATGTTTCACTCTGACCGACATAGCCCAACGGATTAGTAAGCTGAAGTGGCAGTGGGCCGGCCATATAGCTCGAAGAACCGACAACCGATGGGGAAGAAAGGTTCTCGAGTGGCAGCCTCGTACCGGTAGGCGAAGTGTAGGGCGTCCCCCCACGAGATGGAGTGACGACCTGGTAAGACATGCAGGAAGTCGATGGATGCAGGTGGCTCAGGACCGTGTTTTGTGGCATTCTTTGGGGGAGGCCTATGTTCAGCAGTGGACTTGTGAAGGGCTGTAATGATGATGATGATGATGAAATGTTTCAGGACTTTGGAACAGAGCACGAGGGGAACGGAGCGTTGACTTCATTAGACGAGACCTCTCCAACTTAACGTTTAGGTTCAGTGTGCCTCTGACCATTCGGTGATCGCTACCAGTTTTCACCCACGCGATCACGGAGACATCACTGAACAGTTGTCGTTTGGTCGTCATAATGAAGACAATCTCATTTTTGTGTCCTGTATCCTGAACTTATAAAAGCTATACATTTATTTATTCACAGCCAACCAAAACTCCTCTGTTGAAAACAGGCCTCCCCCATAATTTATCTCATAGAGTAATAGCCATAGCTGCCTTGCTTGGCAGGCAGGTTAGCAGCTAGAATTTTTTTTATTACAAGATTCTGCTCGCCATCTCCCAGTTTTCATCTGTCGCCTATAATAGCACCCATATATAATGAATAGAATTAAACAGAATGGAATGAAATAGAGCAAAATAGAAAGGAATGGAATGGAATGCAATAGTGTGGGTATTAGATCTATAGAGAGACTTAAAAGTTGTAAATTTTCTGGGACTTTATCATAAAAGCGTATACATCGCCCCATTGAATTACTGACTTTACAGTCGAATAACTGGTGTTGTTAGCTTTTGTTTGTAGTCTGAACAATGACTATCACTTTTTTTTATAAAAAAAACTTTTGATTGTGAACATGTATCATAAAAATTGGTTAAATCTTAACGAAGATATCGCGTATTATATACGAGTATACAAGTAATACAGTCGAATCAAGAACTTCCTCCATTTTAAAACCGGCTAAAAACGACAAGTTTTCGTATGAAACACATATTTTTAAAAATCCAAATACCAGGTTGAATATAAAGTCTAATAAGATACTTTTAAATAAGGAGTTTAAAATAAAAACTTAGCTAGAAGAGGAACTTATAAGAGCCATTCGAGATAAGAGAAAGCCTAACAAAGCTTATAATGAACTTTACAATGAAATTTTCCTTTTTGTGTGACATTTATCACCTTCTATTTAGAAATGATATTGCTTGCGGAAAATCTTTTTATATTGTTTTATAATATCTCTTTTTTCAGTAAAACTGGTAAAAGAGACCTGCAGTAAGTTGTTATGGAGGCCCGTAAACACCTGAATTAATCCTTAATATGTTGTTTCCGCCAGAGATCTCTTTTTATAGTAGTCAGGGAGACAAACAAAGACACAATCATCACCTAACCTAATTACCAGTTGTAGAATCCCACACCGAACAAGGTTGAGTGTTGCCTACAAATAAATTTTTCGGCTCTGAATGTTCATCTATGTGCAGTGGAGATATGGCAAAAAAAATTAGAATAATTGAATAAGTCAATCGAAATAATCCCAGAAATATGTAATGAACTCTATAAGATTGCGTTGTTATAACCTCGTAAACTGACTTCATTATGACCACCAGACGACAACTGTTTTAACAGTGGTAGAGCCACGCGGTAGCTTTTGCTGTCGTACGGATGGGCCGGCTCGAACCGGGGTGGTACCACGACCTCACAGAAAACCAGCGTGAAGTAGAGGTTTACCTCTATGTTTCGCTTGGTGAGTGCAGGTCTCAGTCCTAGTCCTCACGGGTGACAATGCATCTACATTTTGTTTTGTAATAGAGGATAGATGTAGATGTCTATGGGCCGCAGCAACCACTTACCATCAGGTGGACTGTGTGCTCGTTTGTCACCCTTATCCTATAAAAAAAAAAAAACGCCTGACGCGCTTCTGGGAAGCAATGTAAAATTGTTGAGACATTTTAGTACTGTCTTACTTTTAGCGTGTGTGTGTAAAATCTCCCTACTAAGAAAAGACCAAAACAGGTCAGGTAATGGATTCTTTGTGAGTTGTGTGAAATGGTAGAGACATACACATAATATTCATTTCTTGCACCAAACAAATGTAAATTTCGACTTGTACATAGCTTAATTTAGGCAACATATGCTGTTACTCTGGATCAACGTCGGGATTCCGGATTATTGTTTAAAAGCAGCTCATTTTGTGCACGTCTCAAGCACAAAATAAGCTGCATTTAAACAATAATCCGGAATAATGCTTTTAAAACGGAAATTATTAATTATTTCCATGAAAAATTATCTAGTGAATAAGTTAATGAAATATTAAAGCTTTTAAAAAGTAACCTCGCGTACATCCGCTCGATAAAATAAATTCTTCGTCTTACCTAAGGCTAAGTAACGCCTGATTCTATTAATTGTTTTAATGAAAAATTAAGACAGAAATTAAGTCTTAAGTCGTGGAGATGCTTTGTGGCGGCGTAAGGTAATCCATTATTACATTTTGTCCATTATGTGTCATAAAATGCGACTATGGGAAATGCCAGAAAAATATAATGGCTTCCGGTAGATGGCGGTTTAACAATTTCGTTTTTATCAGAGGTGAAATACGCGAACCACCATCAGACAGCAGTGTCGAATATGCGAGACAGCTAGCACTGAGGTCGTCAATTCCTTTGTCAAGATGAATTCTACCATGGAATGACCCATTCGTAGCAGTGGATTTTTACATATTTGATGTCATCAATAAACAGTTTTTAATATTTTTATAATTCCTTGGGATTCGATTAATAGTAAGCTACTAAATTTCATATTATGCCCCATACTAAATGGATGATGTTCAAAGTTTCAACATTATGAATAATTTAGGAACTTTGTAACCCCGCTTGTTCTGGAATTCATAAATCACGACGTGGAGATTTTGAATTTAGTTTTGCTTAGATAGACTGGTAGACTGGTATGCCGCGTATTTTCGGTGTAAGAATATTCCTTACCCATATCGTCCCGCGGACGACGTAAGAGGCGACAGAGGGAAATAAAACATAACATGAGCAGCAGCATCTTCCTAATAATAATTCAAAATAATAAAAACTGTGAGAGATATGCGTTTAAAAACTTCAGCATAAGCTGAGTGTGGTCCATTAGTCCAACGCGCCATAGCAAAAGGATTGAAAATAAATAATGAACATCATCATCATCATCATCATGACGGGCCTTCATAAGTCCACTGCTGAACATAGGCATCCCCCAAGGAACGCCACAAAGTACGGCCTGAGCCACCTACATCCATCGACTTCCTGCATGTCTTACCAGGTCGTCATTCCATCTAGTGGGAGGTCACGCTACACTTTGCCTGCCAGTACGAGACTGCCACTCGAGAACCTTTCTTCCCCATCGGTTGTCGGTTCTTCGAGCTATATGGCCGACCCATTTCAACTTCAGATTAATAATCCGTTGGGCTATGTCGCTTACCCTGGTTCTACTGCGGATATCTTCATTTCTAAGTTTATCACGCAGAAAAACTCCGAGCATAGCCCTCTCCATAGCTCGCTTCCTCATACAGCCAGCAGTGAAGGACCACGTGACATATCCATAAGTCATCACTGGCAAAACGTAATGACTGTACAACCTCGTTTTCAGGTTTTGAAGTATACCTAACGAGAAGGTGTGTTGTAGTTTCCCGAACGCTGCCCAGCCGAGTTGAATCCGTTGTTTGACCTCTCGGTCGAAGTTGGACTTATCTAGTCGGACTATTTGTCCCAGGTAAACATATTCGTTAACAACTTCGAGCTAAGTGTTCCCAACAACTACCGGCATAGTTGTGACATAGACGTTAAACATGATTTTTGTTTTGTCCATGTTCATCTTAAGACCTATCCGTTGGGAGACACTATTGAGGTCATTGAGCATAGTGCTTAGGTCCTCCAGCGATTTTGCCATAAGGACTATATCGTCGGCAAATCGAAGATGAGTGATGTACTCGCCATTGATGTTAATACCGCATCCTTTTAAGTCCAGCAGCTCGAAAACGTCTTCCCATGCAGCGGTGAAGAGTTTCGGGGATATAACGTCACCTTTACACCTCTCTGCAGTTGGATAGGTTTCGTACTCTGATTCTGTACTCGGATAGCCATCGTAGCCCTAATGTACAAACACTTTAACACTTCGATATACCGACATTCAACTTGGCATCGCTGAAGGGACTGTATCACCGCCAAAATTTCGACGGAATCAAAGACTTTGCAACGCTGTTTTTTATTGTAATATTGCTGTTATCAGGAAGATTCTGCTGCCCATCTCCTGCCTGTTTCCCACTGTCGCCTCTTACTACACCCACGAGAAGATATGGGGTAGTGGATATTTTTAACCGCCACTACACGGCACATTTTGGACATATCATTTGTTAATTATTATACCTGTTAAGTTATTTTATCATGCATTGTAACAATAAACTTTAAGCGTAGTTAATAAACTTTAATTTTATGTATGTAACTTTAATATTGTGGCATGTTTGCAATAAATGTATCTTTCCTTCATTCATTTAAAAAATACCGATAATAATAGCTAATAATAGCACAATCGACTCCTGAAAACTATGGACTCATTCCCAGAGACTTAGATATCATCACTTAGTTTGCTTATGAAAAGAAGTCTTGCAAGATATATTTGTAGGGATATCATATTTGCGGTGAGTGTTATTTTCCTTTAATGGAATTTCATGACGTAGTATAATTTATTTTATAGGATAGGGTGACAAACGAGCACACAGTCCACCTGATTGTAAGTGGTTGCTGTGGCCCATAGACATTTACATTTATCCTTGTTTGCGAATCAAAATGCAGGTGCGTTGTCACCCGTAAGGACTAAGATGGAATGCCTCTTTTCCAGTAAAAAGTTCTCCGGTTCTCTACACTCACAATACGAAACACAGCAGTGTTAAGCTGCTATTTTACGCTAGTATTCTGTGAGAGCGTGTTCCTTCCTCTGTCGAGCCGACCCATTCGTGCTACAACTATACTACTAATATAGCTGCAGCATGGCTCTACCACGTTTTACTGTGAAGAATATTGATTGATTGAAAAAACATAACTATATGTTCATATTTCTTAGGTTTAATATAACGCTTAATGACAGTTGTTTTAAATTAATACCATCCTTCATCCATTACAGTCCATCAAAAATCGACTGATGAATAATCACGACGTTGAGATTTTGAATTTAGCGTTGCTAAGGTAGATTGGTGGTACGCTTGGCAAGCGGGTTGGGAACCGCAGTTTTTTTTATTTATGTCGTTATTAGCATGACGCTGCTGCCTATCTTCTGTTGTAGTTTCTTATGTTTCCTTCTGTCGCCACTTACGACATCCACGGGATGATATGGATCAAATGGGTCGGTTCGACCGGGGTAGGACCACGCTCCCACAGAATACCAGTGTAAAATAGCAGCTCAATGCTGATGTGTTTCGTATGGTGAGTGTAGAGAACCGGAGAACCTTTTTACTGGAAACAAGGCATACCATCTCAGTTCTGACGGGTGACAACGCATTTGCATTTTGATTCTTATCTTAATTAAGGATAAATGTAGATGTTTATGGGCCATAGCATCCACTTACCATCAGGTGGACTGCGTGCTCATTTGTCACCCTCATTCTATAAAAAAGGGGTAGTGGATATTCTTACACCGCTACTACTTGGTTATAATGGTTTAATATGCCTATTTAAATTGTATTTTATCATATATTTTAGTGTTAATAAACTTTAATTTTAAGTGTATATTGTGTATTGTATATTTTACTTTACGTGTGTAATATTGTGGCGTGTTTGCAATTAATGTTTATTTCTTTCTTTCATTCACTTACACAAAATAAAGCTTATAAAATAGCCTTATAAAGTTTGAAATTAAAATTATTCATAAAATGTAGCACAATCGACCCCTGAAAATGATGGATTCATTCCCAGAGACTTAGCTAACGTCGCTTAGTTTGCTTATGAATAGAATTCACGGTGGGTATACGTTATTCACACAAAATCATTTTTGCTTGATCGAATTTCATGACCTAGTTTGATTTTATCAAATAGAATATTGAGTGATAATAACAAAATAAATATATTTTTTATTATATATTTAGAATAATTGTCATGCTTGGGTTGCAGGTCGGCAAGGGAAGTTTCTGACAACTTTAAATAGTAATCAGGAAGATTCTGCTGCCCGTTTTTCTTTTTCATACCCCTTGCGACACCCATGGGATGATATGGGGACTGTACTACAAAGAAAGTACACAATAGTAAAAAATATACGGAAATCACCTATTATTTTACTGAGATATAGGTGACATTGAAATACTTAAGTTTATTTTCGTTATTTCATTTAAGTATTGGGAAAAATTAAGCAAGTAAAAAAAAAGATATTACGATTCACGGAAGTTAGTCTTAAATGAGATTTTTTAATTATTATTAGCGGTCTTTAGTGTTCTCTGCCAAATTAAGCAAAACGACAGCAAAGCAGAGCGAAGATTTCGAAAGTGTTGCTGTTTTTTTTATTTTATTTTAAGGACAACTTACTTCGAAAACGTACGAGTGTATTTTAAAATCTTAAATTCTTATTTTATCAAGTGGTAGGTGCGGCTAAATATTTTAAATCAAGATAATGCTAAATGCTAGTGTTACGGATCGCCGTAACGCCGTTCGAAAAATGAGTGAAACACGTTGGTCTTGCTTACTACTGGAGGCAAGCGGCGGTGAGGAGGAACTTTTTCTTTTCTTGCTGTTGTTTTCTTTACTGTAGCTGGAGAGCGACTGCCGACCGTTCTTTTTTTTTTTTTTTTTTGCGCCCGAAGCAATTGGAAAAGGGCTACCCCGAAGGGAGGCAGAAAATGCATTACGCATACCACGATGGCCGGTCCATCGTGGTTATGAGGGACTCACTACCTACAAGGGGGAACCTAAGTGATACCCTCTAAAAACTGCCTTTGGGGACTGGCAACCAGCTGTTGAAAGCTTCACATGCCGTATCGTAAAGCGACCCTCTTTTGGGAAAAGAGGGCGCAGGCGGCTATAAGCCGCTGAGGGAGTGCCTGGGAAGGCAAATTAACTATGAATAACTTAATTAGAGTTGGCCTGAGCCGCCAGGAGGCAGTTCAGGTCGTTTGAAAGTTTATTAGGCGGGTCCGAGAGGGAGTTCCTCGGCCTGCGGACGCTATAGCGGGAGGGGAGTGGGGCTGCATAATTAGCAGCCTCACGAATAAAATGATTGGAATGCGACTCTGAGGCTTTGAAGAAGTTCTCAGAGAGTTTTTTAAGGAATTGTTGAATTGTAGGGAGCTCTAGGTCCCGATGAAAGTCGGCATTGCGGACGTACCAAGGTGCGTTCGCAGCTCGACGACAGAAAAGGTTTTGAACTACTTGGAGTTCATTAATAATTTTAGGGTTAGAGTGGGCGAAAATGGGGCCCGCGTAGGACATGACTGGTCGTATACAGACCTTATAAAGGGTACGCTTGTTTCTGAGGGACATTTTACTGTGTCGGCCCAACATACTGTTGAGCCTATTCAGGTAAAAACGTGCGTGACGGGTTACTCTTTTGACGTGGGGCCTGAAAGTTAGCCCTGTGTCTAGAGTGACACCTAAATATTTGGCAGACGTATGCCAGGGGACAGGGGTCCCTAGCATACGTATTGGTGGAGTGTTATTGAGACGGCGTCGTTTATAATCGAAGTGAACGGCGGAGCTCTTCTCCGGGTTCACATCGATGCGCCATTTTTTGAACCAAGCTCCTAGGTCATCAACTGACTTTTGGACCTTGTTCCGTATGAAAGGTAGCGAGATACCTTTGCAGTAGAGAGCAGTGTCGTCTGCGAAGAGGGAGAGCTGAACACCTTTCGGCGGAATGGGAATGTCGTTGGTGAACAGTATGTACAGCAGAGGAGCAAGAACTGAGCCCTGAGGGACACCAGCTTTGATGGGGCGCTGTGAAGATAGCGTGCCTTCGTGTCTAAAACGAAAGGTACGATGATTAAGATAAGAGGCCACGAGACGTACTAGACGATCGGGGAGACCTATTTTGTATAGTTTGTAGATAAGGCCTGTATGCCAGACTCTATCGAAGGCTTTGGCGATGTCGAAAAAGACCGAGATAGTCTTATGACGACGGGGATAAAAACCGCTGAGGATATATTCCACAATACGGTGAACTTGTTGGGGGCAGGAGTGTTTCGCTCGGAAACCGAATTAATGGGGAATGATAAGAGGGTCACCGTCTGTGGGAAACAAATGGCGCCTCATGCGATTTTGAATGACTCTTTCAAAGAGCTTGCCCATGGCCTTGAGGAGGCTAATGGGACGATGACTGGAGGGGAGATTAAGAGGCTTGCCTGGCTTGGGAATACCAATCACAGTTGCCTCTTTCCACGTAGTAGGAAAGTAACTAAGGTTGAAGCAGGCATTGAAGATAATAGATAAAAGGGTTAGCACCTGCTCAGGAAAGTTTTTTAGGGCTTGATTGGAGATGCCATCCGCGCCCGGAGCCTTTTTAGGCTTAAGTCCTTTGATGAGGGATGAAAGCTCATCATTGGACACAGAGATAGGTTCGGAGGCTGTAGGGGGCGAGTTCCGGCGGCGGACCTCATCCTCCACTGCCTGGACGTGTGAGGGGTCTACGGGTTGAGAGCTAGGAGAGCATTGAGCGGCAATGCTGTCTGCAAAGCACTCAGCCTTTTCCTCGTCCTCGAAGGCTACCGTACCGTCGGGACGGGAGAGAGGGGGAGTGTGGAAGATAGCGTCTATGCGGAGGGCTCTTGCCATTTGATAGTACGCTGTATGAGAGGGAGAGATATTCTCCATGAGCTTACTCTTTTCGAGGTCTCGAAATTCAGAGAGGCGGAAACGGAGTTCTCGTTGAAGACGATTGGCCGTGCGCCTATATTCGGGCGTGGGATATTTTGCTGCTCTCCGGAAAGCAGCTTTTTTGGCTTTTAATAGGTTGCTAATATGCAGGGGAAGCCCACTATTATTAGCAACCGGGACGACCCTTTCATTCTCCTTAAGGGAGGTTTTAATAAGGGTGGAGAGTGAATCGACCGCGGTGTCGATTTTTTCAGGACTGTCTAAGTCCGAAGATAGGGAGATGGAGGAGTCCTGTGAGTCCAGAGCTTTCGCTAGGGACTCCTTGAAGCCCTTCCAATTTGTGAAGGTTTTAGTAGAGGGTGTTGGGAGTGGTGGCTGATGGCCAAGAATGAGAGAGACCGGTCGGTGGTCGGATCCTAGATCGTCTAGTGTCTCGATTGCCCTAAGGTTGAAAGAAACTCCTTTGAGTAACGCAAAATCTAGTACATCGGGGGCATAGTCGGTGTTATCGGGAAAGTGAGTAACACCGAGAGGACTGTGGACGGTAATATCAAGAGACTGCGTGATATCGAGCAGTAACTTGCCACTACGGGTGGTAGTACGGCATGTCCATTCAGTATGCTTGGAGTTAAAATCTCCAAACATAATGACTGAATTGCCTAGAGATAAAATAGCCTCAAAATCTTTTTTGAGGGGAAGGGTTTTAGAAGGGATGTAACAGGAGGCTATGAAGATGGACTGATGTCCAGTCATAGCTAGCCTGCATACCGTGGCTTCCATGTTGGAAAGTTGCGGAGTAGAAATGGGAGAACAGTGGAGTGTCTTCTTGTAATAAATGGCCGTACCGCCGCCTCGGCGGTCGGGTCTATCATTACGAAGAAGAGAGAAGTTTTTGATGGAAAGGCCTTTAGTGTCCTTAGTATTGAGATTAGTTTCCTGTAGGAGGAGGAAATCGGTTTCACGATTTTGAAGAAAGAGCTTAAGCTCTGGGAGGTTATTTCGCAAACCGCGAATGTTAAAGGATACAAGCGATAAACCCTTAGGTTTGATACGACCGTGGGATTTTGGTAGAGCAAACTGCTCTGTCATTGTGAGTTAAGTTAATTAAGTTAACTTAACTTACAATGAGCACAAAAGATTATGATGCTCTGCAAGAGCGAGGAGACGGTCCTGAGGGGACCTCGCAGCGCGCAATTTGCGTGCTAACACAGCGATTTCCTCAACGTTGATGTTCCTAATTGCGGAATACACCGTTTTTAGGTCATCAGCCATTGAGGGCTGTGATTGTTGTGGTTGAGGGGCGGAGGATGTCCGCGGTGGTACTGCCTTTTTGGGGCCCCAGGGAAAAACTGGAGGCTGCATAGGCTGAGAGAAGCCCGGAGGGGGCCGAATAGTGCCCTGAGGGGGCCTAGGAGGACCCTGAGAGGGTCGAGAGAAGCCCTGGATGGGCTGAGAAAGGCCCTGACGGGGCATCCGTTGGTAAAGAGCCGGGAATGAGCGGTCATTGACCGGCGGTGGAGCTTGCCTACTGGGGCGAGGATGAGGTGCGCAAGGGCAGCCTCTGTAGTTAGCCGGGTGGCCCGTTTGTTTACACAGGACACACGCGGGTGGGGATTCGGCGTCTTTGGGCCGAGGACACTCTTTAGTGTTGTGGGGTTCAAGGCACTTAACGCACCTGGGTGGGGCGGAGCAGTTGGCCGCCGCATGACCATACAGCTGGCAGCGGTGGCACTGCGCCGGGAACCCGCGCCTATGTGGAGGCTCAACCCTCACTCTCGACAGGCCGCACACTGTGCGTACCTGCCGGAAGATGGCTTTCGCCTCCGGCACGTTGGTTAAAATTACTAGGGCAAGAGAGAACCTCTGGCCTGTTCTACTGTGCATTTTGTGCACGGCTTCTACGGGGAAACCTTGGGACTTAAGGTCCTCAAGGATTTCTTCGTTTGAAAATTCGAAGGGGACGCCGCGGATGACGGCCCTGACTTTGCGCTCTTCCGGAAGAGCGTATGTATGATAAGAAACTCGTTCGGCTGTGAATAGCCTGGTGAGTCGCCGGAAGTCGTCGATTGATTGGGGGATGATCTTAATAGCCTCCCCGAGGTTGATGGCGTGGTCATATTTTATGCCTGCGTTGTAGCAGGTTTTGGAGAGTTCTGTGAATTTAGCCTTGTCTCTTAGGAAGACAGGGGGATTGACTTGCTTCTTGGCAAGGACTGGAGCACAGCGAGAGGCTGGCTTGGTCGGAGCGGGAATGTCTAGTGACATAAGTGGGGCTGAGGCAGCGGCGGGGGCTGCGGGGGCAGAGGCGGCAGCGGGAGCTGCGGAGGTTGAAGGAGCGGCAGGGGCCGCTGAGACAGGGAGGGTGCGGTTTTTAGCGGCGCGTTTACCGTTGCGCTTGGAGTTCACCGTGGTGAACGAAGAATCCCCGGTTCCGTCGGAGTCACAGGACTCCGATGAGCCGGTGCCAGAATTGGTGGCGGGCCTCTTCCGGGAGGCCGATGCAGAGGACTCGGAGCATGCGTACTCCATTTCTAATGGGGCGAAAGAGTTCTTTGTCTCTAGGTAGGCCGCAAGTACGGGCGGCGGTTGGAGTGCCTGACGGGCAGGGGGAGTAACATGGGCGGCGATGGCGGCAAGGGCCGTCTCATCGAGGTTTAGGCCCAGACCAAGAGTTTGGTTTAGGGCGGCGACGAGGGACTTAATTTGGGTAATTGTGGACATGTTGAGGGCAGTAGTTTTACGAAACGTATTTGATACGGAAGGGGCTAGTGGGTGCTGTTCTGAAAAGAACAGAGACGTTATGTACCTAAACAGTAAGGGCGGGATCACCGTTCTGAGAAGAACGGGACGTTCTTAATTCTAGGAGTAAGTGCCCCTGCTCTCAAAAGAGCAGGGCCTTGCTCTGAAAAGAGCAAGTAACTCCCTAGAAACAGTATATACACGTACACGTTATACAAATAAATAACGAAAACAAAATTAGAAACAGTTAACAAAAGAATTAACAATAAAAATAACAATAACAAGCAAGACCAACAGTCAAACCGCCCCGCCCGGAGACAGGGAGGTAATAACTGGAGTTAGCGTAAAATGACTCACCAAGGCGTCGACGCTGTAAGCGCGAGCAGGACAGCGGAGGCGCGAGAGCGAGAGAGCACTACCGTACGGGGACGGATGCGCGGACTACCTGGACACGACCGCTCGAGAGCGGTGCCACAGGCGGGAGGTGACCGACCGTTCCGACCGGCCCGTCTTATATACTATTCGGCCATTGCTGGCCAGCGGACCCTTGCCTCACCCCCGCGCCTTTCTTTATTAGGTAAATTTCTTATAAACTAATGTACAGACTTAAATATATTACATTCTTACAAATACTTATTTAACTAATACTTATATAACAATTTTTCTACATAGTAGAGGTTAAAACGTTGTTATTCCAGCAATTTTGAGCTGAGGACCCTGCCCCCCGCCTCAGTACTATAAATATAAAACGTCGTGGCGCGGCGAGCGTAGCCTCATTCGCTCCGCGGCCGCGTCACGGTAACATGCCCTGTTTATTATTTATCGTGCCTAAGGGCTTAATATATATGAAATTAAATTGCACTATACAAGGGAATATACTTTACACACAATACTTGTTCTACAATTTGGCATTAATTAATTTCTATATCCTAAATCTATGTTAACTCTCGCCAGTTGGTCGGTGCCTTTATTGCGAGAGTTATTACATAGTTACAATATTATTTGTTTAACAATAAAAGCTATATTTCTTAATATTATTGCTACGGCTTTTCCCGCGTTGCTGTGGGCAACCACCGCTAGTTGTGGAACCGTGAGCGCGCCCCGACGATCACAACATTCTCATGGCTCCGCCCACCACCCCCAGGTTGTTCAACTAGCGATGGTTACCACAAGCAATCCGTAAGTCATTTCGTTCGAGGTATTGCTATGTTTGCGTCGTGCACATTCTCCCGCCGTCGCCACGCTGCGATCCCTCTGGTAGCACGACGATCTTCTTTGTCGGTCTTCGTAGTACATGCCCCGTGCTTGTGGTTACGTCCACTACTCGTACCTCTCCGTCGACGCCAGGATACACGTTGCTGATTTTCCCCCTGGGCCAGATGTTGCGTGGTAGATTGGAGTCACAAATGATTACTAGGTCTCTAATCTTCGGTGATACGCCTATGCTGCTGGGCTCCCGCCGGTGTTGGAGTAGGGGCAGGTATTCCTTTACCCACCTTCTCCAAAACACGTTGGCCAGGGCTTGAGCTCGTTTCCACTGCTGGCGGGCCGTCACGTCACTCTCGCTGAAGTGTCCCGGCGCAGGTACGTGCGAGTTGGGACCGATGATGATGTGATTCGGCGTGATGGCTTCTGGGTCTCCTGGGTCGACTGAGACGTGTGTGAGAGGTCTTGAGTTGACCGTGTTTTCTACCTCGGCGAGCAGGGTCACCAAGGTCTCGTCACTGGGATAGCGCTCGTTGAGGGTGACGCGTAGAGCTTCACGGAGCGAACCATTCGCTCCCACGCGCCGCCTATGAATGGTGCTGATGGTGGTATGTACTTCCACACAATTTGTCGACATGTGGTTTCATGCTCGAGGGCTGCGAGTGCTGTTTAGGCCAGCTCCTTGTCGGCTGCCTTGAAGCACGTAGCGTTGTCACTCCATATTTCCTTTGAGCATCCTCTTCTGCTCATAAAACGTCTGAGCGCCGATACGGCTGAGTCGGCGCTTAAAGAGTGGGCTACCTCTATATATATTGCTCGTGATGTCATGCAGGTGAATAACGCGCCATAGCGCTTTTCACGATGTCGTCCCACTGTGACCTCTATTGGCCCGAAGTAGTCCAGTCCGGTGTATGTGAACGGACGTGCGTGATGAGCGAGGCGTGCGGACGGCAGGTTTCCTGTAGATGGTGATGCAGGCTTGGCTAGACGGCGCGGTAGGCAGCTTTTGACGACAGTTTTCACCACTGGACGTATTTTTCTTATGTACAGTCTCTGTCTTAATTCGTTCACGACTGTTTCCACGCCTCCGTGATGCAACCTCTCGTGTACGTGGGTTATGTACAGACGAGTGTATGCGTGCTCCGTCTAGTATGGGAGGGTCGTACGTGTCCTCTTCTACTTCTGATGCTGCTTTTATTCGACCTCTGAGGCGTAGGGTCCCCTCTTCAGCGATGTATGTGCTCAGGTGGCCTAATTTGTCGTCACCTCCCGGAACACTTCCGTTGGCGATCCTCTTGAGCTCCTTCGTGAAGCTTTCCCGCTGACTGGCTTGCACCCACAGTTGTTCGGCTCTTACGTGATAAGCGGCCGGTATTCCTACAAGCGATGAGACAGTAGGAGTTGCCTTTTTCTCCTTCGCTGGGGTATTGCGTTTGTTTGTTCTTCGCCAGCCAGGGTCGCTATCTTGTCTTGCTCTGTTGCGTTTACGCCCAGCCTTCACCACGTGCTTGTTTGGTCTGCACATGTCGATGAATAGGAGGACTCTCGCTGTCGCCCTTATGAGGCGAATCCATTTCGAAAATCTTTCTATTTGTGGCAGATGTGTTGTTGGCGAGTCTACACTTTTAACTGCGATGTTACATACTTCTCGTTCTTCCCCGGTGTCGTATTGTGTCGTTTTCTCTTCCTGCGGCCATTCTGCTGGTGGACGTTGCAGAAACGGGGGCGGGGGGAATCTTTCTGGCGTGGATCGGGTCGCGTCGTCTGCCACGTTTTCTTTAGACGGTAGCCAACGCCATTCGTTCTTCTTGGTCGTATCTTCTATCTCCGCCAGGCGATGAGCGACGAAAGCTTTGTACGCGCGAGGCTCCGACCTTATCCATACCAGTGCAGTACGAGAGTCGCACCAGTATGTCTTGCCCGCTATATCGCCATCGTGCTCCTCGACCACGGTCTGCGCGAGACGAGCTCCCAGCAGTGCTGCTTGTAATTCGAGCCGTGGTATGGAGACTGGTTTCAGTGGTGTTACGCGTCTCTTGGCGGCAGCCAATGATACGTTAACGCTGCCGTCTGCTCGCTCCGTTCTCCAATACACGGCTGCTGCGTAGGCCTCCTCGCTTGCGTCGACGAATGTGTGTAGTTGGCGCGTCGACACCGGGTTGTAATCGTAGCATCGCGGTATTCTCAGTTGTTCTATGGCGTTAAGTGAAGTAATCCAGTCTTCCCATTTTTCTTTTAATTCCGTGGGCAGAGGGTCGTCCCAGTCCGCCTTGTAACGCCATGTGTCTTGGAATATTCTCTTCGCTGGGGTGGTCACTGGTGATATTAATCCCAGCGGATCAAATAAAGCCATTATGACGCTCAACGCTTCACGTTTAGTTGGCAAGCGTTGTTTTTCTTTTACGTCGGTTTATCTTCATATTGTGAGTATTAAATCCAATATGATCGCTTTGTACATGCCAGAGCAGGCCGAGCGTCTTCTCAGTTTCTTTTCCGTCCAGACTCACGGTCGCGTCGTGTTGTTTATGTTCTGTCGTTATTTCTTCTATTGTTTTCTCTTCGTTCGATGTCTACCCGCTGAGTACGAATCCCGCTTGTTTGTGGACGTGATCGACTGCTTTTACCGTTTGCTGAGCTTTCGTGACAGAGTGGAAGCTCTGCAAGTAGTCGTCCATATAGTGATTTCTTTTTATGGCGACCGCAACTTCTGGGTATGCTTCTGCATGTTCTTCAGCATTTTTATTTTTTATGTATAATGCTGTGCATGGTGATGATGTCGCTCCAAAAACGATTGACGTCATCCTATATTCTTCCGGTTGGTCCTCCCGCCGCTTGCCTCTCCATAAGAAACGTAAAACGTCTCTATCTTCTTTGCGCACTTTAATCTGCATGAACATTTCTTTTATGTCGGCGCTCACTGCATACGGATACTGTCGGAACCTCATGATTACTCCGGGCAATGATTGCAACAAGTCGGGCCCTGAGTGAAGCATATCGTTGAGACATATTCCGGCTGTCTTCGCTGCGGCGTCGTGCACCAATCTCGGCGGCTTGTCTGGTTTCGCAGGTTTGATGACTGGGAAGTGTGGCAGATACCATGTCCTTCCTTGCGGCGGTGGCATGGGCGCGCGCTCTGCGTAACCCGAGTTGAAAAGGTTCTGTATGCGTTCTTCGTACTGTAGCTTGAGATTGCTGTCTCGGTCGAGCCTCTTCTCTAAGGTGTGCAGGCGCCTTTCCACGTCCTTGTAATTATTTGGTATTTGGAAATCCTTTTGTTTTCACAACAACCCTGTCTCGAACCTACCGTCCGCCGACCTCTGGCTGGTTTCCTTCAATATTTGCATAGCTCGCTGCTCGGGATCTTCTTTCGGTCTTCTTGGCTCGATGCACAGCAATTTGAAATAATTTTTTATTTCCTCTTCTATCGGCTGTGTATCTTCCCTCTGATGTAGTATGCCGCAGAAGGTGACCGTCGACGTCAATGAGCTATGACAGCCATGCAGAACCCAGCCCAGGTTGGTGTGTGATGCGACTGGTTGGTCTCGACGACCGGCGCGCAGTTTTCTAGACACTATGAGGTGCCAGTTATCTTGTCCGATTAGTATTTTCGGTGAGGCGCGTTCGTAGGTGATATCTTCTTTGATATCCCACAGATGTTGGCAATTCTCTAAGTGATTTTCATTCACGGATTCTGGCGCGAAGTCCAACCGTTCTACCGTACGCGCTGCTTCTATGTTGTGTTCCTCTTGCGCGTACTTTCCTCTTATTTTAAGGCTGACGATCTTGCTCTTCTCATGTTTCACCTCCGAGCCGACCCCTTGTATCCACATTGCGTGGGCTGGGCCGTCGGCGCCGATGACGTCAGCGATTGAGGCATCGACTAAGGTGACCGTGCTTCCTTCATCCAATAATGCGTATGTTTCGAAGCAGCTTAGCGGCCCCCTTATTGTAACGGGCGCAATCTTTAGATAAGCGCGGCGGTGCTTGTACGGTTGAGTCGCTGTGATGACCTCCCTTGCCGATGTTGCGGTTTCCATAGCGGGTTCCTTTTCAATCTCTGCTGTTCTATCGTGATGCAGCAATTTATGGTGTTTCATCATGCATCCGCCTTTTCCGCACGGTGGAGCTTTACACAGCAACCGGCGATGTTTGCCTCGCAGACAGCGGTAGCAGATATTATTCTTCTTTGCTACTTCCCATCTGTCATTAGTGGACAGAGCGGCGTATGACTTGCAATCGGGCAGTTTGTGTTCTTGTTTGAATTGAGGGCAGCGTTCTTCATATTGTTTCTTGCTTGTGGCGAAGGCACGTTCTATTTTTCTTGGTCTTCGCTCTCTCGTCTCGCTGTCCTCTGCTATGAAATCCGGCAAGGTATACGCGCTGTATTTGTCCGCTTCATCGTTTAAGAACATTGATATCTTCTTAAGCTCTGGGATATCTTCTTTCTTTCTGGCTGCATAGTCGTACCATTTGCTTCTCAATATAGGCGTGAGTTTGTCTGTGATAACTCGCGTCATTTCCGGACTATGCAGATAGTGTGCTTTCTTGAGTGCTTCCACGGTGCCCACTACGTTTGCTATGCGATTTGCGAATATGCATAGCTCCCTGGGATTGTCCGTAACTTTATTCAGCAGCTTCAGCTTCTCTATTTCCAAGTGGATTAACGCTTCTGGTCGTCCGAATCTCCTTTCCAAAGCTTCTATTATCAGGGTGGGATCTGGTTGGCTTATAAGTAGGCAACCTGCGGCTTCTTTTGCTGTCCCTTTTAAGCTTCGGCGTATTCTCGCTATGTTTTCGTTCATCGTGAAGTACTTTGAAGATTCTTCGTACGTTGTTTTGAAGCTGAGCCATTCTTTGCTGCTACCATTGAATGTAGGTAGCTCTTGCACATATTTCGGCGGCTCCCTTGTGCTTCGTACTGCTTGTGATAGAGCAGCGGCTAAGGTAGCGACGTCGATTTGTTGCTGCGCCTGCCCATTGTCTTCTTTCTGCGGCGCGGGTTGTGATGCAAACTGCGGAGCGGGTTGCGATGCGAAGTGCGGCGCGGGTTGCGATGTAGACTGCGGAGCGGATTGCGATGCGAAGTGCGACGTGGGTTGCGACGTGGGTTGCGGCGCAGGCTGCGGCGCTGGTTGCGATGTAGGTTTTTCTTGCAACCATGTACTAATGCGTACTGATGCTAAATCGTCTTCTATTTCTTCATCTTCGTCATCGGTTGATCCGACTTCTGCTTGTAATCGCTGCACGTGTATTTCTTGCAATTCCGTTCTTGCTTGCAACTGAGCCTGCTCGAGCTTGAGTTCGGCTAACCGCTCTTTCGCTTCTAACTCCGCGAGGAGTCTCATACGTGAGGCTACGGAGCGGCGCGACCTAGTCTCGTCGGGCCTTAGTGTGCGCTGCGATCTTCGATCCCTCTCTTGCTGGGTTTCTTCCGTTGCGGCCGTGTTATCGCCGCAGAGGTAGCGGTTGTATCGCTGACCGTTGTGGTTTCGGTCGTGGTGCTGGATGTACCAGTAGTGGTTGAATCGCCCCCAGAGGCCTCTTCTGTGGCCCCCTGGGTTGTTTGTTCATCCTTGCGACGCTTCGATGATTCTCCGTTGTTACTACGTGTAATCACCATTTTTCTTCACAATAATATTTTTTCGTTCTTGCGGTTTGCTTCTTTCTTCCGGTAATACCAAGACCGATATTGTCTTTTTCTTCTAGTAATCCGGCTTCTCGAAGGACCATTAATTTTACGGATCGCCGTAACGCCGTTCGAAAAATGAGTGAAACACGTTGGTCTTGCTTACTACTGGAGGCAAGCGGCGGTGAGGAGGAACTTTTTCTTTTCTTGCTGTTGTTTTCTTTACTGTAGCTGGAGAGCGACTGCCGACCGTTCTTGGAAAAGGGCTACCCCGGAGGGAGGCGGAAATGCATTACGCATACCACGACAGCCGGTCTATCGTGGTTATGTGGGACTCACTGTGACTACCTACTGGGGAAACTAAGCGATACCCACTAAAACCGCCTTTGGGGACTGGCAACTAGCTGTTTAAAGCTTCTTATGCCGTATCGGAAGCGACCCTCTTTTGGGAAAAGAGGGCGCAGGCGGCTATTAGCCGCTGAGGGAGTGCCTACGAAGGCAAATTAATTATGAATAACTTAATTAGAGTTGGCCTGAGCCGCCAGGAGGCAGTTCAGGTCGTTTGAAAGTTTATTAGGCGGGTCCGAGAGGGAGTTCTTCGGCCTGCGGACGCTATAGCGGGAGGGGAGTGGGGCTGCATAATTAGCAGCCTCACGAATAAAATGATTGGAATGCGACTCTGAGGCTTTGAAGAAGTTCTCAGAGAGTTTTTTAAGGAATTGTTGAATTGTAGGGAGCTCTAGGTCCCGATGAAGGTCGGCATTGCGGACGTACCAAGGTGCGTTCGCAGCTCGACGACAGAAAAGGTTTTGAACTACTTGGAGTTCATTAATAATTTTAGGGTTAGAGTGGGCGAAAATGGGGCCCGCGTAGGACATGACTGGTCGTATACAGACCTTATAAAGGGTACGCTTGTTTCTGAGGGACATTTTACTGTGTCGGCCCAACATACTGTTGAGCCTATTCAGGTAAAAACGTGCGTGACGGGTTACTCTTTTGACGTGGGGCCTGAAAGTTAGCCCTGTGTCTAGAGTGACACCTAAATATTTGGCAGACGTATGCCAGGGGACAGGGGTCCCTAGCATACGTATTGGTGGAGTTTTTTTGAGACGGCGTCGTTTATAATCGAAGTGAACGGCGGAGCTCTTCTCCGGGTTCACATCGATGCGCCATTTTTTGAACCAAGCTCCTAGGGCATCAACTGACTTTTGGACCTTGTTCCGTATGAAAGGTAGCGAGATACCTTTACAGTAGAGAGCAGTGTCGTCTGCGAAGAGGGAGAGCTGAACACCTTTCGGCGGAATGGGAATGTCGTTGGTAAACAGTATGTACAGCAGAGGAGCAAGAACTGAGCCCTGAGGGACACCAGCTTTGATGGGGCGCTGTGAAGATAGCGTGCCTTCGTGTCTAAAACGAAAGGTACGATGATTAAGATAAGAGGCCACGAGACGTACTAGACGATCGGGGAGACCTATTTTGTATAGTTTGTAGATAAGGCCTGTATGCCAGACTCTATCGAAGGCTTTGGCGATGTCGAAAAAGACCGCGATAGTCTTATGACGACGGGGATAAAAACCGCTGAGGATATATTCCACAATACGGTGAACTTGTTGGGGGCAGGAGTGTTTCGCTCGGAAACCGAATTGATGGGGAATGATAAGAGGGCCACCGTCTGTGGGAAACAGATGGCGCCTCATGCGATTTTGGATGACTCTTTCAAAGAGCTTGCCCATGGCCTTGAGAAGGCTAATGGGGCGATGACTGGAGGGGAGGTTGAGAGGCTTGCCTGGCTTGGGAATACCAATCACAGTTGCCTCTTTCCACGTAGTGGGAAAGTAACTAAGGTTGAAGCAGGCGTTGAAGATAATAGATAAAAGGGTTAACACCTGCTCGGGAAAGTTTTTAAGGGCTTGGTTGGATATGCCATCCGCGCCCGGAGCCTTTTTAGGTTTAAGTCCTTTAATGAGGGATGAAATCTCATCATTGGACACAGAGATAGGTTCGGAGGCCGTAGGGGGTGAGTTCCGGCGGCGGACCTCATCCTCCACTGCCTGGACGTGTGAAGGGTCGACGGGTTGACAGCTAAGATAGCATTGAGCGGCAATACTGTCTGCAAAGCACTCAGCCTTTTCCTCGTCCTCGAAGGCAACCGAACCGTCGGGGCGGGAGAGAGTGGGTTATAGCGTCTATACGGAGGGCTCTATCCATCTGATGAGAGGGAGATATATTCTCCATGAGTTTACTCTTTTCGAGGTCTCGAAATTCAGAGAGGCGGAAACGGAGTTCTCGTTGAAGACGATTGGCCGTGCGCCTATATTCGGGCGTGGGATATTTTGCTGCTCTCCGGAAAGCAGCTTTCTTGGCTTTTAATAGGTTGCTAATATGTAGGGGAAGCCCACTATTAGTTAATGAAGTTAACTTAACTTACAACGAGCACAAAAGATTATGATGCTCTGCAAGAGCGAGGAGACGGTCCTGAGGGGACCTCGCAGCGCGCAATTTGCGTGCTAACACAGCGATTTCCCCAACATCGATGTTCCTAATAGCGGAATACACCGTTTTTAGGTCATCAGCCATTGAGGGCTGTGATTGTTGTGGGGCGGAGTTTGTCCGCGATGGGTCTGCCTTTTTCGCCAGGGAAAGACTGGAGGCTGCATAGGCTTAGAGAAGCCCGGAGGGGGCCGAATAATGCCCTGAGGGGGCCTAGGAGGACCCTGAGGGGGTCGATAGAAGCCCTGAATGGGCTGAGAAAGGCCCTGACGGGGCCGTTGGTAAAGAGCCGGGAATGAGCGGTCATTGACCGGCGGTGGAGCTTGCCTACTGGGGCGAGGATGAGGTGCGCAAGGGCAGCCTCTGTAGTTAGCCGGGTGGCCCGTTTGTTTACACAGGACACACGCGGGTGGGGATTCGGCGTCTTTGGGCCGAGGACACTCTTTAGTGTTGTGGGGTTCAAGGCACTTAACGCACCTGGGTGGGGCGGAGCAGTTGGCCGCCGCATGACCATACAGCTGGCAGCGGTGGCACTGCGCCGGGAACCCGCGCCTATGTGGAGGCTCAACCCTCACTCTCGACAGGCCGCACACTGTGCGTACCTGCCGGAAGATGGCTTTCGCCTCCGGCACGTTGGTTAAAATTACTAGGGCAAGAGAGAACCTCTGGCCTGTTCTACTGTGCATTTTGTGCACGGCTTCTACAGGGAAACCTTGGGACTTAAGGTCCTCAAGGATTTCCTCGTTGGAAAATTCGAATGGCACGCCGCGGATGACGGCCCTGACTTTACGCTCTTCCGGAAGAGCGTAAGTATGGTAGGAGACTTTTTCGGCTGTGAATAGCCTGGTGATACTACGGAAGGCATCGATCGAGTTGGGAATGATTTTAATAGTCTCCCCGAGGTTAATCGCATGGTCATATTTAATGCCTGCGTCGTATAAGGATTTCGACAGCTTGGTGAATAATGCCTTGTCTCTTAGGAAGACAGGGGGCGGGACTTGCTTCTTTGCAAGGATTGGGACACAGCGGGAAGCTGGCTTTGATGGTGGGGCGATGTCCATTGATAGCCGTAGCAGCAGCGGGGGCTGCGGGGGCAGAGACGGTAGCGAGAGCTGCGGGGTTTGAGGCAGCAACGGGAGCTGCGGAGGTTGAAGGAGCGGCAGGGGCCGCTGAGACGGGAGGTGTGCGGTTTTTCGCGGTGCGTTTACCGCCGCGTTTTGAGGAGACAGTCGTGAAGGATGAGTCACCGGTTCCGTCGGAGCCACAGGACTCCGATGAATCGGTGCCAGAATAGGTGGCGGGCCTCTTCCGGGGGGCCGATGCAGTGGACTCAGACTCGGAGCATGCGTACTCCATGTCTAGAGGGGCGAAAGAGTTCTTGGACTCTAGGTAGGCCGCTATAACGGGCGGCGGTTGAGTTGTCTGAGGGGCATATGAGGCAATAGTTGCCACGATTGCGGCGAGAGCCGAATTATCCAGCCTATTAAGGCCTGACACGATGGACCCTATAAGGTCTTGTTTGGACATGATGCTGAGAAACGAATGGGACTGGGGGGATGCTGTTCTGAAAAGAACAGAGACGTTCTGAACCTAAGCAGTAAGGGCGGGATCACCGTTTTCAGAAGAACGGGACGTTCTTTATTCAAGGAGTAATGCCCTTACTCTTAAAAGAGCAGGGCCTTGCTCTGAAAAGAGCAAGTAACTCCCTAGAAACAGTATACACGTACACGTTATACAAATAAATAACGAAAACAAAAATAGAAATAGTTAACAAAAATAACAAAAAAATATAACAGGTAACAAGCGGAGGTCAGTCAAACCTCCCCGCCCGAGGACAGGGGGGCAAGAACTGATAGCAGAAATGACTCACCAAGGCGTCGACGCTGTACAGCGCGAGCAGGACAGCGGAGGCGCGAGAGCGAGAGAGCACTACCGTACGGGGACGGCTGCGCGGACTACCTGAACGACCGCTCGAGAGCGGTGTCACAGGCGGAATGAGATGCCGACCGTTCCGACCGGCCCGTCTTATATACTATTCGGCCATTGCTGGCCAGCGGACCCTTGCCTCACCCCCGCGCCTTTCTTTATTAGGTAAATTTCTTATAAACTAATGTACAGACTTAAATATATTACATTCTTACAATTACTTATTTAACTAATACTTATATAACAATTTTTCTACATAGTAGAGGTTAAAACGTTGTTATTCCAGCAATTTTGAGCTGAGGACCCTGTACCTCAGTACTATAAATATAAAACGTCGTGGCGCGGCGAGCGTAGCCTCATTCACTCCGCGGCCGCGTCACGGTAACATGCCCTGTCGCGCCTAAGGGCTTAATATATATGAAATTAAATTGCACTATACAAGGGAATATACTTTACACACAATACTTGTTCTACAATTTGGCATTAATTAATTTCTATATCCTAAATCTATGTTAACTCTCGCCAGTTGGTCGGTGCCTTTATTGCGAGAGTTATTACATAGTTACAATATTATTTGTTTAACAATAAAAGCTATATTTCTTAATATTATTGCTACGGCTTTTCCCGCGTTGCTGTGGGCAACCACCGCTAGTTGTGGAACCGTGAGCGCGCCCCGACGATCACAACATTCTCATGGCTCCGCCCACCGCCCCCAGGTTGTTCAACTAGCGATGGTTACCACAAGCAATCCGTAAGTCATTTCGTTCGAGGTATTGCTATGTTTGCGTCGTGCACAGCTAGTATAGTTACATACATATATCTGTAGCCTTCTTTGTTGAAAGTTAGTAACTGGTGTCCGTCCATATAATGAATGCATTCTGCGCCAAATTCGTTTGTCAATTTCAAATAATAAAAAATATTTAGAATTTTTTTCATGTCTTTATTGGAAAGTATTATTTTTATTTACTTGACTGTCTCATTGGTTTAGTGATCGTCAGTGCAACTGATGATATGTGATTCTCGTTTCGAATATCGTATCAGGCCCAAATTAGTTATTGAGTTTTTCTGTCGAAGATACTCAGTAGTTGCCCAGTGCCCCACCCTCGTGCTCCGGAAAGCATATAAAGCTATTAGTACTGCATGTGATCTCTCTTCGGTTGTATTGAGTTACCGTCCCATCGGACTATGAGAATAAAGAGTGAATCCTGTACTATACGGAAGACTACACTCTGTTGAGGCTGGCCGCCGTGACTAAAACTCGGTCTGGAAGACATTATTTTTTCACTTTATCTACTCTTCATCAGCACACAAAAGTCCATGGACCTCACCCATTGCAGGGAAGATTGATTTTCTTCCGACACTTTCAAGACAAAATTATGTAGTGGATTCCCTTACTCTTATCTATTGTCATTATCTATTCCATCCAATACAGCCTTTTTTTATAGGAGAGGGGGCAAACGAGCGCGGCTCACCTGATGGTAAGTGACTACCGCCGCCCATTAACAAATGCAACACCAGGGGAATCGCAGATGCGTTGCCGGCCTTTTTATAATTTAATATTAAAAAACTTACACAACCAACATCAATATAAATTATTAAGAATAACTCAAAAACTATTGGTCAAACCTTAATAAAATTATATATATATATAAGGGACCACATGTGAAGGACCAGCATTCAAATAAAAAAAATCATCGAAATCGGTTAACCTAGTAAAAGTTATGAGGTAACACACATAAAAAATAACATACAGTCAAATTGAGTACCGGCTCCTTTTTGAAGTCGGTAACCAAATAGAATATTGAGTGATAAAAACAAAATAAATATATTTTTTAAATAAAACATAAAAAACATCAGCTTAATGATAGTTGTTTTGAACATAACTCTCCCCATATATATTTAGAATAATTGCCATGCTTGGGTTGCAGGTCGGCAAGGGAAGTTTCTGACAACTTTAAATAGTAATCAGGAAGATTCTGCTGCCCGTTTTTCTTTTTCATAACCCATGGGATGATATGGGGACTGTACTACAAAGAAAGTACACAATAGTAAAAAGTATACGGAAATCACCTTTTATCTTACTGAGATACCTATATCTCAGTAAAATAAAATACATTGAACCTTAAGTTTATTTTCGTTATTTCATTTAAGTATTGGGAAAAATTAAGCAAGTAAAAAAAAGATATTACGATTCACGGAAGTTAGTCTTAAATGAGATTTTTTAATTATTATTAGCGGTCTTTAGTGTTCTCTGCCAAATTAAGCAAAACGACACCTCAATGTTTGTTTACATTGAGGTTTATTTTCTGTGTTTTTAAATGCTGATACTCAAATACAGATGTGACAAACCCAGCTCCACGGTATTTTTTCGAAAAACAAAATTTTATTTAAGTATGTGTGTGAAGTGCTTCAGACTTCAGAGCGAAGATTTCGAAAATGTTGCTGTTTTTTTTATTTTATTTTTAAGGACAACTTACTTCGAGAACGTACGAGTGTATTTTAAAATCTTAAATTCTTATTTTATCAAGTGGCAGGTACGGCTAATTATTTTAAATTAAGATAATGCTAAATGCTAGTATAGTTACATACATACATCTGTGGCCTTCTTTGTTGAAAGTTGGTAACTGGTGTCCGTCCATATAATGCATTCTGCGCTAAATTCGTTTGTCAATTCAGATAAATAAAAAATATTTAGAATTTTATTCATGTCTTTATTGGAAAGTATTATTTTTATTTACTTGACTGTCTCATTGGTTTAGTGATCGTCAGTGCAACTGATGACATGTGATTCCCGTTTCGAATATCGTATCAGGCCCAAATTAGTTATTGAGTTTTTCTGTCGAAAATACTCAGTAGCAGCCCAGAGCCTCACCCCCGTGCTCCGGAAAGCATATAAAGCTATTAGTACTGCATATGATCTCTCTTCGGTTGTATTGAGTTACCGTCCCATTGGAGCTCCGCGATGTTAGCACCTCATGTGCGGAATTTCGATTTACTAATTATACGACATAAACGGCTGTATTTCTTGATTGTGTTGGCTGAGAGGTTTTTTCACAGCTAGAAGGGACAGTAGATTTGGGTATTTGAAATGAATTTGAACTTGATACCTCCACGCGTTCCTGAGAAAAAGGGTCTTGAGAGACAGACAGAGGGCAAACAAAGTGATCCTATAAGGGATCCGTTTTTTTGAGGTTCGGAACCCTAAAAATCATGTTTATATAAAATTATTATAAAATAAGCTAGTTAACTATCATCCCCCAAATCCCATGCATGCATTTTCACCTTCACGTAGTTTAAAAAAATATCCTATTTCTTTCTCCACTATTATATATTTGATAGTAGAAAATGTCTAAGTTTTTTTTTCAAAAAAATATTCCCCCTCCTCCGTCTCGCTCATAGTAAAGAGCTGTGCGTAAGTGCTCACTGTCCTGATTCAATTAACCGTCCCAAAGCATGCGCGTTACGACAATGCCAACTTATTATTTTTTAATATTAAATAAACTGACCAAATATTTATATAAGCTGACCAATTATCAGCGAATGCTTCTCGGTCGCGCATATTTTTTATTTTTTATTTTTTTCGCAAATGAGGTGCTCAAATTTCTCAATGACCTTGAAAAACTTTAACCCTTAATAAAAATGTTTCTAACGCTGAACAATTAATAAGATCAACTGACCTTTTATGACCAATTTCTGACCTTTCAGATGGTATAATTGGTAAATAGAAATTCCGCACATGAGGTGCTAACATAGCGGAGCTTCCCATCGGGCTATGAGTGTGAAGGAATAAAGACTGAATCCTGTACTATACGGAAGACTACACTCTATTGAGGCTGGCCGCCGTGACGAAAACTCGGTCTGGAAGACATTATTTTTTCACTTTATCTACTCTTCATCAGCACACAAAAGTCCATGGACCTCACCCATTGCAGGGAAGATTGATTACCTTAATCGTCACGCATGGCATGTAGATTGATGATCTCAGTACCAGACGTCTCGTAACTTTGTCGCTGGTACCCGTCGCTAATCTAGGTATTTTAGATCTGACGTAAATGAGACGGTTATATCGCTGTCTATCAGAAGCCATAAATTTTCTTCCGATACTTTCAAGACAAAATTGTGTGGTAGGCTCTTTTCTTGAAGGTTCCCAAGTCATATCGGTCCGGAAAAATAAATCAAAAGTACACTGCTGAACATAGACCTCCTACATAGATTGTCTGAGAGGGACGATATTTGCCATAGTTGCCACGGTTGGCTAACGGCAAGGCAACCTTTCTTTGTTATTATGCTGTCCATTTACTGTTTCATTTCTCTTAGTCGACGCTCACAACACTGTGATTTACTAATACATATTAATTTTTACGCTATCACTACACGGCGATTTTATATACTTACGTAATTTTCATTTAGTTAAATTTTTCACGGCCAGGAAAAAAAATCACACATAATCATTACTATTTCACAACAGTATCTTAACCACTGAACGTGTTTACAAAACTAACGAAGTCACAGACAACTTCCGTTTATTGTTTTCCGTATATTGTTGTTATATATTATATTCGCGAGTTAGATACAAAATTTACTTGTTCATTTAAAGAATTATGTCAATTTTTGTTGAGTTAGTAGCTTGAGAAGTTATTTTGTGTGTTCGTTAGTGACTATGTCAATGCCTTTCAAAGATTGGTACGTAAACACTTTATGAAGTTATAAGGTGGTAGTTTGTATAGTTAATTTGGTAACATTTGTTGTCATTTGGTTTTTTTAAAGGATAGGGTGACAAACGAGCACACGGTCCACCTGATGATAAGTGGTTGCTGTGGCCCATCTACATTTATCCGCAATAAATAATCAAAATGCAGATGCGTCCTCACCCGTGAGGACTAAGATGGAGTGCCTCTTTTCCAGTAAATTGGGTCTCCGGTTTTTTTTTATATAGGATAAGGGTGACAAACGAGCACACAGTCCACCTGATGGTAAGTGGTTGCTGCGGCCCATAGACATCTACATCTATCCTCTATTACAAATTAAAATGTACATGCTTTGTCACCCGTGAGGACTAAGATGGAATGCCTCATTTCCAGTAAATAGAGCCTCCGGCCACCTGCACTCACCAAGCGAAACGCAGAGGTAAACCTCTACTTCACGCTGGTTTTCTGTGAGGTCGTGGTACCACCCCGGTTCGAGCCGGCCCATCCGTGCAACAGCAAAAGCTGCCGCGTGGCTCTACCACTGTTAAAATTACAGTTACAGTACGATCTACACTCACCATACGAAACACAGCAGTGTCAAGCTGTCATTATACGCTGGTATTCTGTGAGAGCGTGGTCCTTCCGCCGGTCGAGCTGACCCATTCGTGCTACAACTACACCACTAATACAGCTGCAGCATGGCTGTACCACGTGTATATTATAGATTTATATTATATACCTATTTGTATTTAATACATATTATGCGTGCGTTTAGTAAATTTTATAGTATATACCTAAGTTTATTGTTTTTATGTTATTATATATAAAATTAATATATTTTTAATTTTATTAATATATTTTATAAAGCCCGGCCCGGGTTGACTGGTAAAGAATGCCAAAAATAATCCTTTTCTTAAGGTGCAAAATAAAGTGTAAATAAATAATTAAATAAAAAAGTAACAGATAACAAATTATTATATACATTCCACTTCTGGTCTTCTTTTTTTTGTATTTCTGAAAGGGTTTTAAAGCAAGGAATAATCGGCCGTATAGTCCCAACCGCAATATATGGTCAGTCCTCAAGTATATTCGAAATAATTAAATTCATCTATATTCACGAATGGGTCGGCTCGACCGGGGAAGGACCACGCTCTCACAGAATACCAGCGTAAAATAGCAGCTTAATGCTGCTGTGTTTCGTATGGTGAGTGTAGAGAACCGGAGATCCTTTTTACTGGAAATGAGGCATTCCATCTTAGCCCTCACGGGTGACAACGCATCTGCATTTTGATCCGTAATCGAGGATAAATGTAGATGTCTATGGGCTACAGCAACCACTTACCATCAGGTGGACTGTATGCTCGTTTGTCACTCTTATCCTTTTAAAAAAATCAAACTAATTTATAATTCTATTCAGTACTATAAAACTGCAAAATTCTAATCTACAATGGGGCACAAATAGCATCTTCAATTTTCACGTTTGTTGTAATCGGTTACAATACGGAACAATTTGAAATTTGTTTCAATAATGTAAACCATATTTTTTTTACTCCTTACCGCAGTTATAACCACTTAAACTTATTCAAGAAAATCAGATATTACACTCTGCCGAGTTTACGCCAAATAACCAACGTATCTGAAGTTTTCCAAACAAACGAAATAACTTCTTATCTGAATCCCGAATATTAAATCCGAACTACTTTCTCCACGACTCGTACAATTCGTTGAAAATGTCTAGTAAAATTCAGTAACTAGTTACATTATTTTATAACATTAAAATGGAAAACTAGCTTACAGTTAATCTGTTTTATTTTGCGTCTATTTTTTATTATTATTAGATACATGCTTACAAGCTGACAGATGATGGCATCCAACATGCTAGTAACATTAGATACAAAATCAATTTTAAGTCATAATCTTAATTAAATAAAACACATAACATTAAATTACAAAATAAATCACATTAAATTAAAAATATATAACCAATATTAATAACTAAAATAATTGCCTCTAATTAAACAAATTAAAAAAATAAAATAAAACAAAATCAGTCAAATTAATATTACACATCATTAAAATAGTAAATAAAGTCAATGTCAGGGTTAACAAATTATACAGTTAGAATATATCTAAATTTACTAATAAGTTTCGTCAATCCATCAGCAAATAAGTCCAGATCATCGTACTGAGCAAGTATGTCACTAATCATTCGTAGTGCGCGGACAGCGGGCACGTGCTCGCCGCGCCTGTTGCGCGTGACAGGACGCGTCAGCAAACGATGCCGGCGGCGGTGGGCTAGCTGTAGCCCTGACTCCTGCCGTATATTACGGGGAACTAAGATGCGTACACTCTCTAGTATCAGCGGACTATCGATCTTGTGATACAGTATAGAGACATAGTGTGTCAGCTTACGCATAATCCTCCTAAATTTCAGCGTTTCCATATCAACCATGCCCGATACGAACAAAGAAGGATACAGGTGAGGATAGTACCCGTATCGCTTCCTAAAGCACCATCGGGCAAACTTACGCTGTATCTTCTCGACCAGAAGGACATACTTATCCTCAAATGGGTCCCAGACAACAGCACCATACTCCAGCTTGCTACGAACTAATGCGGTCTATGAACAACTGAAACCAACTGCAATCAAAGAAAAATACAGATGCGTTACCCCTGAGGACTGGCATAAAATAATTAAATCAAAATAATTAATAATTAATATCAAAACTTGACCAACATTGTTTGATAAACATTGTTTTTTAAACCCTTATTTCGTAACCCTAGACACGCTTAGAAATATTTGAGAAGCTTTTCTCTAAGTTAAAACGTTGATGTTACTGGACCCTTTAATTTATTCGATCTTGCCACGAAGTTGAATTACAACCGTTGTCCATTTACCTTACAAACAAAGCAAGTACTCTGGTTTATAATGAAGAGGAGCTTTATTGGGAATAAGTGAACATTTTACCATAGTAATCATGCCATATTTATTCTCAGCATTTGAAGATCATTCAGCTTGCTAGATTTACTACCAAACTGGATATATTTTCTCTCTTATATTAATTACCAGCTTAATCTAGCTGCTTAATAAAGTTACAGTAAAACACGGAAGATAGATATGGCAATTCCCTCCGAAGTTAATGTATACATAACCAAGTTTATTTTGTACTTATACTTATCTTCACGCACAATCCCTGACGGGGTAGCCAGAGAGAACAGATCGCCAAGTGTCACGATCCTTACAAACCTCTTTCGCTTCTTTTTTTTTTGGCTCAATTTATTTTTAGTTATGCTATCCTACATAGTAATTCTAAATTTTATATAGAATAAGGATGGAATTACAGCGGAGCTTTTGAAAGCGGACAGAGTCGTGGTAGCTCAGATGGTTAGCGCTCGCGGTAGATTTCACAGTACGCGAACAACCCGGGTTCGATCCCCGCCGACCAATCGACCAATGAAATTGTTAATTGCAATTTTAGGTGCCGATTTACCACGTGCTCGGCGGTAAAGGAAAACATCGTGAGGAAACCTACATGCCTGAGAAATAAGAAAAAGAAAGTATTTCGAAGACAAGTGAAGTTCGCCAACACGCATTGGGGCTGCGTAGTGGACACTTCCTTGCCCTAAAACCGTCTCAGAATTGAGAGAAGGTTGTGCCCAGCAGTGGGACGTATATAGACTAACTTTGCTGAAAGCGGATGGAAAACCGATACTTGAAGTCCTTCAGAAGCGTTTTAATTCCTTCCACCATGGTGGCTCAACACCGAAGGCGTGGAGCACAAAGACGACAACGCTTTCTTGAAGAACTACAGACCGATTTCCCTTCTGAGCCGCGTCTACGTACTGTTTTCGAGAGTGATTAAGAATCGTCTCGCACGCATACTCGATGACTTCCAGCCTCCGAACAAGCCTGTTTCCAAGAAGGCTTTAGCACCAAAAACCACATATATACCCTTTGGCAAATTGTACAGAAGACCGAAGAGTACAATTTGCCAGTCTTGTGTATATGGACTATAAGAAAGCCTTGGATTCTATCGAAACTTGGGCGGTGCTGCAATCCCTTCAGTGGTGCCAAGTAGATTGTCGCTATATCGAAGTGCTGAAGTGCTTGTACAGTAGGGCTACAATAGCTATCCGAGTACAGAACCAGAGTACGAAACCTATCCAACTGCAGAGAGGTGTAAGACAGAGTGACGTTATATACCTGAAACTGGACTGGAAAGGATACGGTATCAACATCTAGGCGAGTACTTTGACGATATAGTCGTAATGGTAGAATGGCTGGAGGACCTTTTTTATTTTTTTTGACATGGGTAAATGTCTACGCATACCCACCTCTCGGGGGCAAGGACGGGTTATGTCGGACTCGCGCCGACTAAAACCCCACGGTGTTCCACCTTCGCTGCATATTGGCAGGGCCACGTGAACGCTTTCGCATACATCCGCAGCCCCACCAGCACCAGCCACTCCATGGCAGCCTCCCCTCAAGGAGGAACTCCGCCTTTTTCTTCTCAGGTAAGGCGCACCAGGAACAAAAGGTGCGCCTCCCTCCGCGGCCTCTATTTCTACCTGCGTAACGGACCCCTAGTGTCTGATACGCGGGGGGCATGGCGCCCATAAAAACGAGCAATCGGAAGCACTAGCTTTCCCAACCCCAGCGGCGGATCTGGTCACTGGTTTTAGCGCCGTTCAAGTTTCGGCCGCGGAGGGTAGGGAGAGCGGCGCATCGCAATACCGACACTACTCTCCACTCGCGGCTCCACCAACACCGTATCAACGGTGTGGCCCCGCTAGAGTCGCGGAGGATAGGGCCAGTGTTATTGGAGGACATTAGCACTATGCTCCATGACCTCAATAGTGTCTGCCAACGGATAGGTCTTAAGATGAACATGGACAAAACAAAAGTCATGTGTAACGTCCATGTCACACCTATGCCAGTAATTGTTGGGAGCACTAAGCTCGAAGTAGTTGAAGAGTATGTTCACCTTTTTTTTTTACATGGCGAATGCCTACGCATACCCGCCTCGCGGGGGCAAGGACGGGTTATGTCAGACTCGCACCGACTAAAACCCCATGGTGTTCCACCCTCGTCGCATATTGGCAGGGCCACGGGAACGCTTTCGCACACATCCGCGGCCCCACCTGCGCTGGCCGCAACATGGCAGCCTCTCCTCAGGAGAGGACTACTCCTCCCCCCATCTCCCTCTCAGGTAAGGCGCACCAGAGCACATGGCGCGTCCTCCTCCTCGGCCTCCAACTTAACATGCGCAACGGACGCCCCCGTGTCCGATGCGCGAAGGCCATGGGGCCAGGAAAAACTAGCACTCAGAAGCACCAGCCTTCCTGACCCCAGCGGCGGATCTGGTCTATGGCTCCGCCGCCAACCAAGATTCGGCTGCGGAGGGTAGGGAGAGCGGCGCCTCGCAATACTGACACTCCTCTCTCCCCGCAGCCCCACCACCACCGCATCATTAACGGTGCGGCCCCGTCAGAGTCGCGGAGGATAGGGCGAGTGGCGCATCACCATACCAACACTCCTCTTCCTCCGCGACTCCACCTCGGCTTCAGCGGTAGAGGGAGAGGACACCCCTCACACCGCAGCCCACCGACACACATCCGAAGTGGGCTCGCCAAGCCCACTCGGAGTGGCCACCTCGGGCCGGCCCTACACCACGGGCCAGCCAAGGGGTTCCTCTTTGTTCACCGTGGGTGACCAAGCCACGGCTACGAAGCCCCCCCGCCACAACAAGGCGGGAACCCGTTCGGGGGGGAGAGTATGTTCACCTTTTTTCATAGTTTTTCATATATTAGTTGTTCAATGACTAGGTAAGTCTACGGAGCAAATATCGTGGGTAAGTCCAACTTCGACCGAGAGGTCAATCGATGGATTCAACTCGGCTGGGCAGCGTTCGGGAAGCTATGACACATCTTCTCGTCAGACATACCTCAAAACCTTAAAACGAAATTGTACAACCAGTGCGTGTTGCCAGTGATGACTTACGGAACTGAGACGTGGTCCTTCACTGTTGGCCGTATGAGGAAGCTCAAGGTCGCTCAGCGAGCTATGGAGAGGGCTATGCTCGGAGTTTCTTGCGTGATAGACTTAGAAATGTGGCTATCCGCAGTAGAACCAGCGTAACCGACATATACTAACTTATTAGTAAGCTCAAGTGGCAATGGGCCGGCCATATAGTTTGAAGAACTGACAACTGATGGGAAAAATGGTTCTCGAGTGGCAGCCTCGTATCGGTAGGCGAAGTGTAGGGCGACCCCCCCACTACGGAGTTACGGTCCTTCTCCGTACACTACTTTGTGTACGGAGAAAGACCACGCTCTCACAGAATACCAGCGTAAAACAGCAGCTTAACGCTGCTGTGTATTGTATGGTGAGTGTAGAGAACCGGAGGCCCTTTTTACTGGAAACGAGGCATTCCATCTTGGCCAGAGAGAGCCTTACATAGAGAGACTTCTATGTTAGTTAACGGGGAGCGTCAATCGATACGCAGTGCAAGGACTTTTTATAGTAGATCAGGGTGCCGCATTTAGGGTTGGTCAGCCTATTATATCTAAGGTGTAATTTGCGATCTAAGGATCGCGATGGCTAGGCTTCATGAAGGTATCTTGCACTAGCATGACGTCTACATCGTGTTTATGGAGGAAGAGCGTGATCTCATCTCTTTGATGTCTGAGGCCGTTCGCGTTGAAGAACGCGACAGTCAGAGAGCGCGGTTTTGTTATGCCTAAAGGCTGTATCATTCTGGTACTTATGTGAAGTGGTTAGGAGTACTGAAAGAATCAAATTGCGTTGATTAGCTCTATGTGCTCAATCGTTGCAATGAGTTTGTCCTGTGGGGTAGTGGCTCCGCGGAGTTTGGGGGCCAAAGAGGATAATTCAGCATAGTAAATGTTGCTGATGAAGCCGCAGACTAGGGAGAAGTTGGCGGCGAAAGAAGATGAGTCTTGTGGGACGGGCTTCCGTTTTGGGGCCTGAGGAAGGGGCATTGGCTGTGAGGCAACAAGGGCCGGTGGATTCACCCATGCGTGAAATGTCTCTCGGGACAGACATGGGGTCTCTAAAATGGCCGTTTTGTAGGCGTCCACAGCTTCTTCAGGTGATGAAAATCTCTGTCCACGCAATTTATTCTTTATTTTAGGGAAAGTATAGAAATCATTAGGGCTTAGGTCGAGGCTGTACGGCGGATGATCTAATAATTCTATGTGTTCGTGCTCTAAAAACCCTTTTGTTCTGTGTGCGGTGTCAGAACTCGCATTGTCGTGATGGACGATGATGCGGCGGTTGCAGTTCTCTTTACGGAGTTCAGAAACGACCTGTGACAAACAAATGCTAGCATACCATAACCACGACAGGCGGGCTGTCGTGGTATGCATAAATGCATTTTCCGCCTCCCTACGTAATGGGTAGCCCTTTTTGAAATTGCTTCTGGGCGCAAAAAAAAAAAGCAGTGGACTTTTATTGGCTGTAATGGTAATGGAACTGTAAGTTTTCCTAACAAAGTTAAAATAAAATATTATAGTGTTTATGCACGTTGCCTCATTTTAGTATTGACTTCGTTTACCAAAAAGATCATTAAAAATCTGCGGTAATAAATCTTTATATATAAAAATTACGTGTCACATTGTTAGTCCGCGATTAACTCCTAAACTACTGAACTGATTTCAATAAAATTTTGAACACTGTGTGCAATTTGGTCCAACTTGAGAGATAGGATAGTTTTTATCCCGATATGACCCTCAAATTTTTTATTGCGAATTAAAGGATCTTTGCCGGACAAAGGGTCGTCGAAACGAGCAGTACGACGTCTGCCTGGCCAGCTAGTAAAATATATATCGTAATATTTTAAATCCTAAGTATGTTTACTCTTCCTCCGCTGCGATATATTTCTTATTAAAAAAAATCTTTTACTTTTTCATAATATGTTTAACTGAAATTATAAGAAAAACTATGATAATGATTATATTTTTCTTTTATAGGCAATACAGGATGGTTACATGGTGTATTATCTCATATGATCGCTGTCACATTTTAGTGTAGACATCGTTTACCAACACGGCATGTTGTTTGTGTTTTTTTTTTTTAACTTAAGGAGAGTCAATGCTCTACCCAATAGTTACGGCCAAATATTTGTGTATAAATTTGTCTGTCATTAGGCCCACAACTGCTGTGTATGGCTTAAATCGCCCCACTTGGCATGCGGCCTGATAAATAGCAGTATCTGATGCCAGGCCAATATACAGCAGAAAGATTTTTTGAAAATACGGTGTAGTGGTGACTTTGTAAGAATAGCTTCCACATATTGTCTGGTAATATCTGGTTATACGTGGTAGAGCTGCAGCCGTATTAGTAGTATAGTTGTAGCACGATTGGGTCGACTCGACCGGGGAAGGACCACGCTCTCATAGAATACCAGCGTAAAATAGCAGCTTGACATTGCTTTGTTTTGTATGGTGAGTGTAGAAAACCGGAGACCCTTTTTACTGGAAATGAGGCATTCTATCTTAGTCCTCACGGCTGACTACGCATCTGCATTTTAATTCGCAAACGAAGATAGATGTAGATGTTCATGGGCCACAGCAACCACTTACCATCAGGTGGACTATGTGCTCGATTGTCAACCTTATTCTATAAAACAGTATACAGCTAAGCATTCACAACTAAGCCGAAGGATTTTTGACCGCAAAACCGGTACCCAAAAGTTTAGTAGTGTAGGGTATACCCATTCTAATTTACCGTTGTCAAAATGTATTTGAAAATATAATATTACAACCATTCAAGAATATTTACTTGGCGGTGAAGGAAAATATGTGAGGAGCCTGCATGTCCACGGAATACAATATTTCGGGTACATAATATAATCTCCGCCAACACACAGAAAGCAGATTTTTTCGTTCATAACTCTTCCAGAAATAAGAGGTCTCTTTCCATTTGTGGGACAAATAAAGGCTGTAACTTTACTTTTATGTCTCAATAATTAAAACATAATGATCATTAAATCTTTCCCATGTAAAATCGGCGTAAGAGAATCCACTACCCCATATCATCTCGTAGAAATAAGAGGCGAGAGACGGATATGAAACATGAGATTGGCAGCAACATCTGCCTCATAACATGTGGTTACCAACCCGCCTGCCAAGTGTGGAAAATATGGCAAACATTACTCTGATAGACAATCTATGTGGGAAAGAATAATTAAAATCTTTAAATAGGATGGATGCAGGCGCTCCTAGTTCGTTGTTAAATCTGTGGAAAAGGCCTTCGTTCAGCAGTGGAATGGTAACGTACTGTAATGATGATTATGATTGATAATGAATTATTAAAAAAATACGCACAACAAGATTTCAAAATTAAATTCTTGTTGAAATAATTGAACTATCTCTTATGCTACTTGAGTTATAAATATGATATTGTTGTATAAACTAATTCCATTTACAAAATATACACCGATGTTTATCGTTTTGTTTTACTTAGCTTGTGAAATACCAAGCTCAGCATAATGTTTAATGATATATTGAGCCATAAACAAAACAACGTCTACACTGAATTTGCAAATTTCGCAAAGTGCTGGCTTTTGTTTTCACGAATCTATAATGACGCTAACAGAATTTAATCTATAAGCTCACAACAAATCATTGCGTTATGCTTTTTTTTTTTCATTTTGTTACTCGAGATCCGTAAAATGATTCAACAGCGCTCTTCTCGCTATTTCCATATTTTTATATAAAATTGAAATGATATACGAACATATAGTTCATCTGATGTAAGTGGTTACTGCAGTCCGTGGACACCTGCAGCCAACTTTAAACATAGGAGGCTAGAGATGCGTTGTCGTCTCTGAGGACACAGTTGGAATGCCTTACAGCCTGTAATTATACTAGCTCTGTCTTTTCGGCGGCATTAATAGGTAACAGGGTATTTCCTACCAGGACTAACCCAGAGACAGAAAATAATTCCTACAATTTATATATTTGTTTTCTAAAATATTAAAGTTGAATTTCATGAATTGCATAGTTCTTACAGTTTCGTAAAAAAGTGGCTGTGACATACGGACGGACAGACAGACAAACAGACATGGCGAATCCATAAGGGTTCCGTATTTTGCCATTTGGCTACGGAACCCTAAAAATAAAGTTTTAGTCCTATTAAACAATCGTGTTGTTTTTTTTAACTTTACCCCCCCTAACCAGGATTTTCTTCTCTATCGTAGGGGCAGCTTACCTACATAAATTTCAAAGTCCAACAGCCAGACTCGTAACTATGATTTGTAGGCCATACAAATATTTGTTCCGTGCGGGATTCGAACCCGCCGCCACGCAATCAATTAAAAAATAACCAATTTTATTGCACCATGGAAGGCTGTGATTTTAGAGAGACTAAAACATTTTTAAACAATAAATATAGCCTATATTATATTTTAGTTCGTTATCTATAATAATATAGTAAAATATCATTAAAATCAGTTTAATAGTTTTACGTGATTGGGCCCCAAACATACAAACATCCATATAAACTTTTAAGTGGGATTACCTAAGATTTTTTTAATTTTATTTAGAATTTATTGTGGATCTATCCTCGATTAAGAATTTAAATGCATATGCGTTGTCACTCCTGAGGACTTAGATGGAATGCCTCGTTTCCAGTAGAAAAAGTATCTGGTTCTCTCATCAGCCGAAACATAGCAGCATTAAGCTGCTTTTTTACAATAATATGCTCTGAGAGTGCGTCCCATTCGAGCCGGTCGGGCCAAATCATTCGTTTTACAACTATACCGAGTGACGATAAAGTTATCACATTAAATGAAAAGACGTATCCTACATATCGTCACTGGAAAGCCAATACTAGTTAAGCGCCATTTTGGCCAAAATGAGTTATATATATGGTTGGATTGGATTTTATTTCTGTGTTGATTGGTCTATATTTCGTGATGATCTGAGCACTTTTTTGGCGCTTTAGCACTGCAGAAGTATGGTATTTATCATAATTTTCATGTTTTGACAAATACTTACGTAATGCAAATGACGATTAATTTTTAGTCGTTATCAGTTTAGTAGTTTTCTTTACTGACAACAGACATTTCTATTTTGTTCAGCAACTCAAAGTACTGTATTTGAGTTATTGATATAACTTTAGTATTTTTTGCCGGCCGTAAATACTAGCATATATGTAGATAAGTAACTTTGCCTTATGTAGAAATTGATAAGCATGGCGCGTTAGTATATTTTGTTTTCGCAGTTTTCTTAGAGGGAACGGTTTTAGTAACTTTGCTTTACATATATCTAAGTATTTGATTGTCCATTTAGAATGTTTTACATTCAATGAAATGGAATAATTATTTTATTAAGTATGTGTAATGTCTGCTATCTTCTCTAACCACAGTAGTGTAACACAGGCTCGGCACGCACTTTAACTAAACAACACGTCTACTCTCGCCCGAGGCTCTCGTGTAACTGACGCGGTGCGCTCGAGACAGTGACTTATATATAAATGTATGTTTGTGTATTTGTGCATGGTAAATTATTAGTAAATAAAACAAATAACAATATTTACTGTATACTACATATAAGCAAACACTACATCTCTTTCTTATCAAGATTTTTTTTCTTTTTTTTTCATTATAACTCATAACAATCACAAAGCAGCTTGTATTGTCTGTATTAATTATTTTCCACTGCTTTTACGTAAACCTTATCTCCTTGTATTATATCTGAGCGAGTTGCTTTGCGTTTTCTATATATATACTCTTTTCCTTTTCCTTTTTTGTATTTTGTCTCTATCCCTGATATCTGAATCTAAATGATTGTCTGTAATTTATTTCACCTATTGATGGAATTTTATCCCTACTTTTTCGGTGAAAAAACAGTTCAGTTCTTTATCGATACGGGGCCACCATACCTTTGATCTCCAGCGTCCCTTCATCGCTACGATACCTGGATGACCCTCGTATGCAGCATCTAATACACTCTTGCAGAGTTGCTGTGGTATTACAATTTTATTTCTACGAAGTAGAATGCTATCATGGAAACACAACTCGCTTTCTTAATCGAATCGTCCCAGTCGTTCTGATAAACACCTTTTTTCACTTTGTAAATCTCTTGTTCTTTTTCTGAATATGCTACAATGGAACTCATTGGTATAGCAACTGGTCTAGAATTTTCCACTATTTGGTACACATGCTGGTCTTTTCCTTTTGGTGGGTTATCAGGATAGTTACATAATCGTGACAAGGGATCAGCTATATTTGTTTTTTCCTGGCTTGTATATAACCTTGAATGAATAAGACTGTAGCCTCAGTATCCATCGTTCAATCCTCGCACATGGTTTTGACTTAGACCCGAACAATATCTCTAGCGGCTTGTAGTCATTGACTAAATCAAAAGGCTTTCCAAATAAAAATATTAAAATGTTCGACCCCCCAAACTAATGCTAGTGCCTTTTTTTCCGTTTGGCTATACCTGCGCTCGCAGTCTGTCAAAGCTCGATTACCATAGGCAATAATTCTAGGGCCATTTGTATCATTTTGTACAAGGACAGCACCAAGTCCGACAGGGCTAGCATCTGCTATCACCTGTCTTGCATCTCTGACGTCATAATACCCTAAAATCTGTATTTCCGTGAGCATCCGTTTGAGTTTTTGGAATGCTTTATCTTGTTCTCCAGACCATTGTTTTTCCAAGCTCTCCCTTTTGCTCATCTTCTGTCTTAACAGGTGCTTCAGAAGTTCTGTCATGGCGGTCAAGTTAGGTATCCATTTGTTTATGTAGTTTAAGAGTCCTAAAAAACTTTGGAGTTCTTCTATGGTCTTTGGGACCCTAAATTTCATAATGCACTCAACGTACTTGTTGAAGGGTTTACTCCTTCATGTGTAAGCCTGTGTCCCAGAAAATTCACATCCTGCGTTTTATATATGCATTTATTGCTATTCAGCACGGCGTTGTTTTTATTAAGTACCTGTAGAACTTTTTTTTTTAGTCATGCGTCATGTTCTTCTTCACTGTTCCCGAATACCAGGATATCATCAATAAAATTGACGACCCCTTCACAGTTTATCAGCATCCTTTCAATGATCTTCTGAAAAATCTCGGAAGCGCAGGTAATTCCAAGCATTATTCTTTTATATCTATATAATCTTTTGGGGGTTATAAAAGTCGTTATGTGTCTGGATTCAGAGTGAATTTCCACTTGATGGAAGGCATTTTTTTATGTCTTAATTTGTTAAAATATTTAGCTTTCTTCATTTTAGGCAAAAATGGTCCATAGTAGGCAGGGGGTGGTTTTCTTGCAATATAACGGCGTTCGTACATCTCATATCTACGCACAAACGTAATTCACCATTTTCTTTCATGATTGGAACATTGGTGAAACCCATTTAGACGGGCCTTGCACTTCTTCAATTATATCACTGTTTAGTGATTCCTTAATTTTGATTGCAACCTTCTCTTTAAAGGGGATCGGCTTGCTTTTACTCTCCACTTGATTTATCCCGATACCAAGTTTTAAGACACCCAGTCGGACTGCTGTGTTCTTACCAAACAGGTTTCTAGTACCCCCCGAAATCACGTAAATGGTTGTATGTTCCTTTCGTCCATCGACTTCGAGTATAGTTTCAAATGAACCTTTGCCAAAGGAGAGTTACTACCCTATGCTAATAATGTCTTGTCTGGTCTTTAAATTTGATTAAAAGCATGTACTTTTTTGCTTTTTTAACTCTTCCCACGTTTTGTAAGATATAAGGTTCTTGCACAATTTCGAATTACACTTTTCCACAATTTGATCTATGAAATGATCATCTTGCTTTTCAATGCACACTTTTCAGCTTGTTGACGCAATCTTATCAAAAACTTCTCAAATATCTCTCCTTTTTTCTGTTTTAGCAATCGAAAAACATGCCGCTCATAAACTTTGCTCCGTTTAGGTTGAAAATACTCGTGGAGTTTTTTTTTTTTTTTGCTACTTAAAATACATCAACGGTTTCTTTTATCCCAGAGCCACCAAAATGCAATAGCGTAGCTCGTTTCTCGAGTGCTGATATAACTTCAGCTACGTCCAGATAGATTAGTAGAGACCTTTTCCATTTTCCACACCTTATAGCCATAGATGTGCTATCACATTAAAGCTGATAACGGTATCATTATTATTATTATTTGAGGGGCAAACTGAAACAGTTTCTTATATTTTTTATTTCCAATTTAATGCTGGTATTTTAATACCCAAAGTCCAATTTAATGGTAGTAACTTAGTACTCAAAGTCCAATTTAATGGTAGTAACTTAGTACCCAAAGTCCAATTTAATAGTAGTAACTTAGTACCCAAAGTCCAATTTAATAGTAGTAACTTAGTACACAAAGTCCAATTTAATGGTAGTAACTTAGTACACAAAGTCCAATTTAATGGTGGTACATACCTTAGTACCCAAGCTCCAATTTAATGGTGGTACCTACCTTAGTACCCAAGTTCCAATTTAATGGTGGTATCTTAGTACCCAACTCAATTTAATGATGGTATCTTAGTACCCAACTCAATTTAATGATGGTATCTTAGTACCCAACTCAATTTAATGATTGGTATCTTGGTACCCAAACTCAGTTTCATGATAATAATATGTTCCATAACACTCGCCCTTCTCTTTTGGTTTATTTGTTATACAGACTACTTCCATCGCTGTGCCATTTAGGCTTTGGGTAAATTCAATACCTATATTGCGCATTTACCATTATTGATAACTTAGACAGCAATACCCTCGAGAAACGCCGTGATATAAGAGATCAAATGTTGTTGTACAAATTGCTTCATAATATCATCGACTCTCCCCTACTTTTTTTAGGCAAGGTGGATCTTGCGTGTCACAGGTTAGCTGCACGAAATAAACCACTTTTTGCATTACCTAAAGTTAAAACAAATAAATGCCTCAAATAATTTTGTATCTCGTACATGCAAAAAGTTTAACTTAAAATATTGTAAATATTAGATATTTTTCACCTTGAATATGATAGTTACAAAGAAAATATTGTAAAACTTAATATATAATTGGTAGTATCACTTTGAGTTGTATATATAATGTTACTTTTAACTACTTACTACTTAATGTTTTAATTTATGAATACCATTTAGCTTGTTTTATTCTTTTATATTTTTAATTTTATACAACATAATATTGTGGTTTGCTTTTATTATGTATTAGATATCTGTGGAAACTTCATTGGTTTTTAGGATTACTTTTATATGTTTTATTATGTAATTTATTATTGCACTGTATGTTTCCCTTAAAAAGCAAATAAATAAATAACAAGTATTACTAGTTACCTACTTTGCAATGTACAGAAGTCGTGAAGTGTCCACGATTTTTTGTAAGACTTATATATGCCATGAAAGCAGTAAAATAGTATTTTCATTAAAGGCGATAAATATCACACCTAGATGTTAAATGCCACTAAAATTTAGCTAACGACATTGTATTTCGGTTCGAATCGAGAGGAGTTTTTAGTAACATCTACTATTTTTCCATCAAAAATCTTTTTATATAAAAGTTGTGCTAATAGACATATGTTAAAATAAATCATTATTTTATCATTGCTACATAAAGAAAATAAATTTTAGCACACCATAAGCGTGGTCAAATGCGAACATATATTTTATATAAATTATTAAAATGATCAGAACAGGGTTAAAAACAATAAATCATAATTCATAATCCACAGTTTTTTTTCCGCGGGTACTCTAGGAATTAATTTACAATTGCAATGCTAATAGTTGCACATTGCTAACCTATTTTTGATTATATCCTTATACTAAATAGGTACTTATCTTTTTCCTCGTCGCCACTTGTAATGTCTGCTATCTTCTCTAACCACAGTAGTGTAACACAGGCTCGGCACGCACTTTAACTAAACAACACGTCTACTCTCGCCCGAGGCTCTCGTGTAACTGACGCGGTGCGCTCGAGACAGTGACTTATATATAAATGTATGTTTGTGTATTTGTGCATGGTAAATTATTAGTAAATAAAACAAATAACAATATTTACTGTATACTACATATAAGCAAACACTACAGTATGGATTATTTTACTCGACAAATTATTAATAGTTGGTTTAGCATTTAGATGTCTGAAAAACGTTAAAAATATTCAGTTAAGTCTTTTGAAATTAAATTTTGTTTTGATTATGATTTGTTACGGACGTACGTACAATTTATATTTTGATTTACAAAAAGTTTTAAATACGCCATATGGCCAAAGTATGTTATTATACTACAGTCGCAAATTAGCTGCATTCTCACTTTTCATGACTCCAGAACTAAAGAAGTCTATTGTTATTCTTGGACTGAGACAGAAGGCAAACGTGGAGCTAACGAAGTGTGCACCATCTTAGAAAAATATATCAAGATGGAGACGATCGTAGGTCAGTCAGACATCTTTTGTTTTATAGCGATGCGTGTCCCGAACAAAATAAAAACAGAATTCTTCTTGCATGCATTCATACTCGTCTATAAAATTATAAGAACATTGCGAGCATTCAAATGAATCATCTCTATTTGTGGAAACTTTGTACATCAAAGATATTTTTTTTATAGGATAGGGTAACAAACGAGCACACAGCCCACCTGATGGTAAGTGGTTGCTGTGACCCATAGACATCTACATTTACCCTCAATGAAGAATCAAAATGCAGATGCAGCTTCAGCCGTGAGGACTAAGATGGAATGCTTCTTTTCCAGTTAAATGGGTCTCCGCTTCTCTACACTCACCATACAAAACACAGCAGTATCAAGCTGCCATTTCACGCTGGTATTCTGTGAGAGCGTGGTCCTTCCCCGGTCGAGCCGACCCATTCGTGCTACAACTATACTACTAATATAGCTGCAGCATGGCTCTACCACGTATTAATATAATAATTCTTGAAATGTATGACTATGAATATGAAAATTTTCCATGTGCCGTTAATGTTCAGGACACCCTTCAAGATACCGATGTAGAAGACATTATCTAATTATAAAATTTAAAAATTATAATTTCTTATATTTAAGCGAACACTACACATTTAAATAAAACTAATTTTATGGATTTTATCGCGTATATTTACTTATTTTATATTCCCGACGTTTCGAGCACTTTACATCACCCATGGTCACGGGGAGACTAAGGGGTATGACGTCCCAATGTCACAGTTAACCACTGCTACCTCCAGATTAAAAATTATTAATTTTTGTTCCGATCTACGCAGTATGACCTTACAGTATCTTGAAGTCTTGCAGTTGTATGCTTGGGTTGGGATTTAATTTTATTAATTATGGGATCCCAAGCAGATGGTAGCACCGAGCCATCTTCTGTATTGAAATTAGGATGTTTTTTGATTTATAGCAGTCTGTGAACACGTACAGGATCGCCCCTGTCACTACATTAGATTTGATAGACCACAAATCCTCGCTAAAGAACACCGATTCCTTCCAAGGATGATTCGCGAGGCTATTGAAATAAAAAAAACATCTTAATTTCAATAGAGAAGATGGCTGAGTGTTACCATCTTCTTGGGATTCTATAAATAATAAAATTAAATCCCAACCCTTTACCCCTTACCCCGTACCATTCAAGATACTGTAAGTTCATACTACGTAGATCGGAACAAAAATTAATAATTTTTAATCTGGAGGTAGCCGTTTTAACAGTGGTAGAGCCACGCGGCAGCTTTTGCTGTCGCACGGATGGGCCTGCTCGAACCGGGGTGGTACCACGACCTCACAGAAAACCAGCGTGAAGTAGAGGTTTACCTCTACGTTTCGCTTGGTGAGTGCAGGTGGCCGGAGGCCCTTTTTACTGGAAATGAGTCATTCCATCTTAGTCCTCACGGGTGACAACGCATCTACATTTTGATTTGTAATAGAGGATAGATGTAGATGTCTATGGACCGCAGCAACCACTTACCATCAGGTGGAGTGTGTGCTCGTTTGTCACTCTTATCCTATATAAAAAAAGCCCTGGTTAACTATGACATTGGGACGTCATACACCTCAGTCCCCCCCGTGACCATGTGTGCTGTAAAGTGTTCGAAACGTCGGGAATATAAAATAAGCTAATATACGCGATAAAGTCCGTAAAGTTAGTTTTATTTAAAAATTATTAAAAAGTATTATAGATTTAAAGTTTATTTTACAAAATAATTATACTCAGGTTTAGTAGATTTTTAACACCATTTAAGTATTATTTTCCAAACTGCATGATTAGATACAACTTTTTTTTCACAAGGTATTCAAAATCTATTATGCATATCAATTTAATCTCTTCGAAAATTGTGTCAAATAATAGGTTACCTACTTTATACATAATTATTATTGTAGATTAATAATAAAATTGTTTTGCGTTACTTTTGACACATATTTGCTACAAGTAAACAGGTTTTAAAACTGTCAAAAAACTATCCTGTCATTTTTTTAATATTATTTTTCATTAAGGCCTTAACAGTGGTTGAAATGCCTAAATCTAGAATATTTAAGTAAAAAAATCTCAATAACTGTTCATTTAATCCACAAAGAAAAAATACAAGATAACAGAAGAAGATTTGGTTAATGTTTTTAATTTAACAAAATTGTATTTTTGTCAACCCCTTATTAGAAAAAAAATCCCCAAAGAGTACCTATCTTTGTCATATTTTGCAAAATTTCTCCAAAACGGCACAAGCTTTTTGAATAGTTCTTACACTAAAAAAAAGGTCTTAAAAATATTAATATTTTTAATTGAGAGTTTTATTTTTATTACCCGTTTTATAAGAGAATATATAATTTTTCCCTGAAATTGAATATATTTACGCGAGCGCGCATGCTCCGTCGCCATGTAAGCTCTGTCACAGTCCGTTTTCGGACATCGTCGAGGGTGGACCGCACGTCGGTGTCGGAGCGACTTCGTTCAAATATATATTAGTTTTTTAAAAGCTTATACTCAATTATAAATATTTTTATGACTAGAAATACTTACTTTAGTTAATATCTGTACACTGGTAACTGTAAATATTATTTTCTAAATAAATGAATTTTTAAAGTGCCCAAAGAAGAAGAAATTTTTGTGGCGACGTTGATTAGTGAAATTGAAAAATGCATTTTTATATAATTTAGATGTGGAACGACGAACATGCTCTCGTTACTTAGATTTCGATCGTTTTTAATACCTATGTAATTTTATTGTTGCATATTTTTATTAATTAGTTGATAATGAAATTTATAATTATGTATTACAATAAAACGCTGTTTTTATAAGTATGACTTTATAAAATATTATTGGGGAGAGAAATAAAGATACAGATACTTACATTTAGGTACACTGTTATCAAATTAAATAAAACAATTTAAATGAATAAAAGAATGGTGCATACCTAAGTATAAATAATAAATAAAGACATTCTTGGGTTTATAGTTTTTTTATGTTAGACAAACTATCATCTAAAAAATGTAAAAATTTTAAATTGGAGAGGGGTTTCTCTACGTGATAAAGTTAGAAATGAAGGTATTTGCATTAGAATCAGAGTAACTGACATAGCTCAACGGAATATTACAGTGAAATGGCAATGGGCTAGCTATATAACTTGGAAAACATATAAAAAATAGGAAGAAAGGTCCTCGAGTGGCAACCTCGTACAGGTAAGCGAATTAGTACTCAACCTTTATTCCTCTTCACTTATTCTCATACACTTTTCTTCACACACACACACACACACGCACACGCGCGCATGCACGCACGCGCGCACACACACACATACACACACACACAAATAGGTCGCAAATAATACTTACCTAGTACTATTAGGCAAGAGTGAATAGGTTTTTGTTAAGTCAGTGCAATTCACCATCTTAGACTACATAACCACTTACCGATGGTATTGTAGTTGCTTTACTACTTGCTGGGTAAAAATAATAAAAAAAAAATTGACCCTGTGAAAGTTTGCATTTAGATATAATTTTTCTAACCAACCATAAAAATATGATGAGAATATATATATATATATATGTATATAAGTATAAAGGTTCCCTCACACGGAACACTAATAATATAATATTGTATCTTCCATTATCTCTGAAATCCGAGGTATGTTCATATTAAGAGGCTAAATAGAGCCACATTGAAATGCATGGGGATCGTTTTGTAATTTCACGTCATTATCGAAAAAAAAATTGTACGTATTTTAGGTGGCGGTTTGCAAAACACGATTCCACAAAAATTAACTCAATAGAAAATAATTGCAAAGTTGCTTCTAAAAATACTTCAATTTTCAACGTCAATTTTTTTTACGTGGTAGAGCCATGCTACAGCTATATTTATTAGGTATAGTTGTAGCACGAATGGGTCGGCTCGACCGGGGAAGGGTCACGCTCTCACGGAACAACATGTAAAATAGCAGTTTAACCCTGCTGTGTTTCGTATGGTGAGTGTAGAGAACCGGAGAACCTTTTTACTGGAAACGAGGCATTACATCTTAGTCCTCACGGGTGACAACGCATCTACATTTTGATACGTAATCAAGAATAAATGTAGATGTGTATGGGCCGTAGCAACCACTTACCATCAGGTGGACTGTGTGCTCGTTTGTCACCCTTATTCTATTTGAAAAAAACTTTCTGAGATTTCAGTAAAATAATGTTAAGCACTCGTACAATTATGTCTCATGTTAATAAAGCTATTGGGCTATTTTGATTTGTAATAAAGTGATTTCACTTTATAGGTTAAATAATTTATTTACCTTTCTATATCAAGAACCGTTTTTCTGTCACTTCTATTGAATTTGACAGTGCTTGCTGAAATTTAGCATCTTTAGATGGATCAGAATCGCCCGCTGATCCGGCTGTTAGATATTGCAAAAATAATCGAAAATATTTATTTTTACTTTCATGCCCAAGACTACCTTGTCTTATTTTATTACGGTCAAATAATATTTATTAGGTTATTAAGCAAGTATTTTTGTAAATGTTTTGTATGTAAATGTAAATGTTTTCATTATTTTGTTATTCTATTGTTTACAGTTACTATCACGTCTTAGCTTTACACCAAGAATTACCTTAGAAATTCTTGATGGGATGCGATGTAACGCGCATATATTATTTTTATCAAGAACTATTATATATATATATATATATATATATATATATATATATATATATATATTTGTTTTTTTTTATAATGTATATATTTGGGTTTTTTTTTACCAGTAGAGTTTCAACAAAATCGTAAAAAAGTTCAATGAATTAAAAAAAATATTATTTTCATTTTGATTAATTTAATTCGAGACTAAAATAAATGTGAAAAGGCTTTTATCTGCAATAATCATTTTCATCAAAAACAACATAGACTTATAAAAGTCATATACACGGTCAATCATACTGAAGATTATCAATTGTACTACAAAATATTTAAAAGACTATTTCCAGTATAATGACCCGAATATCATCATTAATGTTTGACTGGCACACTTAAAAGTTTTATCACATGGCTAAATGATTGACTTTTATATTATGATAAGGTCATGCTTTTCTATAAAAAATTGCAAGAAATTTTAATTCCCGGCCCTATTGGTTTGTTTTACTTTTTACTTAATTAGTGAAAAACAAAATGGAATGATATAAAAGTTTACTTTCTTGTGTAAAAAGTGCTATTTAGAATTTTATGCAAATGGTTATTCAAGTTTCTATGTAAACAAGAGTAACATAGCGGGTATTATATTCAATGGTAGCGGCCATCCGTATTGGCAAAGCCAGCATCATTTTCTGTACAGAACCCGGCAAAGTGTTGCTCAAGGCACTATAAACAAAGCAGCTGATAAAATGTTACACTCATAACTGTTAACAAAAACTGTTTTCGCAAATGGTCTTATAGATAATAATAACTATTCCGCCGTGTTAGGTGCAGGAGCTATTATAAGAAGGAGAAGAGGTAAAATTTTGTTTTAGAAATGCGCAATCAATATTGTTTTGTCTGCAATTGAGCATAAAATAAAAAATAACTTCAGCCAAAGAGCATAACTGGCATTATACTCAGACCCATCAATTGGTATGAAAAAAAATAATTTTACCAGGTCTCAAAAAATCAATCACAATTCAAAAAACATAAATATTAAAATCAAAAAATGTATATATGTATGTCTATACATACATATAATGATTTATGGCCGCTTAGTAACTGACGGTGACTCACTATAACATCCTACAGTCACGCCGAAACTAAGAGGAGAGAATCACTGTAGAAAAGGTAATAATTTCTTGCGGAAATTTTGTGATAAAATTAAAAAAAATATAAACTTGTCCAAGTTAATCTAACTTAGTCTAACTTATCCTTATGCGTACAAAAAAAAAACAAATAATAAAATAGTGAGATGGCGTCAGTTTTTAAGAAGATATAACAAAAATAAACAAAAAAATAAATTACAATAAAGTTCAGTGTTTAATTGATTATATACCGCTGACACTTAATCACGCTTTTTGAAACCACGCCAGTTGTAAACAATACTTGTGTGAAAATACAAAATTTCTTTTCAAATTTCCGTCGAGTTGTAAGTAGAAGGCCAAATAGGTCACGTGTCAATTTTAATTAAATATATTTTATATGAAGTGATCTGGATTACGTTTCATCAATTAACCATTGGTAAAAATTAAAACAGGAATTTTACGATTGTGTTTACAAAAAACATTATTAGTTGAACCTTGCAGCTTGTTCATTATTTTTATTATAAATACCTATAAATGTATATATTATTAATAAATAGTTCCCATAATATATTGGATTATTTTTTATTTTGCCCTATCTGCAATGTTCTACGCTCTATAGAAAATGTGGCGTATGACATGACTGACAATCTCTCGAACGTTTTATCTAGATACTCGTACAAAGATGTTTTACGTTTTCGTCGCCTCCACATGATATTTTTGTCAGCATAAGGTACATTCTATATCTGAAACGAATATAAATATTGCTACAAAGTAAAGTAATAGGCTATACAAGTCCCTCTACTGGGCACAGGACTATTTTTTTATTTCTGAGTGGGTTTTAGGGCAAGGAAATGCCCGCCGTGCTTCCCCACTGCGTGTTGACGAAAATTGCAATTACAAATTTCATTCGTGCTGTCGGGGATCAAACCCGGGAAAATATTTACAGCGAACGCTTTGACCCAGATCTACTAATACGATACAAATAAATACGATTTAACATATATAATAAAAATTCTTACGTACTTGAAACTTGAACACTTGATAGCTCGTGATGCCTACCGGACAAAGCTACAGCACCACACCGTGCAATGTAATTGAAGATGCGTAGTTAAAGCCTTAAAAGTGATTACTAAGCAAGTTAATATTTTGTTTTTTCTTTCTTTAACCAATACAGTAAAAAGATTCATCATCATCATCATCATCATTACAGCCCTTCACAAGTCCACTGCTGAACATAGGCCTCCCCCAAAGAATGCCACAAAGCACGGTCCTAAGATTCAATGTAACTCAAATTAGGAATTATAGTATTCTTATTTATTTTGTTTGCTGCTACAATTATTGTTAGCACAAGTACTGTCTATGTCCGTTAAGAAAAAAAACATTTAAATTTTAATCTTTTACATAAGTCTTTTTGGCATAACAATGGTACCTACTTTTAATACTATACATCGCTTTTCCGTACGGTCTTGTGACATGTTATAATGTTTAAGTACTATTATCCTGAGACCGTTATCAACCCGTAATGCGTGTTAGTACTTTTTCCTTTCATACATTGGAAAGGACATTAGTTGTCAGTATTTAAAAAAAAATATATATTATGGGGATAAGTAGTTTCTCCTTACGAAGTGTACAGAGCAAATGTACTAAAGTAAAGTAAATTGCGGTACCTTGAGGATCACCAGCTGATTAGTGACCGCCAATACGGTTTTCGTCGGGGTCAATCAGCTGGTGATCTTCTCGTCTACCTGACCCATAGATGGGCGGAGGCAGTAGAGTCCAAGGGGGAGGCGTTGGCCGTTAGTTTGAACATTGCGAAGGCCTTCGATCAGATTTGGCACAAAGCGCTTCTTTCGAAGCTCCCTTCCTATGGGCTTCCCGAGAAATTGTGCAATTGGATCACCAGCTTCCTTGCATATCGGAGCATCAAGGTCGTCGTAGACGGTGCATGCTCCGACTACAAGCCTATTAACCCTAGTGTTCCACAAAGGCTGTGTGCTATCACCAAAGCTGTTTCTTCTGCATATCAATGATATGTTGCTAACTCTTTACGTGGTAGAGCCATGCTGCAGCTATATCGGTAGTATAGTTGTAGCACGAATGGATCGGCTCGACCGCGGAAGGACCACGCTCTCACAGAAAACCAGCGTAAAATAGCAGCTTAACGCTGCTGTGTTTCGTATGGTGAGTGTAGACAACCGGAGACCCTTTTTACTGGCAAAGAGGCATTCAATCTTAGTCCTCACGGGTGACAACGCATCTGCATCTTGAGTCTTTATTGAGGATAGATGTAGATGTCTTTGGGTAACCACTTACCATCAGGTGGATTGTATGCTCGTTTGTCAACATATCCTATTAAAAAAAAAACAACAACAGTGGTAACATTTACTGCTATGCGGATGACATATTACTATGTAATTACCTATGTCGATGTCACGTGAGCATTGGGCGCTGTTGCCAGTTTTACAGGTCGCTTCAGGTCAGTAAACTAATGTTATCAAGGATGATTTATGTCTTGTAAATTTTTACGCTATTTATTTTGTTTGAAAAATGAATTTTTTTATTTTCTTTTATTATTGTTTATTTTATTATTTTAACAGACATATATAAACTTGTATTAACTGCTGTGCTATTTAACGTGATAACCTAGGCGCCACCCAGTATAATAGCTGCAGAGTGGCTCTAAAATTATTCTACTCTAACCTATACTCTAACATATATTCAAAAAAGTTTCGTAATTCGTTAATTTCATATAAAAACTTTATTTCAGAAACTTTATTTGAATTACTAAGAATACGTCGAAAGTTTAAGAGCCGCTCCGTAAACATCTGTCACCATCTATCAAGAACCTAATACCCACTGATGTGCGAAGACGGACTTTCAAAGAACGCGATACATTTGCCAACATCATAAAAATCACCCGATGCCTTAAAAGAAATCAAGATATATTAATTCTCTCAACTAAGTATTGGTGGTGTAAAAATATCCTCTATCCTATATCGTCCGGTGGTTGTCGTACGAGGCGACAGAGGGAAACAAAAACAAGAGATAGGTGGCAGTGAATTCCTGATAACAGCTCAAAATAATAAAAATCTGCGGTTGCCAATGAGCCTGCCAAGCGTGTAAATCCCCCCTATAGAACAATAAACGGCGGAGGTCTATGTTCAGCAGTGGACTTTTATAGGCTGTAATTATGTATGTACGGATATTAATTCTAATATAGCCACGGTTTTAATGTGGAAAGAATATTAGCTGTCGGCTTGAACAATTTGTCTGTTTGAGTCTTGGTAATTCAGGGTCTAAACGCTCCTCGTAAAAATAGTTAAATTGAAATATCGTGTTTTGTAGGTAGGAACTTTTAACATAGCAGTTGGTCTAGGAGGATATAATCCTCTTGTCTATTCCTGCCGTAAAATAGCAGTGCTTGCACTGTAAACATCCTTTGTTTAAAGTTGGCTAAAGATGTACATGGACTGCAGTAGTACTTACCGTCAGGTGGAATGAAAGTTCATAGTGTCAAGTAGTTGTAAGTTCGTTTGTTAATATAGTAAAATAGAGAAACTAAAGATGACTCTGATGACGATGATAATAGTGACAAGTATGACCAGATTGATCATAAGAACATTTTGTAGTGACAGCCTACTTAATGCACAACTATTGAGTTGGCATATAGCATGCTCTTTTAAAAATATTACTTACGAACGTCACAGTGAACGCTGGAAATTATCGATCTGGGTGGTATCAAAATTCTAGGTACCTGTACAAAAAATGTTTCTATGTTTGAGGGCTTGCTCTGAGTGGCATTCGTTCTCGATGTTAATATGGCCTACAATAATTGTTCCAAGTATGGATGTTTGTCTATATACAATTTATGTATGTAAAACTCCTCCACGATATAGGACATACACCTACAGTGGTGGTAGCATTTGAAAATACTGCAATAACAATATTATAGCAAGTATACACAATAACTAGTTAATAGTAAATATTCGATTTCATGTTATAAAACTCAATTGTCTTTAAAACTTATTAGCACTTTTGAATCTTTAGTACCAGTGTTTGCTTTAAATATTGACTGCCTTGGCGGTGTAGTGGACGTAAGCATTAGCTCTGACCATGTTGTAGACCCGGCTTCGATACCCAGGAAATTTACTGTAGCAGCCCGGAGTCAGCTGGCAGTGTATCACCCCCGTGCCTCGGAAAGTATGTATAGCCATTCCTGCGTCTGATCACTCTCCGATCATGTCGGATGGCCGTCCTATCAGACTATTTCCGTGACGGAATAGTGCTTGCACTATCGCCCTGACCTCAGTTGGCTAAGCTCCGATGAGGCTAGCCGACGTAAACGAAATTTGGTCGGGAGGATATTTTTAATCCGCTAAACTAAGCGTTGTTTAAAGACCCTCAACCCTTTGCGTTCTAAATAAACCAATAGAGCTACATTGCACTTATACTCTCGTTAAAATATAAATGACAAATTATTTCTGTCATTGTGATATCTTAACAGAGAGGTTTGTATTTACATATTATCTAAACGATAAAGTATCCATTTCTAGCATTTATAAAATAACGCAATAAAACGTTTTGTTGTTTCAGTAATTCAGCACATCAGTTTAAATTTTTGAATTCTATTATAAAATACACTTATTTTGTACAATAGATTCAATAGACTGACAAAAGAACTAAGAGATATCCTTTGTCTGAAGACGTAAGAAGAGGGCGAAATAAGGGAAGTGAAACAATGTGATTTTGGAAAATATTAATGACGATGATATATATTTTTACATAAACATTTATTTAATTTACCACTTGCAATTTTAATATAAATGTGTATTTTAGTATATTATCTTTCTATTAAAAACTAAAAACGTAAATTAGAATGTCCATTAACTTCACCTAAAAAAGATCAGCTTATCCTTTAACACTCACAGATCTCTTGTAAAGTGTGTTAAATTAAAGAAAAACTTTGAAAATAGTTTTTTCATCTAAACACTAAGAGACTTAAGATTAAGTGTTACTATCTTTTTGCGTTTTTCCCGCTCTGCTGAGCAAACTTTTTTGAGGCCAATTTGGCCTTCTCTTCCAAGTGACCACGAAACTGCACTCGATATGTCGACTCCGAGGATTCCGATACTGGCTGAGGCAAGAAGGGGAGTGCCTTGAAACTGAGAAGATACGACAAAGAGGTTTTTTTAGCGGTAAACGCGCAAACTTGTATCTTCTTAGGATTAAATTGGACTAGATTTAGTCGCCCCCAATCCGAGACTTTTTTCAGCAAAAACTCGATTTCAGACACAAGTTTGTTCCGGTACTCGGCGACGTTTTCCCGAGAAATATTGGCACGGCCGGTGTATAGAGCATCACCAGTGCTGTCATCGGCATAGCAATTAATGTTACCAGTTAGCAACATATCATTGATATGCAGAAGAAACAGCGTTGGTGATAGCACACAGCCTTGTGGAACACCAGCGTTAATAGGCTTGTAGTCGGAGCATGCACCGCCTACAACGACCTTGATGCTCCGATCTTCAAGGAAGCTGGTGTCACTAATCAGCTGGTGATCCTCAAGGTACCGCATGAGCTGGCAGTTAATAATGGATTCCATTATTTTGGAGAACAAGGAGGTGATCGCGATAGGCCTATAGTTGGACGGGTACAATTCATAACAAAGTTGTACTTTTCAAAACTGTTTATATCCCTTATAATTTATGAAAAAATCATCAAAACAATTTATTTGATAAGTTTTTCGATTTCGCAAAAAGTACTGCACGGTTTTTAAATAAAATACAGGCTAGATCACTCCTGGCATTGCACTCAATTAGTTCGTGAACTTTAATAAAATATATTTTTGCGAAATCGGTTCAGCCTTATCGCAAGACTAGACCGAAGAGACAGATGTACCAAAAAAAAAATAAAAGTGATTCATGTTAGTATGATGTGGTTAAAATAAATCGAAACGTTGAGAAGAGGTAGGCTGGCGTGGCTTGGGCATATATTGCAAAGGAACGTAAATCATATAATAAGAAGAATGTTGGCTATGTAAGTGGATATATAGATATAAGAGTAGGGGAAGGCCTAGAGGCCTAAGAAAGGGTGGAAGGAATATGGCAGACTGTCAGGAATGATATGCGTAAGAAAAGAGTCAGTGAGGAGACAATAGCTAACAAAGTAAAATGGAAGGTGAAAAAATGCTATACTGACCCGAAATAGCTTCAGTTAAGGCAGGAAGATGATTTTGTTAAAATAAATAAAATATGTGTGCCGTACACATCGGTAGAACTGAAATTTTCAAAAAAAAAAGAGACTGTAACAACAGTTTGTTTGCCATTTCATCTTTCATCTTAGTCCTGCGGGTTGGAAATGCATTGTGATCTTTTTATATTGAGCTCGGTTGTTGATATCTTATTTTGTGCTCTTACCTTTGGGGTCACTTTCAGCTCGTTATCTCGCCGCTTCTCTGAGCATATAAATACGTATCGAAGTAAACTCTTACTAAGCAATAGGTCTGTACTTCTATCTAGGCGTCCGTCTGAGTAGGAACTACTGCTGTGTTTCGTTTTTAGGGTATGGAGACAAAGTATAATTGCAGCATTGAAGTGACGATACATACGAGTATGTAAGATTCTTTCGTTGAAGTAGGTTGCAGGTGTCCATGGGGTCTAGGAGCAAATTGCCACCAGTTGGCCTGTAAGTTTGTAGCTTTAAGTAGTTAAGTATGGTTTCGGCGTCACTCGAAATGTAGGTACGTAGTTTTCTATATAATGTGTATGTTGGTATTAGGAATCAAAATTTAGTCTATAAATTAAAAGTCATAAATAATTTTAGCCCTTCTGAGAATGTCAATGTATGACACAAATGCCCTGGAGCCATGCCAGAAATATATATTTATAGTATGCAAATATATAATAGAGATACAATAATCTAAAAACTCTCAATTATGTAGGTAGGTACATTATGTTGAGAATGTATTAAGCTAACATTTATCAACCATAGGACGTATGATTATGTCCAAGTGACATAAGACATAACCTAAAAAGGTTCAAATCTAAATATTTTTTGACGCCTTCTCAGTACAAAATTCTTTGACAGAATTATTAAGGGACTGACGCATAACATTTTAAGATATTTTTGATATATAGACGCTACAATTCCTTCTCAACTAATTTTATGTATGAAAGTCTGCCATTGTTTTTAGGCATACTATAAACCATGAAATATATTACATTATATTATTCAGGTTTCATTCTCTGATTAAAACATATGCCGTATTCAGGCCTTAAAATCAATTTAATATCAGTCATGCCAATATCAGAGATTGGACTCGCGTTCCTTGCCTACTATGAAGTATAAGCTCCTGCTCATTATCTATTACAGCTTTTAAGATTATAATTTAGTTACGAATTTGATATATTTCAACGTAATAATTCAATTATTATTAAAAATACAAACTTATTAAGAGTAGCCTTAACTGACTAGCATGTATGCATAAATAAATCCAGATAAATCTCATTCACACAAAAAGGCGATATATGTGTGTCAGGATCGTGCCAAAGACAAGTCCGTAGTCTCTGCCTACCCATCTAGGTGACAGGCGTGAGTGTTTATCAAAGAGTATAATAAGTATATACAGGAAGTGTTTATGTAACTTTATATATATGTTTTAACTTTTATTGACTAAAACTTAACTTTATATTATGTAATAAAAAATCAGCAAAATCGGTTAACCCCGTAGCAATCGTCTTGCATACAAAAATGCCATTAAGTTTATGATTTCCTCGTTTTTGAAAGATTGTTAATAATCATCAATAACCTATAATTAAGTGATAACAGGGATGCTTTAATAATTAATTACTTGTCTAATTAACTTGCTCAAATGATTAATCAATTCCATTTGATTGAGCAACCACTGAATAGTGACCACGTAACAATAATGCTTTAACTATACCTATTTATAGATTAAGATTTTATACCCAAGTAACTGATGAATATAATATTAAGTTTTAATTAATACTGAAATTCTAAGTTATGGAATAAAAATAACGATAATTTTTCGCTTATTTTAAAGGCATTTTCAGGATTATATGTACATAACACCCCATGTGTACTTTTATAATGGTTAATTTCTACATAAATAAAAGAAAAATGAATTTTGAATAACAGTAAGTTATTCACAATTAATTTTTACACATTCATTTTACAAAAACCGCTCGCCTAGCGTGTCAACAATAGCAAAATCTCCCCTTTTAAACAATCTATGAGGGAGGCTTTCAGCAGTGTAATTTTATTGGCTGTAATAGTAATGGAACTGTAAGTTTTCCTAACAAAGTTTAAATAAAATAAAACAAAATAAAATAATATGGTGTTTATGTATGCTGCCTCATTTTAGTATTGACTCCGTTTACCAAAAAAGACTAAGTAATATCATAAATCCTCAGAATGTTTACTCTTTCTCCGCTGAGACATATTTCTTATTAAAAAAATTATAAGCTATAAAACTATGATAGTGATAATTATTTTTTCTTTTTACAGGCAATACAGAATGATTACATGGTGTATTATCTCATATGATCGCTGTCATATTTTAGTGTAGACATCGTTTACCAACACGGAATGTCGTTTGTGTTTTTTTTTTACTTAATGAGAGTCAACGCTCTACCCACTATCTACGACCAAACATTTGTGTATAAATTTCTCTGTCATTAGCCTCACAACTGCTGCATATCGCTTAAATCGTACCACTTGGCATGCGTCCTGATAAATAGCAGTATCTGACGCCAGGTCAATATACAGCAGATGATTTTTTGAAAATACGGTGTAGTCATGACTTTGTAAGAATAGCTTCCACATATCGTCTGGTAACGTCTGGTTGTACGTAGTAGAGCCATGCTGCAGCCATATTAGTAGTATAGTTGTAGCACGCTTGGGTCGGCTCGACTGGGGAAGGACTACGCTCTCACAGAATACCAGCGTAAAATAGCAGCTTAACACTGCTTTGTTTCGTATGGTGAGTGTAGAGAACCGGATACCCTTTTTACTCGAAAGGGAGCATTCCATCTTAGTCCTCGCGGGTGATATCGCATCTGCATTTTGATTTGTAATAGAGGATAGATGTAGATGTCTATGGGCCACAGCATTCTCTGAATATACGGTGTAATGATGACTTTGTAAAAATAGCTTCCACATATCGTCTCGTGTGCCGTAACAGGGGTGACAGAGCAAAACAAACCAGAAGATGGGCAGCAGCGTCTTGCTGAAAACCACTAGAAATGCCACTTATAACCCGCCTGCCAAGCGTGGCAACTATGACTAATATCCCCCTTATAAAGTCAATCTAAGGGTAGACGTTTACTCAGCAGTGGACTTTGGTAGGACTCATTAATTATTATTACTGCATAATAATTTTTATGCTAAGCAGTGACTGAAATTAATTTAACGAGCTACGGCTATTTAAGAATTAAACCGCCGTTGCGTTCTACATTTTCTCCCTCATAATTTCTGTAAGATAAAGTTAATTGTCTCCTATTTCATTTTATTGCACTAAGATTCCTAATAGTGAACCTTCTTAAATGTAATTTAGGTTTTGTGATTTTTGCTTCCTTATTCATGAAACTTGCTCAATTATTGTTGTATTTCGTGTTTAAATAACAAAAATTATTTTTCTTCGAAAAATAAATAAAATCAAATGAAAGCAATGAACGCATTTGCGTACATTCACTTTAGTACTACTTGAAATATTTTAGACTGCGATGCGCATTTTTTTTCTTGGACAGAATTTTTTAATCTACTACTGCCGGGCTATTCACAATCGTCTCGGAAAGCGAAATCGACTCTCTCGCACCGAAACCAATAAACGCTATTCACATTTAACGTTCGGATAAAGATCACTTAGATACATCCTATAACTATTGTATCGTCATTTAGTTACATGCATTTACGAATTTTGTAGATAAATAGGCTTTTGTATTTTTTTAGAGTAACGCCTGAACAAAAACATAATGCAATATTTTGGAGTTAGACATTGATATCGAATATAAAAAATATATAGTTTAACTATATAATAAATAACAAAAATAAACTGAGATATGTCTCGTTTCTGTCGGGTCTGGGTTTTTTTCTATGGGGCATGACCGTACTTCTTTGACGTTTGTTTTCGATAATTGTGACAGTTTGCACCGGAAACTTCACGAGAGCTCTGAGGCTGGCGAAAACTTTTCGAATATTGATGATTAGTTTCAATGAAAGAACAATTCAAAAACATGAAAATTATGATAAATACCATACTTTTGCAGTGCTAAAGCGCCAAAAAAGTGCTCAGATCATCACGAAATATAGACCAATCGACGCAGAAATAAAATCCAATCCAACGATATATATAACTCATATTGGCCAAAATGGCGCTTAAGTAACAGTGGTAGAGCCACGCGGCAGCTTTTGCTGTCGCACGCATGGGCCGGCTCGAACCGGGGTGGTACCACGACCTCACAGAAAACCAGCGTGAAGTAGAGGTTTACCTCTGCGTTTCGCTTGGTGAGTGCAGGTGGCCGGAGGCCCTTTTTACTGGAAATGAGTCATTCCATCTTAGTCCTCACGGGTGACAACGCATCTACATTTTGAGTTGTAATAGAGGATAGATGTAGATGTCTATGGACCGCAGCAACCACTTACCATCAGGTGGACTGTGTGCTCGTATCTCACCCTTATCCTATATAAAAAAGCCGTGGTTAACTATGACATTGGGACGTCATACACCCTTAGTCTCCCCGTGACCATGGGTGCTGTAAAGTGTTCAAAACGTCGGGAATATAAAATAAGTTAATATACGCGATAAAGTCCGTAAAGTTAGTTTTATTTAAAAATTATTAAAAAGTATTATAAATTTAAAGTTTATTTTACACAATAATTATACTCAGGTTTAGTAGATTTTTAAGTATTATTTTCCAAATTGCATGATTAGATACAACTTTTTTTTCACAAGGTATTCAAAATCTATTATGCATATCAATTTAATCTCTTCGAAAATTGTGCCAAATAATAGGTTACTTTATACATAATTATTATTGTAGTTGTAGATTAATAATAAAATTGTTTTGCGTGACTTTTGACACATATTTGCTACAAGTAACCAAGTTTTAAAACTGCCAAAAAACTATCCTGTCATTTTTTTAATATTATTTTTCATTAAAAGTGATTACTAAGCAAGTTAATATTTTGTTTTTTCTTTCTTTAACCAATACAGTAAAAAGATTCAATGTAACTCAAATTAGGAATTATAGTATTCTTATTTATTTTGTTTGCTGCTAGTACAATTATTGTTAGCACAAGTATTGTCTATGTCCGTTAAAAAAAAAAAACATTTAAATTTTAATCATATATCTTTTACATAAGTCTATTTGGCATAACAATGGTACCTACTTTTAATACTATACATCGCTTTTCTGTACGGTCTTGTGACATGTTATAACGTTTAAGTACTATTATCCTGAGACCGTTATCAACCCGTAATGCGTGTTAGTACTTTTTCCTTTCATACATTGGAAAGGACGTTAGTTGTCAGTATTTAAAAAAAATATATATTATGGGGATAAGTAGTTTCTCCTTACGAAGTGTACAGAGCAAATGTACTAAAGTAAAGTAAATTGCAGTACCTTGAGGATCATCAGCTGATTAGTGACCGCCAATACGGTTTTCGTCGGGGTCAATCAGCTGGTGATCTTCTCGTCTACCTGACCCATAGATGGGCGGAGGCAGTAGAGTCCAAGGGGGAGGCGTTGGCCGTTAGTTTGAACATTGCGAAGGCCTTCGATCGGGTTTGGCACAAAGCGCTTCTTTCGAAGCTCCCTTCCTATGGGCTTTCCGAGAAATTGTGCAATTGGATCACCAGATTCCTTGCAGATCAGAGCATCAAGGTCGTCGTAGACGGTGCATGCTCCGACTACAAGCCTATTAACGCTGGTGTTCCACAAGGCTGTGTGCTATCACCAACGCTGTTTCTTCTGCATATCAATGATATGTTGCTAACTTTTTACGTGGTAGAGCCATGCTGCAGCTATATTAGTAGTATAGTTGTAGCACGAACGGATCGGCTCGACTGGGGAAGGACCACGCTCTCACAGAAAACCAGCGTAAAATAGCAGCTTAGCGCTGCTGTGTTTCGTATGGTGAGTGTAGAGAACCAGAGACCCTTTTTACTGGCAAAGAGGCATTCAATCTTAGTCCTCACGGGTGACAACGCATCTGCATCTTGAGTCTTTATTGAGGATAGATGTAGATGTCTATTGGTCACAATAACCACTTACCATCAGGTGGATTGTATGCTCGTTTGTCAACATATCCTATAAAAAAAAAACTGGTAACATTCACTGCTATGCGGATGACATATGACTATGTAATTACCTATGTCGATGTCACGTGAGCATTGAGCGCTGTTGCCAGTTTTACAGGTCGCTTCAGGTCAGTAAACTAATATTATCAAGGATGATTTATTTCTTCTCAATTTTTTTACGCTATTTATTTTGTTTGAAAAATGATTTTTTTATTTTCTTTTATTATTGTTTATTTTATTATTTTAACAGACATATATCAACTTGTATTAACTGCTGTGCTATTTAACGTGATATCCTAGGCGCCACCCAGTTTAATAGCTGCAAAGTGGCTCTAAAATTGTTCTACTCTAACCTATACTCTTACATATATTCAAAAAACGTTTCATAATTCGTTAATTTCAAATAAAAACTTTATTTCAGAAATTTTATTTGAATTACTAAGAAAGTTTAAGAGGCGCTCCGTAAACATCTGTCACCATCTATCTAGAACCCAATACCCACTGATGTGCGAAGACGGACTTTCAAAGAACGCGATACATTTGTCAACATCAGAAAAATCACCCGATGCCTTAAAAAATCAAGATATATTAATTCTTTCAACTAAATATTGGTGGTGTAAAAATATCTTCTACACTATATCGTCCGCTGGTTGTCGTACGAGGCGACAGAGGGAAACAAAAACAAGAGATGGGTGGCGGTGAATTCCTGATAACAGCTCAAAATAATAAAAAACTGCGGTTGCCAATGAGCCTGCCAAGCGTGTCAAAATCCCCCCTATAGAACAATAAACGCCGGAGGTCTATGTTCAGCAGTGGACTTTTATAGGCTGTAATTATGGATGTATGGATATTAATTCTAATATAGCCTCGGTTTTTAATGTGGAAAGAATATTAGCTGTCGGCTTGAACAATTTGTCTGTTTGAGTCTTGGTAATTCAGGTTCTAAACGCTCCTCGTAAATTTAATAGTTAAATTGAAATATCGTGTTTTGTAGGTAGGAACTTTTAACATAGGAGTTCCTATGGGAAGATATCATCCTCTTGTCTATTTCTGCCACAAAATAGCAGTGCTTGCACTGTAAACATCCTTTGTTTAAAGTTGGCTAAAGATGTACATGGACTGCAGTAGCTACTTACCGTCAGGTGGAATGAAAGTTCATAGTGTCAAGTAGTTGTAAGTTTGTTTGTTAATTGAGTAAAATACGGGTAAAGAACTTCGTTCCAAAAAGAAATTCGAAGACCTGTGAAGTTGGCCAACATGCACTAAGGTAGCGCGACAAACATTTACTTGCCTAAAACTCTCTCAGAAATGAGACTTCGTTCCAAAAATATATTTATAATCAAAATTGATGTACTTTTTGAAGAGCTGCAACATCCACTTACTCTCAAGAGTATATGTTTCTGTTTATAACCGTGGGACACTTGTATAAAAAAGAATAGGAAATGTCTGAAAAGATCAAAAAACAACTTTAAACAAATTTAATAAATTTAATTTCAAAACTTTTCTAAACTTTTTGTATCCCTTATAATTTATGAAAAAATTATCAATAACCATTAATTTTATCAGTTTTTCGATTTCGCAAAAATACTGCACGTTTCTTAACACTCCGTTACACGCGCGGGGCACAGGCGAGCTTCAGTAGCATATATGTACCTGAAAATGACAAAACTTAACCGTCCGGATTTTGAGTTTTGAAGTAGCTGTTGCAAATATCTTCGCATGACTTTCAGTGTCGCGTCGTTTGCGCCGGCGCTCTGATGTATCCTGTGTAAGTATTTTCGCATCCCTGGGGCACACCAGTGCCCCACGCGTGTAATTACGTACCTAGTGGTATGCAGATTAGAGAGGAGATTTTTCCGTATTAAGTTAAATAATATGTGTAAAATACAACTTCCGGCTATTGTTTCTTTTAATAGTGGTACAATGTTCGTAACTTATTTGCATATTTATCTTGTTTTAGGTATTTTTACTTGTAATGTTTTATCTGGTTGTCTAAATGGACGGACAGTCACAACGCATAGTTCGATGGTTGGAAGAGACTGACGAAGAAGATGACGATAATTTGGCAGACCTGTCGAGTAGTGAAGATGAAGTAGATTGTTTTATAGAAGAAACACACGATTCTGAGTCGGAGCAAGAAAGCGACGTAGAGGAACAGGTAACCTCAGATTGCACGCCTGCATTGCCAGCGTTATCAGTGTCGAGCTATGACGAGGACGTTCCTTTGGCAAATTTAAGGAGTTACAAATATTTCTCATTATTAATAGTTACAAATATTTATATGTCAAGTATTGAATGGCAGGCAAAACCATACAGAACCAGCGTCCGATCCCAAGCGTCAAACATTTATAGTCGCATTTGTGTCCCTAAAAATGGTGCTTCAGCTTGCAAAATCCCGCTCTATTGTTTTGAATTATATTTTCATGAGGAGATAATTGACATTATTACAAGTTTTACCAATATATATATATACACACACACATACACACACACACACACACACACACATATATATATATAAAACATCATGCTCTTTCCCTTGATATTACGAGGTAAGTTTTTAGTCATAAGTCTGTCGAATTTCTGTCGACGCGACTACTTACATTCGGTGGCTATAGAACTTATAAAACCACAAATTCGACAGACTTATGACTAAAAACTTACCTCGTAATATCAAGGGAAAGAGCATGATGTTTTTAGATATAAAAGAGAGTGATTTTATGTCTCGAGAAGAAGATGTACCAAAGAAGAGAACCAAAACGGCCAAAGGTTACGACTGCGGAAGAGCCAAAGATCGATCGACCAGAACATCTTGTCAGAAATGTCAGAAGCCTGTGTGTAACGACCATAAATATGATATATGCCTTAGTTGCTATAATAAATATGTAACAGAGCCCAATGAGTAGTCGAATGGTGACGAAAACCTTTAATTTACGCCCAAGTATCTTTCTTCTTTAGTTTTTTCGTTATTAAGCCAAATACTTTTTATTTTTTGTTTCAGTTGAATAGTGACTATTTTTTGTTGTATTTTGATAAATCAATAAATACTTATTATATATAAAAAACTATGTTATTTTATTTGTTCACCTATGTTATAAACAACTCATAATATTTTGGGCCACAATTGTGCCCCGTGCGTGGAATCGTGTGACTATATAGGGCGCGTGTAAAGGAGTGTTAAATAAAATATAGGCTAGATAACTCCTGGCATCGCTCTCAATCTGTTCGTGAACTTTAATCGCCCGAAAAGACAGATATACAAAAAAAAATTAAAAGTGATTGTTGATAGTAGTATGGTGTGGTTAAAATAAATTGAAACGTTGAGAAGAGGTAGGCTAGCGTGGCATGGGCATATATTGCAAAGAAATGTAAATCATATAACAAAAAGAATGTTGGCTATGAGACGTTGTTGTCAAGAGGATAGATAGATATAAGAGTAGGGGAAGGCCTAGAGACCTAGGAAAGAGTGTAGGGAATGTGGCAGGCTGGCAGGAATGATATGCGTAAGAAAGGAGTGAGTGAGGTGACGACAGCTAATAGAGTAAAATGGAAGATGAAGACATGCTATGCCGACCCGAAATACCTTGAGTAAGGACAGGAAGAGGATTTTGTTAATATAAATAAAACACGCGGTAGAAGTAAAACTTTCAAAAAAGAAGACCAAGATAATAGGAATAACAACAGTTTGTGTGCCATTTCATCTTTCATCTTAGTCCTGAGGGTTAGAAATGCATTCTGATCTTCTTATATTGAGCTCGGTTGTTGATATCTTATTTCGTGTTCTTATCTTTGGGGTCACTTTCAGATTGTCATCTCACCAATATCATAAACCAACTCTCACCCGCCGCTTCACTGAACATATAAAAACGTATCCTCAGTACCTTTCTAGAAAATAGGACTGCACTTCTTCCTAGGCATCCGTCTGAGTAGGAACCACAGCTGTGTTTCGTTTTTAGGGTATGGAGAGACAGTATAAGTGCAGCATTGAAGTGATGACACATATGTAAGATTCTTTCGTTGAAGTAGATTGCAGGTGTCCATGGGATCTAGTAGCAAATTAGCATCAGATAGACTGCAAGTTCGTGGTGTTAAGTAGTTTAGTATAGTTTCGGTGTCACTCGAAATGTAGGTACGTAGTTTTCTATATGTGTGTTGGTCTAAGAAATCAATATTTAGTCTATAAATTAATAGACACAAATAATTTTAGCCCTTCTGTGAATGTCACTGTATGACACAAAGGCCCTGGAGCCATGCCAGAAATATATATTTATAGTATGCAAATATATAATAGAGATACAATAATCTAAAAACTCTCAATTATGTAGGTAGGTACATTATGTTGAGAATGTATTAAGCTAACATCAATCAACCATAGGACGCATGATTTTGTCCAAGTGACATAAGACATAACCTGAAAAGGTTCAAATCTAAATATCCTTTTTTTGACGCCTTCTCAGTACAAAATTCTTTGACAGAATTATTAAGGGACTGACGCATAACATTTTAAGATATTTTTGATATTTAGACGCTACAATTCCTTCTCAACTAATTTTATGTATGAAAGTCTGCCATTGTTTTTAGGCATACTATAAACCATGAAATATATTATATTATATTATTCAGGTTTCATTTTCTGATTAAAACATATGCCGTATTAGGCCGTAAAATCAATTTAATATTAGTCATGCCAATATCGGAGATTGGACTCGCGTTCCTTACCTACTATGAAGTATAAGTTCCTGCTCATTATCTATTACAGCTTTTAAGATTATAATTTAGTTACGAATTTGATATATTTCAACGTAATAATTCAATTATTATTAAAAATACAAACTTATTAAGAGTACCCTTAACTGACTAGCATGTATGCATAAATAAATCTAGATAAATCTCATTCACACAAAAAGGCGATATATGTGTGTCAGGATCGTGCCAAAGACAAGTCCGTAGTCTCTGCCTACTCATCTAGGTGACAGGCGTGAGTGTTTATGTAACTTTATATATATGTTTTAACTTTTATTGACTAAAACTTAACTTTATATTATGTAATAAAAAATCAGAAAAATCGGTTAACCCCGTAGCAATCGTCTTGCATACAAAAATGCCATTAAGTTTATGATTTCCTCGTTTTTGAAAGATTGTTAATAATCATCAATAACCTATAATTAAGTGATAACAGGGATGCTTTAATAATTAATTACTTGTCTAATTAACTTGCTCAAATGATTAATCAATTCCATTTGATTGAGCAACCACTGAATAGTGACCACGTAACAAAAATGCTTTAACTATACCTATTTAAAGATTAAGATTATACCCAAGTAACTGATGAATATAATATTAAGTTTTAATTAATACTGAAATTCTAAGTTATGGAATAAAAATAACGATAATTTTTCGCTTATTTTAAAGGCATTTTCAGGATTATATGTACATAACACCCCATGTGTACTTTTATAATGGTTAATTTCTACATAAATAAAAGAAAAATGAATTGTGAATAACAGTAAGTTATTCACAATTCATTTTTACACATTCATTTTTACACAAACCGCTCGCCTAGCGTGTCAACAATAGCAAAATCCCCCCTTTTAAACAATCTATGAGGGAGGCTTTCAGCAGTGTAATTTTATTGGCTGTAATAGTAATGGAACTGTAAGTTTTCCTAACAAAGTTTAAATAAAATAAAACAAAATAAAATAATATGGTGTTTATGCATGCTGCCTCATTTTAGTATTGCCTCCGTTTACCAAAAAATACCATTAAAATCTGCGTTAATAAAAAAAAATATCTATTGTAATATCTTAAATCCTCAGAATGTTTACTCTTTCTCCGCTGCGACATATTTCTTATAAAAAATCTTTTACCTTTTTCATAATATGTTTAACTGAAATTATAAGCTATAAAACTATGATAATGATAATATTTTTTCTTTTTACAGGCAATACAGGATGATTACATGGTGTATTATCTCATATGATCGCTGTCACATTTTAGTGTAGACATCGTTTACCAACACGGAATGTCGTTTGTGTTTTTTTTTTTACTTAACGAGAGTCAACGCTCTACCCACTAGCTACGGCCAAACATTTGTGTATAAATTTCTCTGCCATTAGCCTCACAACTGCTGCATATCGCTTAAATCGTACCACTTGGCATGCGTCCTGATAAATAGCAGTATCTGACGCCAGGTCAATATACAGCAGAAAAATTATTTGAAAATACGGTATAGGTAGTGATGACTTTGTAAGAATAGCTTCCACATATCGTCTGGTAACGTCTGGTTGTACGTAGTAGAGCCATGCTGCAGTCATATTAGTAGTATAGTTGTAGCACGCTTGGGTCGGCTCGACCGGGGAAGGACTACGCTCTCGCAGAATACCAGCGTAAAATAGCAGCTTAACACTGCTTTGTTTCGTATGGTGAGTGTAGAGAACCGGAGACCCTTTTTACTCGAAATGGAGCATTCCATCTTAGTCCTCGCGGGTGACATCGCATCTGTATTTTGATTTGTAATAGAGGATAGATGTAGATATCTATGGGCCACAGCATTCTCTGAAAATACGGTGTAATGATGACTTTGTAAGAATTACTTCCTCATATCGTCTCGTGTGTCGTAACAGGGGTGACAGAGCAAAACAAACCAGAAAATGGGCAGCAGCGTCTTGCTGAAAACCACTAAAAATGCCATTTGTAACCCGCCTGCCAAGCGTGGCAACTATGACGAATATCTCCCTTATAAAGTCAATCTAAGGGTAGACGTTTACTCAGCAGTGGACTTTGGTAGGACTCATTAATTATTATTACTGCATAATAATTTTTATGCTAAGCAGTGACTAAAATTAATTTAACGAGCTACGGCTATTTAAGAATTAAACCGCCGTTGCGTTCTACATTTTCTCCCTCATAATTTCTGTAAGATAAAGTTAATTGTCTCCTATTTCATTTTATTGCACTAAGATTCCTAATAGTGAACCTTCTTAAATGTAATTTTGAGTTTTGTGATTTTTGCTTCCTTATTCATGAAACTTGCTCAATTATTGTTGTATTTCGTGTTTAAATAACAAAAATTATTATTCTTCGAAAAATAAATAAAATCAAATGAAAGCAATGAACGCATTTGCGTACATTCACTTTAGTACTACTTGAAATATTTTAGACTGCGATGCGCATTTTTTTTCTTGGACAGAATTTTTTAATCTACTACTGCCGGGCTATTCACAATCGTCTCGGAAAGCGAAATCGACTCTCTCGCACCGAAACCAATAAACGCTATTCACATTTAACGTTCGGATAAAGATCACTTAGATACATCCTATAACTATTGTATCGTCATTTAGTTACATGCATTTACGAATTTTGTAGATAAATAGGCTTTTGTATTTTTTTAGAGTAACGCCTGAACAAAAACATAATGCAATATTTTGGAGTTAGACATTGATATCGAATATAAAAAATATATAGTTTAACTATATAATAAATAACAAAAATAAACTGAGATATGTCTCGTTTCTGTCGGGTCTGGGTTTTTTTCTATGGGGCGTGACCGTACTTCTTTGACGTTTGTTTTCGATAACTGTGACAGTTTGCACCGGAAACTTCACGAGAGCTCTGAGGCTGGCGAAAACTTTTCGAATATTGATGATTAGTTTCAATGAAAAAACAATTCAAAAACATGAAAATTATGATAAATACCATACTTTTGCAGTGCTAAAGCGCCAAAAAAGTGCTCAGATCATCACGAAATATAGACCAATCGACGCAGAAATAAAATCCAATCCAACGATATATATAACTCATTTTGGCCAAAATGGCGCTTAAGTAACAGTGGTAGAGCCACGCGGCAGCTTTTGCTGTCGCACGCATGGGCCGGCTCGAACCGGGGTGGTACCACGACCTCACAGAAAACCAGCGTGAAGTAGAGGTTTACCTCTGCGTTTCGCTTGGTGAGTGCAGGTGGCCGGAGGCCCTTTTTACTGGAAATGAGTCATTCCATCTTTGTCCTCACGGGTGACAACGCATCTACATTTTGATTTGTAATAGAGGATAGATGTAGATGTCTATGGACCGCAGCAACCACTTACCATCAGGTGGACTGTGTGCTCGTATCTCACCCTTATCCTATATAAAAAAGCCGTGGTTAACTATGACATTGGGACGTCATACACCCTTAGTCTCCCCGTGACCATGGGTGCTGTAAAGTGTTCGAAACGTCGGGAATATAAAATAAGTTAATATACGCGATAAAGTCCGTAAAGTTAGTTTTATTTAAAAATTATTAAAAAGTATTATAAATTTAAAGTTTATTTTACACAATAATTATACTCAGGTTTAGTAGATTTTTAAGTATTATTTTCCAAATTGCATGATTAGATACAACTTTTTTTTCACAAAGTATTCAAAATCTATTATGCATATCAATTTAATCTCTTCGAAAACTGTGCCAAATAATAGGTTACCTACTTTATACATAATTATTATTGTAGATTAATAATAAAATTGTTTTGCATGACTTTTGACACATATTTGCTACAAGTAAACAGGTTTTAAAACTGTCAAAAAACTGTCCTGTCATTTTTTTAATATTATTTTTCATTAAAAGTGATTACTAAGCAAGTTAATATTTTGTTTTTTCTTTCTTTAACCAATACAGTAAAAAGATTCAATGTAACTCAAATTAGGAATTATAGTATTCTTATTTATTTTGTTTGCTGCTAGTACAATTATTGTTAGCAAAAGTACTGTCTATGTCCGTTAAAAAAAAACATTTAAATTTTAATCATATATCTTTTACATAAGTCTATTTGGAATAACAATGGTACCTACTTTTAATACTATACATCGCTTTTCCGTACGGTCTTGTGACATGTTATAATGTTTAAGTACTATTATCCTGAGACCGTTATCAACCCGTAATGCGTGTTAGTACTTTTTCCTTTCATACATTGGAAAGGACGTTGGTTGCCCGTATTTAAAAAAATATATATTATGGGGATAAGTTCTTTCTCCTTACGAACTGTATAGAGCAAATGTACTAAAGTAAAGTAAATTGCGGTACCTTGAGGATCACCAGCTGATTAGTGACCGCCAATACGGTTTTCGTCGGGGTCGATCAGCTGGTGATCTTCTGGTCTACCTGACCGATAGATGGGCGGAGGCAGTAGGTCCAAGGGGGAGGCGTTGGCCGTTAGTTTGGACATTGCGAAGGCATTCGATCGGGTTTGGCACAAAGCGCTTCTTTTGAAGCTCCCTTCCTATGGGCTTCCCGAGAAATTGTGCAATTGGATCACCAGCTTCCTTGCAGATCTGAGCATCAAGGTCATTGTAGACGGTGCATGCTCCCACTACAAGCCTATTAACGCTGGTGTTCCACAAGGCTGTGTGCTATCACCAACGCTGTTTCTTCTGCATATCAATGATATGTTGCTAACTGGTAACATTCACTGCTATGCGGATGACATATTACTATGTAATTACCTATGTCGATGTCACGTGAGCATTGAGCGCTGTTGTCAGTTTTACAGGTCGCTTCAGGTCAGGAAACTAATATTATCAAGGATGATTTATTTCTTGTCAATTTTTTACGCTATTTATTTTGTTTGAAAAATGATTTTTTTATTTTCTTTTATTATTGTTTATTTTATTATTTCAACAGACATATGTAAACTTGTATTAACTGCTGTGCTATTTAACGTGATAACCTAGGCGACACCCAGTATAATAGCTGCAGAGTGGCTCTAACATTATTCTACTCTAACCTATACTCCAACATATATTCAAAAAACGTTTCGTAATTCGTTAATTTCAAATAAAAACTTTATTTCAGAAACTTTATTGGAATTACTAAGAATCCGTCGAAAGTTTAAGAACCGCTCCGTAAACATCTGTCACCATCTATCAAGAACCCAATACCCACTGATGTGCGAAGACGGACTTTCAAAGAACGCGATACATTTGCCAACATCAGAAAAATCACCGATGCCTTGAAAAAATCAAGATATATTAATTCTCTCAACTAAGTATTGGTGGTGTAAAAATATCTTCTACCCTATATCGTCCGGTGGTTGTCGTACGAGGCGACAGAGGGAAACAAAAACAAGAGATGGGTGGCAGTAAATTCCTGATAACAGCTCAAAATAATAAGAAACTGCGGTTGCCAATGAGCCTGCCAAGCGTGTCAAAATCCCCCCTATAGAACAATAAACGGCGGAGGTCTATGTTCAGCAGTGGACTTTTATAGGCTCTAATTATGGATGTATGGATATTAATTCTAATATAGCCTCGGTTTTTAATGTGGAAAGAATATTAGCTGTCGGCTTGAACAATTTGTCTGTTTGAGTCTTGGTAATTCAGGGTCTAAAAGCTCCTCGTAAAAATAGTTAAATTGAAATATCGTGTCTTGTAGGTAGGAACTTTTAATATAGGAGTTCCTCTGGAAAGATATCATCCTCTTGTCTATTGCTGCCACCAAATAGCAGTGCTTGCACTGTAAACATCCTTTGTTTAAAGTTGGGTATAGATGTACATGGACTGCAGTAGCTACCATCAGGTGGAATGGAAGTTTGTAGTGTCAAGTAGTTGTAAGTTCGTTTGTTAATTGAGTAAAAAAGAGGAACTAAAGACGACAATGATGTCGATTATAATGGTGACAAGCAGTACCAGATTGGTCTTAAGAACATTTTGTAGTGACAGCCTACTTAATGCACAACTATTGAGTTGGCATATAGCATGCTCTATTCATATTATGTCTTACGAACGTCACAGTGAACGCTAGAAATTATCGATCTGCGTGCTATCGAAGTTCTAGGTAGCTGTACAAAAAATGTTTCTATGTTTGAGGGCTTGCTCTGAGTGGCATTCGTTCTCGATGTTAATATGGCCTACAATAATTGTTCCAAGTATGGATGTTTGTCTATATACAATTTATGTATGTAAAACTCCTCCACGATATAGGACATATACCTAGAGTGGTGGTAGCATTTGAAAATACTGCAATAACAATATTATAGCAAGTATACACAATAACTTGTTAATAGCAAATATTCGATTTCATGTTATAAAATTCAATTGTCTTTAAAACTTATTAGCACTTTTGAATATTTAGTACCAGTGTTTGCTTTAAATATTGACTGCCTTGGCGGTGTAGTGGTCGTAAGCATTAGCTCTGACCATGTTGTGGACCCGGCTTCGATACCCAGGAAATTTACTGTAGCAGCCCGGAGTCAGCAGGCAGTGTATCTCCCCCGTGCCTCGGAAAGTATGTATAGCCATTCCTGCGTCTGATTACTCTCCGATCATGTCGGATGGCCGTCCTATCAGACTATTTCCGTGACGGAATAGTGCGTGCACTATCGCCCTGACCTCAGTTGGCTAAGCTCCGATGAGGCTAGCCGACGTAAACGAAATTTGGTCAGGAGGATATTTTTAATCCGCTAAACTAAGCGTTGTTTAAAGACCCTCAAACCTTTGCGTTCTAAATAAACCAATAGAGCTACATTGCACTTTTACTCTCGTTAAAATATAAATGACAAATTATTTCTGTCATTGTGATATCTTACCAGAGAGGTTTGTATTTATCTAAACGATAAAGTATCCATTTAGAGCATTTATAAAATATCGCAATAAAACGTTTTGTTGTTTCAGTAATTCAGCAGATCAGTTCAAATTTTTGAATTCTATTATAAAATATACTTGTTTTGTACAATAGATTCAATAGACTGACAAAAGAACTAAGAGATATACTTTGTCTAAGACGTAAGAAGAGCGCGAAGTAAGGGAAGTGAAACAATGTGATTTTAGAAAATATTAATGATGATGATATATATTTTTACATAAACATTTACAGAATTTATTATTTGCAATTTTAATATAAATGAGTATTTTAGTATAATATCTTTCTATTAAAAAGTAAAAACACGAATAAGAATATCCATTAACTTCACCTAAAAAAGATCTGCTTATCCTTTAACACCCACCGATCTCTTGCAAAATGGTGTTAAATTAAAGAAAAACTTTGTAAACCATCCTTTTCTCGAGGCAGTTCAGGCCATTTTCGAAACCCTATAACTTCGTTGTGCATAAAACTAGAAGCCTGAATTTTAGTAACCAAGTAGGCATTGTATAAACTCGTTATGTTCTAAATTTCATTAAATTTGAACCAGTAGTTTAAGAATTATGAGTAGTCAAAATTTCTTAATTTTGTCACTCACTGACTGACCGATCATCGAAACTCTAAGGCACTTCTAGCAGACGTAGACGCTTTAAATTTGGATTACAATTCTTGTTTAGTATATAAATCAAGGAAAAACTAAAATATTTTGCAATTTCGGTCCAGTTTTTGAGATACACCAACTGCATAAATAACTTTGTAATCATCCCATATAAATATATAGGATTACAAAGTTACATTTGCAGTGAATGAATCAGTGTACCTATATATGTATAATATTATAGAATAATAGGTGTAGATAGGTACCTAGATGTAATTATCTACAAAAAGAAATGAGATGTCATGAAAACATAATGTAGCTCTCAAGAAATACATATTATATTCAATTAGATTGTTTAGTGCGATTGCCAAGTCAATTTATTTATTTAAACATAAAAGATTTTAATATTGATGTGGTCACTATAATATGTTGTTATGATAGCTAATTACGAAATAACTTTAGACAGAAGGACCCTTAAGTAGGGACTGAATGAATTAACCGACTTGGTATTACATGGATCTCACAACTTTTTACGGTAGAAGAACTGAGTTGCGAGACTTGGTTTTTTACAAGTTATGTTTTTGATGGCATCTAAATACTTAGAGACAGAAGATTAAGTGTTAATATCTTTTTGTGAACAATTCAAACCAAAATTGTTCTTTTCTAAACTTTTTTGTATCCCTTATAATTTATGAAAAAATTATCAATAACCATCAATTTTACCAGTTTTTCGATTTCGCAAAAATACTGCACGTTTCTTAAATAAAATATAGGCTAGATCACTTTCAAAGAACTTTAATCGCCCGAAAAGACAGATATAAAAAAAAATTAAAAGTGATTGTTGATAGTAGTATGGTGTGATTAAAATAAATCGAAACGTTGAGAAGAGGTAGGCTAGCGTGGCATGGACATATATTGCAAAAAAATTTAAATCATATAACAAAAAGAATGTTGGCTATGCAATAGGATAGATAGATATAAGAGTAGGAGAAGGCCTAGAGACCTAGGAAAGAGTGGAGGGAATGTGGCAGGCTGGCAGGAATGATATGCGTAAGAAAGGAGTGAGTGAGGTGACGACAGCTAATAGAGTAAAATGGAAGATGAAGACATGCTATGCCGACCCGAAATACCTTGAGTAAGGACAGGAAGAGGATTTTGTTAATATAAATAAAACACGCGGTAGAAGTGAAACTTTCAAAAAAGAAGACCGAGATAATAGGAATAACAACAGTTTGTGTGCCATTTCATCTGTCATCTTAGTCCTGAAGGTTAGAAATGCATTCTGATCTTCTTATATTGAGCTCGGTTGTTGATATCTTATTTCGTGTTCTTACCTTTGGGGTCACTTTCAGATTGTCATCTCACCAATATTATAAACCAACTCCCACCCGCCACTTCACTGAGCATATAAATACGTTTCCTCAGTACCTTTCTAGGAAATAGGACTGCACTTCTGCCCAGGCATCCGTCTGAGTAGGAACCACTGCTGTGTTTCGTTTTTAGGGTATGGAGAGACAGTATAATTGCAGCATTGAAGTGACGACACATATGTAAGATTCTTTCGTTGAAGTAGATTGCAGGTGTCCATGGGATCTAGTAGCAAATTAGCATCAGATAGACTGTAAGTTCATGGTGTTAAGTAGTTTAGTATAGTTTCGGTGTCACTCGAAATGTAGGTACGTAGTTTTCTATATGGGTGTTGGTCTAAGAAATCAATATTTAGTCTATAAATTAATAGTCACAAATAATTTTAGCCCTTCTGAGAATGTCACTGTATGACACAAAGGCCCTGGAGCCATGCCAGAAATATATATTTATAGTATGCAAATATATAATAGAGATACAATAATCTAAAAACTCTCAATTAAGTAGGTAGTTACATTATGTTGAGAATGTATTAAGCTAACATCAACCAACCATAGGACGCATGATTTTTTCAAACAACAAGTTTTTTTTTTAGACAACCTAAAAATGTTCAAATGTAAATATTTTTTGACGCCTTCTCAGTACAAAATTCTTTGACAGAATTATTAAGGGACTGACGCATAACATTTTAAGATATTTTTGATATATAGACACACTATCACAGCTTTTAAGATTATAATTTAGTTAAGAATTTGATATACTTCAATGTAATAATTCAATTATTATTAAAAATACAAACTTATTAAGAGTACCCTTAACTGACTAGCATGTATGCATAAATAAATCTAGATAAATCTCATTCACACAAAAAGGCGATATATGTGTGTCAGGATCGTGCCAAGGACAAGTCCGTAGTCTCTGCCTACCCATCTAGGTGACAGGCGTGAGTGTTTATGTAACTTTATGTCACTGATATAAACTGATATGATCTTGTTTTAACTTTTATTGACTAAAAGTTTACTTTATATTATATAATAAAAATCAGCAAAATCGGTTAACCCCGTAGCAATCGTGTTGCATACAAAAATGCAATTGAGTTTATGATTTCCCCGTTTTTGAAGATTGTTAATAATCATCAATAACCTATAATCAAGTGATAACAAGGATGCTTTAATAATTAATGACTTGTCAAATTAACTTGCTCAAATGATTAATCAGTTCCATTTGATTAAGCAATCACTGAATAGTGACCACGTAACAATAATGCTTTAACTATACCTATTTATAGATTAAGATTATACCCAATTAACTGATGATTATAATATTAATTTTTAATTAATACTGAAATTCTAAGTTATGGCATAAAAATAACGATAATTTTTCGCTTATTTTAAAGGCATATTCAGGATTATATGAACATAACACCCCATGTGTACTTTCATAATGGTTAATTTCTACATAAATAAAAGAAAAATGAATTGTGAATAACAGTAAGTTATTCACAATTCATTTTTACACATTCATTTTTACACAAACCGCTCGCCTAGCGTGTCAACAATAGCAAAATCCCCCTTTTAAACAATCTATGAGGGAGGCTTTCAGCAGTGTAATTTTATTGGCTGTTATAGTAATGGAACTGTAAGTTTTCCTAACAAAGTTTAAATAAAATAAAACAAAATAAAATAATATGGTGTTTATGCATGCTGCCTCATTTTAGTATTGACTCCGTTTACCCAAAAGACCATTAAAATCTGCGTTAATAAATAAAAATATCTACCGTAATATCTTAAATCCTCAGAATGTTTACTCTTTCTCCGCTGCGACATATTTCTTATTAAAAAATCTTTTACCTTTTTCATAATATGTTTAACTGAAATTATAAGCTATGAAACTATGATAATGATAATATTTTTTCTTTTATAGGCAATACAGGATGATTACATGGTGTATTATCTCATATGATCGCTGTCATATTTTAGTGTAGACATCGTTTACCAACACGGAATGTCGTTTGTGTTTTTTTTTTACTTAACGAGAGTCAACGCTCTACCCACTAGCTACGGCCAAACATTTGTGTATAAATTTCTCTGTCAGTAGCCTCACAACTGCTGCATATCGCTTAAATCGTACCACTTGGCATGCTTCCTGATAAATAGCAGTATCTGACGCCAGGTCAATATACAGCAGAAACATTTTTTGAAAATACGGTGTAGTGATGACTTTGTAAGAATAGCTTCCACATATCGTCTGGTAACGTCTGGTTGTACGTGGTAGAGCTGCAGCCGTATTAGTAGTATAGTTGTAGCACGCTTGGGTCGGCTCGACCGGGGAAGGACTACGCTCTCACAGAATACCAGCGTAAAATAGCAGATTAACACTGCTTTGTTTCGTATGGTGAGTGTAGAGAACCGGAGACCCTTTTTACTCGAAATGGAGCATTCCATCTTAGTCCTCGCGGGTGATATCGCATCTGCATTTTGATTTGTAATAGAGGATAGATGTAGATGTCTATGGGCCACAGCATTCTCTGAATATACGGTGTAATGATGACTTTGTAAGAATAGCTTCCACATATCGTCTCGTGTGCCGTAACAGGGGTGACAGAGCAAAACAAACCAGAAGATGGGCAGCAGCGTCTTGCTGAAAACCACTAGAAATGCCACTTATAACCCGCCTGCCAAGCGTGGCAACTATGACGAATATCTCCCTTATAAAGTCAATCTAAGGGTAGACGTTTACTCAGCAGTGGACTTTGGTAGGACTAATTAATTATTATAACTGCATAATAATTTTATGCTAAGCAGTGTCTCAAATTAATTTAACGAGCTACGGCTATTTAAGAATTAAACCGCCGTTGCGTTCTACATTTTCTCCCTCATAATTTCTGTAAGATAAAGTTAATTGTCTCCTATTTCATTTTATTGTACTAAGATTCCTAATAGTGAACCTTCTTAAATGTTATTTTGGCTTTTGTGATTTTTGCTTCCTTATTCATGAAACTTGCTCAATTATTGTTGTATTTCGTGTTTAAATAACAAAAATTATTTTTCTTCGAAAAATAAATAAAATCAAATGAAAGCAATGAACGCATTTGCGTACATTCACTTTAGTACTACTTGAAATATTTTAGACTGCGATGCACATTTTTTTTCTTGGACAGAATTTTTTAATCTAATACTGGAGTCAGAGTAATTTTACAAATTCATACATAATTTATTAGTAATAGAACCATATTGCAACAATATTATAGTTGTAGCACGAATGGGTCGGCTCGACCGGAGACGGACTAAGCTCTCACAGAATACCCGCGTAATATAGCGGCTTAATGCTGCGAGATTCGTATAGTGAGTTCAGGGAACCGGATACTCTTTTTACTGGTAACGAGGCATCCAATCTTATTCCAAGAGTAACAATGTATCTGCATTTAGATTCTTAATCAAAGATAGGTATAGATGTAAGCTATAGCATTCACTTACCATCATAATCTGAGGTGGACTTTGTGATCGTTTTTGTCTCTTCACTCACATATTCTATAAAAAAAACTCGCTAGCTGGCATATATAGCTAAGCATTCACATCTAAGCAGAAGGATTTGTGACCGCAAAACCGGTACCCAAAACTTTAGTAGTGTAGTGATATACCCATTCTAATTTATGGTTGTCTAAACCTATTTTAAAAGGAAAATATTTCACAATATTACACTCATCCAAGAATATTTGCTTGGCGGTGAAGGAAAATATGTGAGGATCCTGCATGTCCAAGGAATAAAATATTTCGGGAACATAATATGATCTCCGTCAACACACAGAAAGCAGATTTTTTCGTTCATAACTCTTCCAGAAATAAGAGGTCTCTTTCCATTTGTGGGACAAATAAAGGTTGACTTTACATTTATGTCTCAATAATCAAAAAATAATGATCATGAAACCTTTCCCATGTAAAATCGGCGTAAGGGAATCCACCACCCCATATCATCCCGTAGGTATAAGAGGCGAGAGACGGATTTGAAACAGGAGATTGGCAGCAACATCTGCCTCATAACATGTGGTTACCAAGCCGCCACCCAAGTGTGGAAAATATGGCAAACATTACTCTGATAGACAATCTAGGTGGGAAAGAATAATGAAAATCATTAAATAGGATGGATGCAGGCGCTCCTAGTTCGTTGTAAAATCTGAGTAAAATGCTTCCGTTCTGCAGTGAAATGATGATGTACTGTAATGATTATTATGATTGATAATGAACTATTAAAAAACACCCACAGCAAGATTTCCGAATTAAATTCTTGTTTAAATAATTGAACTATCTCTTATGCTACTTGAATCATAAATTTGATATTGTTGTATAAACTAATTCCATTTACAAAATGTACACCGATATTTATCGTTTTGTTTTACTTAGCTTGTGAAATATCAAGCTCAGCATAATGTTTAAAGATATATTGAGCCATAAACAAAACAACGTCTACACTGAATTTGCAAATTTCGCAAAGTGCTGGCTTTTGTTTTCACGAATCTATAATGACGATAACAAAATTTAATCTTCAGACAGCCTTCTGTCATCTGAGAGATGCGTTGTGATCTCTGACGACACAGTTGAAATGCCCTATATAGGTACTTGAATTATACTGGCTCTACCTTTCCGGCGGCATTAACAGGTAACAGGGTATTTCCTACCAGGACTGACCCCGAGGCAGAAAAGTATTACAATTTATATATTTTTTATTTTCTACAATATTTAAGTTGAATTTCATGAACGTTTACGAATTTTAATGAAGTTTTGGATTATGAAACATCCACCTAATAATACAGTAATACAATAAATATTATTAATATGATCTGTACTACCCAGTTCATAGAGGCATATATATTAAAACAAAAATTAATTAAGGAATGAGAAAATTGAATTAAAATTACATTGGTGTTGTTATTTATTATTATTGCAAATTAGTTTATAACACCACCATACACCACCATTTATACGTGGTAGAGCCATGGTGCAGCTATATTAGTAGTATATAGTTGTAGCACGAAAGGGTCGGCTCAACCGCGGAAAAACCACTCTCTCACAGAATACCAGCGTAAAATAGCAGCTTAACACTGCTGTGTTTCGTATGGTGAGTGAACCGGAGACCCTTTTTAATGGAAACGAGGCATTCCATCTTAGTCCTCACGGATGACAACGTATCTGCATTTTGATTCATAATACAAGATAGGTGTAGATGTCTATGGGCCACAGCAGCCACTTAACATCCGGTGAACAGTGTGCTCGTTTGTCACCCTTATCCTATAAAAAAAATCCAATGTAATCATTTATTTAAAGTCTGTAGGACATTGCAACTGTGTCCTCAGAGATGACAACGCATCTCTAGCCTTCTATGTGGACACCTGCAGCCAACTTTAAACAAAAGTTGGCTGCAGGTGTTCAGGGACTGCAGTAACCACTTACCATCAGATGAACTATAAGTTCGTGTATCATTTCAATTTTATATAAAAATACGGAAAAAGCGCTGTTGAATCATTTTACGGATACCGATTAACAAAATAAAAAAAAGCATAACGGAATCATTTGTTGTGAGCTTATAGATTAAATTCTGTTAGCGTCATCATAGATTCGTGAAAACAAAAGCCAGCACTTTGCGAAATTTGCAAATTCAGTGTAGACGTTGTTTTGTTTATGGCTCAATATATCATTAAACATTATGCTGAGCTTGGTATTTCACTGGCACTGGGCACGACACACCACTCTCGAAAATACAAGCTTGTGTTTTCGAACAACCCCATTATAACGGATTTCCGGAAAGTAATGCCCGATTCTATTAATTATCTGAAATAAAATTATATAAAACAGGTTTCCATATTCAGTAATCTGGAGCTACTAACAACCATTGCTTTACATTTAGTTTTGTTTTCTTTACTGAAAAAACTGTGTGAGCGGACACGGATAGCATCTAAATTTGTGTTTAGTTTCCTGATTCCATTATTTATATCATTTTTAATGTGTTATACATATAGCTGAACATCATCAGCAGATGGTACAAGCAACTGAAATCATTAAACATTGACTTTATAAATACCAAAAACAATGTTGTATATATGTGCCCTGGCGACAGAAAACTGCTATCAACCTAACCAACTGCTCACAACCGCGAAGATAGGATGCAAATCACTTTATGGCTAGGTATAAGTATCCGAAATAAGTAAAATTTTATAGCGTAAATTGGATAGCGTGGTCGACTGTGCTAAAAGCATTTGAAAAATCAACAAGCACAACCAGTAACTTTCCGTTCATCCATCGCTTTTCTAATGTCATCTGTGATCTTAACAAGTGCTGTGGTGATTCTGTGACCAGAGCAAAACCCTGACTAAAAGATATTCAGAAGGTTATATTTAAAAAGCGTGTTCCTTTCCCGGTCGAATGGACCCAATAGTGTTGTACCGATACATCACGACATATGCTTACAAAAGTATCTGATTATTTATCAATGCCAGCGCAAGTATTTTATATGAAGAGGCAAGTATTTTTGACAATTTTCCATTATACATACTTTGTGGTAGCATTATTTTCTGCCTAGGTATAAACCACCATTTTACCTATTTTTACCGGTAAAGAGCAGTGCTAACTCTGCAAGCATTACTATGTGTAATGTATAGATGGACTGTATAATTTTACGATAGGCATGCAACTCGGGTTCGATCTCCACCGACACTAATGAAATACACAGAATAACAGCGTGAAGTAAAATATTTGCTTCTGCGTCTCGTCTGGTGAGTGCAGGTGGCCGAAAGCCCAATCCCCCCCCCCATCAATATGAAAATGGCATTAAATGAAACATATTACCAGGACCCCTGGCAATGGAGAATCACTCGCTGAGCATCCACTACTAAGCTACTCTACTCCTCCTCCAAATGTACAATTTTTCTTTTCGTGCATAAAATTTTAAATAAATAAATAAATATTATTGGTGGTTGACCACACACCTGTAAACAAAACAGTGTTAGAATTTGGTTGCAGGTGTCCATGTGCTGCAAAAATTACTAACCATCAATTGGACTGTAAGTTCGTTTTTCACTTCAGTTTTATAAAATAATATACCCTGCCGAAACATTTATCTAAGTTTGTAGGTAACATCTTTATTTATATTGGTAGACAAATTTCAGTACGCGTTGACAGTGATGACTTATAAAACTGACGTGTAGTCCTTCATTGCTGGTTGTTGAAGCTGAAGGTTACTCAGCGAGCTATAGAGATAGCGATGCTCGGAGTTTCTCTGCGTCATAGAATATGTTACGAGACTATACGCGGCAGTACTAGATTAACTGACATAGCCAAGAAGTTCAGTAACCTGAAGGTGGACAAACAATCGACGCAGAAGAAATTTTATAGAGAGGGATCCTCGTAGCTTTAAGAGTAATGTAAGGCAGCTTCTCACCTAGCTGGAGTGAAAACCTGTTACGACATGTAGGAAGTCGATGAATGTAGCTGGCTCAGGGTGTGCTTTGTGGCATTACTTGAGGCGGGCTTATGTAATGATGATATCATTTAGATTTTATTGAATTTTTAATATAATTTTAAGTAAAATTTTTGCTGAACTGCTCACGTAATTTTAAGTGGTAAAACGCATATAATTAATAAACTACCGATATAATCTTACTACTACATTAATATTACTATAGCATAACTCACGTGAAAAAATTATATCAATAGCAACGCAAAAAGTCTGTCCTTAACGAAGATCCGAAAATCCGTTTTTTTTATAGCATAAAGGTAACGTAAACGTACCCACAGTCCACCTGATGGTAAGTGGTTGCTGCGGCCCATAGAAATCTACATCTATCCTCAATTACGAATCAAAATGCAGATGCGTTGTCACCCGTGAGGACTAAGATGGAATGCCTCATTTCCAGTAAAAAGGGTCTCCGGTTCTCTACACTCACCATACGAAATACAGCGGCGTTAAGCTGTTATTTTACGCTGGTATTCTGTGAGAGCGTGGTCCCCCCCCGGTCGAGCCGACCCATTCGTGCTACAACTATAGTATTAATATAGCTGCAGCAAGGCTGTACCAAGTAACAGCCAGATTTTCGGCATTGATAAGGAAATCATTCATGGTTTGTTAAGTTTAGACTTTTCAAACAAGATAGACTTCGCAATTCCGCTTTCTGGTAGACATTTAAATAAAAATATAGTTTTAGTCTTATTAAACAAACTTGTTATTTTTTTTAACTTTACCCCCCACACCAAGATTTTCTCCTTTATCGTAGGGGTAGTTTACATACATAAATTTCACGAAGACCAACATCCGAACCCGTAACTATGATGTGTTGGTCATACAAATATTTGTTCCGTGCGGGATTCGAACCCGCCGCAACGTATTTCTAAACCACTACGCCACGGAGCCGTCAAGCAATCAATTAAAAACCAACCAATTTATATTGCACCATTGAAGGCTGTCATTTTAGATAGACTGAAACTTTTTTAAACAAAAAATACAGCCTACGTTCTATTTTGGTTTGTTGTCTATAATAAATAATAATATAGTAAAGTATCATCAAAATCAGTTTAGTAGTTTTATGTGATTGGGCCCCAAATATACAAACATCCATATGAACTTTTTTGTAAGGTTACCTAAGATTGTTTTAATTTTATTAATAATTTATCGTGGATACATTTTATGTACAGACATTGCACAAAAACAAAGGCTTTAAATAATTATTTGTAAGCGATACAAATACTGTATCCATATGCAAATCACAATCCGAACTTGAAGTGTAACATTTTTAGTAGAATTCAAATAATATTAGATTTTAGAAAAACCTAAACAACATGTATCGAGTCTAAGCAAATTATTTAGGTATATGGATGTAGAAGAGGCAAGAGAGGTGTCAGGATCGTGCTAAATGGAAGTCCGTTGTCTCTGCCTACCTCTCTGTGTGACAGGCGTCAGTGTTTATGTTTATATTGAATTTGTTGTGTTGTGGTAACTTAGGAGAATCTATTGCTTCATTTCATCCAATAGGTGTCGTAAAAGACGTCTATGTCCTATAAGATGGCGATATAACCATCACATCATCCAAGGGGGAGGCGTTGGCCGTTAGTCTGGACATTGCGAAGGCCTTTGATCGGGTTTGGCACAAAGCGCTTCTTTCGAAGCTGCCTTCCTATGGGCTTCCCGAGAAATTGTGCAATTGGATCACCAGCTTTCTTGCAGATCGGAGCAACAAGGTCGTTGTAGACGGTGCATGTTCTGACTACAAGCCTATTAACGCTGGTGTTCCACAAGGCTGTGTGCTATCACCAACGCTGTTTCTTCTGCATATCAATGATATGTTGCAAACCGGTAGCATTCATTGCTATGCGGATGACAGCGCTGGTGATGCTCTATATAACGGCCAGGCCCATATTTCTCGAGAAAACGTCGCCGAGTACCGGAACAAACTTGTGTCTGAAGTCGAGTCTTTGCTGGACAAAGTCTCGGATTGGGGGCGACTAAATCTAGTCCAGTTTAATCCTCAGAAGACACAAGTTTGCGCGTTTACCGCTAAAAAGAACCCCTTTGTCGTATCTCCTCATTTTCAAGGCACTCCCCTTCTTGCCTCAGCCAGTATCGGTATCTTCGGAGTCGACATATCGAGTGACGTGCAGTTTCGTTGTCACTTGGAAGAGAAGGCCAAATTGGCCTCTAAAAAGCTTGGCGTGCTCAGCAGAGCGGGACAGTATTTCATGCCGGCACACCGCCTGCAACTTTACAAGGCGCAGGTTCGGTCTCACATGGAATACTGTTCCCATCTCTGGGCAGGGGCTCCCCAGTGCCAGCTCCTTCCACTTGACCGCATCCAGCGCAGAGCGGCTCGAATCGTCGACGACCGAGCCCTTTCCGATCGGCTCGATTCATTATTTTCTTTCGCATCTACCATGGGGAGTGCTCTGAGGAATTGTTCGGATTAATCCCAGCAGCCAAATTTCATGAACGCACATCGCGACAGAACTCCCGATACCATCCACATCATCTGGATGATTGGCGGTTCACCACTGTGCGATTTAGAAGATGTTTTCTTCCTCGCACGACTTCCTTGTGGAATCGATTACCATCAGCGATTTTTCCGGACCGATACGACTTAGCGACCTTCAAGAAAAGAGCCTACTCCTTTTTAAAAGGCCGGCAACGCATCTGCAATTCCCCTGGTGTTGCGGTTGTTCATGGGCGGCGGTAGTCACTTACCATCAGGTGAGCCGCATGCTCGTTTACCCCTCTCCTATAAAAAAAAAAACATTTACGCCAGACGTAAAATACACAGACTGGCGACGGGCATCAACGCCAAAGGTGCTAGACGTCTGTTACTGCGATCCTCAATCAATCTACTTAAGTTTCGCTTCTTAGCTCGTGGTTGACATGTAGAGAATGCCAAAAGGCATTAAGTGCACCAATTGTGTACTTTCTTTATTAAATAAATAACATAAATAAATAAGCATATTTTCATATTCAAAACAAACCATGATATAAAATTATTCATCTGCAAATCTCATATCGACATTATGCTTTTGTCTTTTCACAAAAACATATTTTCGTTGAAACATTATCCATATAATGCTACTGCCCACGTTAAAGGGTATTCATCATTTTGACTTTCACATTAAAATGAAGGATTTTTCTGATAATATGTCCTTCAAATTGCTGCGTATGTTTATGACAGCATTTATTTCCTTTACTGCATGCTGTTTACGTGTAATGACATTAACAATTTTAATGTCATTATATTTTGTCCCATTTTTGTAGAAATAAGGCTGACAAATGAGCACTTAGTCCAACTGACGGTAAATGAATGCTGAAAAATCTCGCTTAATGATCAAAATACAGCTGCGTTGTCGCCCTGAGGACTAAGATGGCATGCCTCCCACAAGACCAGTAGAAAGGGTCTTCGGTTATCCACGAGAGCATTATGCTGCTTTTTACGCTGGTATTCTGTGATAGCGTGTTCCTTTTCCGGTCGAGACGTTCCATTCGTGTTGCAATCATAATACAGTTCAGCGTGGCTCTACCATCTACAATTAAAATTATACTAACCTCATTGGTGTGTCGTTAATTGTTAATGAATTCCATGTTCTTGTCTTTTCCTACATTATGGTCGACGATATACTAGACTGCAATCAATTTCTTTAACTAGTGACTTCCCATACTCCAAACATACGTTTCATATGACGCAAACACCTAGTCAAAATTTACATATTATGCACCTAAAATCATTTGAAACCAACAAAATGGTGGTAGGTGAATATTTGTGCGTAAAGCGGTATACTTTTACGGTCTGTTAAGGAAAGAAAGAAAAAGGTACGTGTATGTTCACGTTTCTAAATGTTGAGCAAGTTTCAACATCACTTGAAATGTACTCAGCGCTCCGTCTATCTTCCTTTGATAGTTTGATACTCTCATAATAAGTACTAATCTGTATAAGTACTGGTCTAATGGAGATTAACTACGATAACCTCCCACTTCTCGCCCCTCCTCCTTCAAAACGTTTGAAATTATTTGTGGAAGTATTTACAAATACTTTCTACTCTATAATAAGTTTGCATGTATATTTAAATATATGTTTTAAGATATAAAATTCACACAACACTTAGTTTGCGTAAATTTAAGCCGAAAATTAGATCATTCTTATCTTGACCCCAAAATCAATCTTATGTAATCATAAAGCTTAAAAATAAAATATAAACTACTAATTAAGTAACGATTTTCCACTATCAAAATAATCCCATTCTAACTAAATATTTTTTAAGCTTTTTTTAGTTAGTCTTTTTTTCTTCTTCTTGTTTATTTATTATTTACTTACCTAGCCCTGTTTACATTCAATTAAGATGTAGCTTATTTTCATGTTTCGCTTTTAGATAAATAGTTTTCTTTTATTACAATTAGTAAAAGCTTATACATTTGTGCCCAAATAAATAAGTTAATAAGACAATCTATACGTAAATTACTTTTACTGAAATCCTACACATATAATTATTTAATAAATTTTTGAGATAATAGGCGCATGATTAAAAAGTAAAATGACATTTTATTATATACCTTACTATATACAGTAATCTATGTACCTTACACTGTTTGGACACAGACGTTCTTCTTCTGTTAGAACTGCCATCGCGATGTTTCCAACGCGTGTTGTTAGACTACATAATATTAACTTTAATATGTTTTTTTTTTAATTTTACAGTTGTCTTTCACAGTCTAGCACGTGGTTTGACACCAATTATTACAAACCTAAATAAATATTGTTATTGTATGTTTTTAGTTTATATAGTTCTTAATCGTATCGCCATCTTTTTATTGCCACAAACTAATAAGAAGTGCTAGCCACAGTCTAACTAGTAGGTGCTAGCGTGTTTTTCTTCAAACGAGTCATACAATCGTAGTTCTCAGGGGTTAAAACGCGCGGATGCGGGACGAGTCGGTGGTGGACATTTCGTTCGCTAGCCCCGCTCTGTCGCCGCGTGCCATTGACTGGCGAGTCATGGAGGGGGTGGAGACCTACTCCGACCACCGGTACATCCGGTTTGACGTCTCCACCTAGCCCTCGAGCGCGCCAGTCCAACAGGCCCCGAGTGGTCCGCGTTGGGCGCTGAAGCAGCTGGACCGGGAGCTCCTCCTGGAAGCCTCGATCGTGCAGGCCTGGGTGTCATCACCGGATAGGCCTGCCGACGTCAATGATGAGGCAGGGTGGTTCCAGGAGGCCATGTCCGAGATATGTGACGTGGCAATGCCCCGCGTCCGGCCAGGAAGCGCCCGGCGCCAGGTGTATTGGTGGTCGCGTGAACTGACGTCTCTGCGCAAGGCGTGTGTCGCCGCGCGGCACCTGTACGCCAGGCATCGCAGGCTCCGCATTCGTCCACCGAATGCGGCAGCCATTGAGGCGGAGCTGTACGAGGGATACAGAGTGGCGAAGACCGCCCTCCGGGAGGCTGTCATGCGGGCCCGGGATCGGGCCCGTGAGGAGATGCTGGAGATTCTCGACAGAGATTCGTGGGGGCGCCCTTACAAGATGGTGCGGGATAAACTCCGCACCTGGGCCCCCCCGCTGACGCAGAATCTCCGGCCTCAGCTCGTGGAGAACGTGGTGAGCGCTCTGTTTCCTGCGCGAGGGGAACATCCGCCCCCGCCTATGGCTCCGCCACCTGCGGTGCCGGAAGCGGACCACCAGGACGACGACGACGGCATCCCGAAAGGGACCGGGGTAGACCTGAGAGTGGCGGTACGTAGGCTCAAGGCCAGGAATACCGCCCCAGGACCCGATGGCTTGCCTGGCAAAGCCTGGGTCCTGGCCTTGGAGGCTCTCGGGCCCCGACTGGAGGGGCTCCTAAGCGCATGCTTGGAGAGAGGCCAATTCCCGCTTCGTTGGAAGACGGGGAAGCTGGTCCTCATTCGGAAGCCGGGGCACCCTGCGGACTCTCCGTCCGCATACCGGCCCGTGGTGCTGCTCGACGAGGTGGGCAAGCTCTTTGAAAGAGTCATTGCAAACCGCCTCGCCGAGCACCTTGCGGGGACGGGGCCGGATCTTGCGGAACACCAGTTTGGTTTCCGCAAGAGGCGCTCTACGGTGGACGCCATCATGCGCGTGAGAGCCCTCACGACGGGGGATGCAGTGGCCAGGGGGGGGGGGGTTGTTTTAGCGGTGTCTCTCGACATCGCCAACGCCTTCAACTCCATGCCCTGGAGCTGCATTAGGGAGGCACTCCGGTATCACCGGGTGCCGACCTATTTCCGTCGTATAGTCGGGGACTATCTGACGGATAGGGCCGTCATCTACCCCGGTCGCAACGGTGAGTGGAACCGGCGAGAGATGTCGTGCGGTGTCCCACAAGGTTCGGTTCTGGGGCCGCCCCTGTGGAACATCGGTTACGACTGGGTGCTGCGCGCCGACCTCCCTACCGGCATCAGCGTAGTTTGCTACGCTGATGACACGCTGGTACTGGCACAGGGGGGGTCGTACGAGGCGGCGGCGGAAAATATGACACGCGGGGTTGCGATAGTCGTTGAGAGGATCCGGCAGCTGGGTCTTGAGGTGGCTCTGCACAAGTCCGAGGCCATGCACTTCCATGGTCCTCGGAACAGGCCACCACCGGGATCCTCAGCGATGGTAGGAGGGGTATCCATCGGCGTCGAGTCGACGTTGAAGTACCTAGGACTCGTCCTCGACGGCCGATGGAACTTCGTTGAGCACTTCCGATGTTTGGCTCCCAAACTGGATTGGACCGGGGCTGCCTTCAGGCGGCTCCTGCCGAAACTGGGGAGGCCAAACGCCTCCTGCCGGAGGCTCTACGTGGGGATTGTGCTGTCCATGACCCTTTACGGGGCCCCGGTGTGGGCGCGTGGTTTGGCGCGGTTTGCCGTCCACCACCTGAACGCGCCCCAAAAGGTGGTTGCCGTAAGAATGGTTCGCGGCTACCGCACGATATCCCGCGAGGCAGCGTGCCTCCTTGCCGGATTGCCGCCATGGGATCTGGAGGCGATAGTCCTCGCGCGCCTGCACGAATGGCGCGCGGAGGCACTATGCCGGGGGGAAACCCCGCTGCCGCGGCAAGTTGTCGTGCAGCGGACAGACTTCCGGCATGATCTCATGGCTACATGGAGAGAGCGACTGTCGCAACCCCGTGCTGGGCACGCCACTATAGAGGCGATAAGACCCCTCTTTGAGGAGTGGCTTGAGAGATGCCACGGCGTCCTCACCTTCCGCCTGACGCAGGTCCTCACCGGACACGGTGTGTTCGGGAGGTTCCTGCACCGAATCGGGCGGGAGGAAGCGCCCGGGTGCTCCCACTGCGAGGATCGACCGGAGGACACGGTGGAGCACACCGTGGAGGTGTGCCCTGCCTGGGCGGAGCACCGCCGTGTCCTCGTAGCGGCGATAGGCGGCGGCGACCTCTCGCGTCCGGCCCTGGTCGAAGCCATGGTCCGGAGCGAGACGGAATGGGATGCCGTCACCACCTTCTGCGAAGCAGTGATGCTAGCGAAGGAGGTGGCGGAGCGGGAGAAGGAGAGAGCAGCAGATTTCTTTCCCGGCCGCCGCGGGAGACGCCCCGGGCGTCGGGGGCTACGTCGTGGCCCTCGGCCACAGTAGGCGCGGGCCTGTGGACGGCGAGCAATGGGTAGCTCGCCGTACGCCCGTCTAACGACGACAGGCCGTGTCGACGGCGCGTTTTGTTCCACGCGCGCCTCAAAGAGCTGTCAGCAGCGTGAAGGGGCCCGCAAGGGCCGACGCCTGCCGGGGCTGCGGGCTGTTCGAAAGAGATACTGCGGCTCCGGAACGTAAGGGCACTGAAGGAACACGGATGGTTTTTAGTCAGTAAAAGTCTGACACTCCCTTCCGCTCCACCCAGAGCGAAAGGCGTCATTTGATGATTTTCCATCCGCAAAAAAAAGGGGGTTAAAACGCATCTGCAGTTTGATTCTAAATGAAGGTAAATAAAGATGTCTATGGGTCACAGCATCCACTTATCATCAGGTGGACTGTGTGCTCGTTACTCCCATTCCATAAAAACAAAACAAGACCGCTGCAATCATCTTATAAAAAAATTATAAAAAATATATCAGCATCTGCTGGACATGAGCCTACTCCGAATATAAGTTTTAATGCGCAGACGTAGTATCTTTACAGTCTAAAGTCCACTGCTGAATATTGGTCTCCCCCGTAGATTGCCTCATAGAAGGGATATTTGCCATATTTGCCACGCTTGGCAAGCGGTTTGGCTGTAGTTTATTTTTATTTTTAGTCGTTATTAGGAAGTCGCTGCTGTCCATCTCCTGATTTGTTTTGCCTTTACACCTCTTACGACACAGAAAGGATGATATTAGGTGTCGTGGAATTACTAACACCTCCTTCGCCACTACAGGGTATATTATGATATTACCAAAATTAATAATTTTAGAAAACGGCTACACCACATATTTTAATTTTTATATAGATAGTCTTTTTTTATATAGGTTAGGATGACAAACGAGCACAAAGTCCACCTGATGGTAAGTGGTTGCTGTGACCCATAGATATCTACATCTATCCTCAATAAAGAATCAAAATGCAAATGCGTTGTCAGTTGTCACCCGTGAGGACTAGGACAGAATGCCTCTTTTCTAATAAAAAAGGTCTCCAGTTCACTACACACACCATACGAAACACAGTAGTGCTAAGCTGCTATTTTACGCTGGTATTCTGTAAGAGAGTGGTTTTTCCCCGGTTGAGCCGACCCTTTCGTGCTACAACTATATACTACTAATATAGCTGCAGCATGGCTCTACCACGTACAAAAAAGTAATTTTTTACTTTGACCATTGGTTTGGTAAAAACAACCTCTACTCTGGGAAGAACCAGCAATAAAAAAAATTAAAACTACTGTCCTTGAATCCATATTTCCTTAAGATGACAGGCGGCCACAGTTAATATAATGACTCAATTTGTATTTTTTATCGCATTAGATTAGTAGATGATAATGACCATTTATTTTTTAAACCTGCTCAGTACAGGGTCCTTTGAGCCGGATTTGAACCAGCGACACATGGATCTACAGTCCACCGTGTCCATGATTTAAAAAAAATATTTAATAAATATTACATAAGATACTTTAATATCGCAACATTTTCACCTTGACAGACGACATAAAATCTTTCCTTAAAAATCTTGCACTTAACGAAACTAACTTGAATTTATTCTCAAGACATTTAGGCATATTACTAATACTGCTAACGTATAATACATTTGAACACATTTGAACGATTCTACTTTAGGTCGTCCCGAAAATTCGCCGATTCGCTTAAAACAAAAACAAGTGAAATTTATTGCCGTAGCTTAAACAAGTTAAGGATTAAGTTGTGAGTTTAAACAAGGTTATGCCATTATAGCGGACGAGATAAGAGATATTGCCTTCATCATGGTTGACTTGATACAGTTGTTCGACGGGGTTTTCATAAAGTTTCACAAAGTGCTGGCGGGGAAGGAACCGTGGCTATGAACTACCACGGTTTGTTGCAGTTATATAGAATAAAATAATACTGATAAAATATTTGCTATAAACATTGGTGTCTGGAATTTCTTAAAATACTGCTTTCACCTCATTTCTTGTAATCTACCTCAACTTCAACAAATTATTCCAAACTATCAGCAGATACTCCGAACACGCAGAGATTACGTCAGGGGGAAACAATGTTACGAAGACAAAGTTAAGTTAGCGAACTAACAACAACATTCAAGAGAAATAACCTGCTTATCAATGTTTCTTCTTTAGTGATGCTATTTCTATAATAATATTATAAATATTTCTACGTTTCTTAATTTATGAAGCCGTGGTAGCAAAGGGGCTTAACGCTCGCTGTAAATTTCATAGTACGCGAGCAGCTTGGGTTCGATCCCTATCGACACCAATGACAATGTTAATTGGAATTTTAAGTAGGTACTGATTTTCCATAGGCTACGTACATAAGAGTAAATTTATAAAATTAAAGTGACAAACGGACTTACGTGATGGTAAGTGGTTAAGTTCATAGGCACCTACAGCCGATTTCAAACAAAGAAGTATAGAATAATTTAAAATTAAAAAATTTCTACAACGAACTCAAGATAAATTATTAAGAATAACTCAAAAACTATTAGTCAGACTTTGATCAAATTTATATGAGACCACATGAGAAGGACCAGCTTTTAAATAGAAAAAGAATCATTGAAATCAGTTCACTTAGAAAAAAGTTATGAGGTGACACACATAAAAAAAACATACTTGCGGATTAAGTACCGTCTCCTTTTTGAAGTCGGTAGAAAATGCGTAGTCACCTCTGAGGATTAGGATATAGTGCCTTATATACTCTACAAATAACACCGGAACACAGCAGTGTTCTCACTGGTGTATAACATATATTAAGTTAAAGTTACAGCCTATATACGTGCTACTGCTGGGAACAGGCCTTTTCTCACTTCTGAGAGTGAGCTTTTAGGGCAAGGAAGTGTTCGCCGCGCTGCCGTAACGCGTGTTGGCGGACTTCACATGTCTTCGAAATATATTTTTTTTATTTCTCTGACATGCAGATTTCTTCACGATATTTTCCTTCACTGCCGAGCCCGTAGGAAATCAGCATTTAAAATTGCAATTAATAATTTCATTGGTGTCGGTGGGTATCGAACCCAGGTTGCTCGTATACAGTGAAATTTATATTTTGTATCGTGGAGGCAGTTTTACAAATATAAATGGCACGAGGAAAAACATCCGGCCCGGAACAATTATCTGTAGGCCATACAAATACTTGTTACGTGCGGGATTCGAACCCGCGACTCCAGCGCAACAACGCATTGCTAAGCCACTGCGCCACAGAGCCATCAAAGTAAGCACTAAGCCCCTGAGCTACCACGGCGCTTCTGTATATATATATATATAATAAAATCTTATAAAGACGTCGTGTTATGTACTCATGTTAAGTAATATTAGTAAGTAAAAAAAAAAAAAACACACGGCAAATTGAAATTATTTGAAATAATGGAAGCACATTAATGGGAAAGGGAACACGATCACGTTTTATTATTGCTGGAAAAAATGTGATTCTTCAAATACGGCACCGAGGCCAAATTGCATTGAAAAAAACGCCAACGCTAATATATTGTACACGAATCTTTTTTATTAATATATTAAGGACATGAAAATAATTTAGCAGATGTAATTTAAAGACAGCTAAATAGTTAACAGCGCTATCTAGTTCTTTATTTATTTATTTTGTATTTAATATTTGGAATACGTACAGCGAACATACTAGGTTGATCAATAAGTTTTCGGCATAGGACACTTCTCAATGCTGAACACAGGCCTTCTCTAAAAAATACCACAAGGCACTGTCTACCAAAATTCTGTCCTATTCTTACATCGTTCCATTTTGTTAGCTCATTAAATGCCAATGTACATACAAATAAGGCTTATAATGACTTTATAACTGTGGAACGTTTTATAATATTAAAAGCTAATAATAATACAGATTAAACAAAAATGGCGACTTTTGTGAGACTAGTCATGAAATTGGTCAGCTTACTAATAAGTGACAGCAAAGTCACTAAGCGTTATACACATTTGCTAGAGATTTTAATAAATAAAACCATAAAGGGGCTTAAAGACAGTGACGCAGCTTGAGCCCAGAACGTAGACTGTGGCTGGCAGGCTTGTATAAACGGTTTAATAGAGCGAGTTGATGCGCACATTAATCTACATAAATAAGCACGAGCTATTTTGATCGCAGTGGCAAATGTTTCTTATTTGCTGTGAATGCTACTCAGAAATACAAATAATTCTTGGCTTGCCACAACTTGACTCAAGCTGCTTAACTATCTCGGGAACCTCATACACACAAGGATTTAGGGCTCACTATTCTACTTTAAAAGTCCATCTGGGTATCTCTTACCTATAGCAGCCGCCAAATTGCAGCGACTGAACTGCTGTGATCCAGTCTGATAGGTATAAAAAGCCTATAATGTTCTCCAGACCGACTTGAGGTCACGGCGGCCACTCTCAACGGAAACTAGCCGTCTTCGCAGGACAGAATTATTGTGCCCTAGAGTATGCGATAGCACAGGGGCACTCTCTTTTCCCTCACCCTCATAATTAGTTAGAACGGTAATCGACACGACCGGTGAGAGATCAGGCACAGGACCTATACGTGCTTTCCTAGGTACGAGAGTGAAACACCGCCAACTTACTGACTTTGGGCTGCTGCTGATTAATTAATTTGAATATTCAGTTAAAAAGTAATTCAAAAACATTCGATCGAAAAAATTCTTATGTGCTCAGTTCTTCGCAAGTATTGTGAAGAGGTCTGTTGTTCAGCAATTAAATGTACATAGGTGTTGTGCAAATATTTATTGAAACAGATTCGCTACAAGAGTCATCAACTTATTAAATTTTCGAAACTAAATTACAAAGTTGCCTCATTAGTAGAGCTACTGGAGGCGAATATAAGACAGGTTGCCAACTATTCCTTACAGCGACAGGGGAATAGTTATCTCAAAATCAAAATATACCTACTTGTGTTAATCAAGTACTACTCAGGCAATTTTAGAATATTTTGAATATGAAAGTACTCGCGTACTAGCTCTCTAGCTCCTGACATACAAGATTCCTAGTTCAGGAGCTAGGGCTCAATCGTAACAAGTGTAACATTTATTTGAGTTCTAATAAATTTATTAAATTATTATAAATACAAATATCTTTAAAATAACTTTGTAAATTTAATAATATAAATATTATTAAATTTACAAAGATTAATGAACATAATATTTTAAATCGTTTTGTTAAGTGTTATATGAAGCAGACTAAAGAAATTAACACAAGTTCACACATCTTGGAATCAACAACATAAATAAAACTGTCTGTTGTCCTGGCTAATCTGTGGAATGGCTGAACTTATTGTGATGCCGCTGTACGAACAAATAGAGAGCGATGCTAGGAAGAATTTAAGCTATATTTTATCCGAAAAATTAAAGATTTTTTGTAAACCAAAAAACTATGAAATAAATGGCCTTTCATTATTCTTAATCTTAATAATGCCACTTTATTAGGTCCAATCTAGGTTACGCCGGGATGGGTAGCTAGTACGACATAATCTGAATATAGAATTGCAAGTTTACTTTCCACTGGTACCTAAGGAACTAATATTTTCTGTAGTGCTGTCAGTCTTAGGTTTTTCGCACTTAAATGTGGACCTGTTTATGTGTCTATATTTTAAGAGTAAAATATAAAAATTTTAATTAAATGTTTTAATTACTTAATTTTAAAATTTATTTTAGTAACAAAATAACGAACGGTATGGTGCGTTACGAGTGGTTGAAGACACTGGTCGATTGGCGGATTCGAACCCATGACCTTTGAGTTTTCCTTTGATCAGTAAACTACCATTAGATTACTGGCGCTTTGTTTTAAATGTGAGTATTCCATACTTGCTTAAAAATAATACAACCATTAGAATGGTATTTTTAAATTTAGTTTCAAAAATGTGACTAATAATACCATTTTTATTATATCGATCTCGTTTGTACAACTTCCATTTTAAAATAAGATATGATTTACAATTTTAACATTTTTAATTGGTTATAAACCTTTTACTAATTACTTATATTAAAATCTGTTCAAATTTGTGCCACACGACGATAGATTACTCAATAATTATAACTGCAGTGAAATTGGCGACGTGATTATGAATAATTTGCAGTGATAGTCCAGTCATGCATAATTTGTCGAACGATATTGCTTGCAAACACATATACAATATGTACGTGTACTAAAGCAATTGCTTTTGATGCATATTGTACGGAAACAATCAAGGTTTGATGTTCACAAATTAAATTTTAAATGCTGATGTACCTCGTGTCCAGCAGTGAAGGTAAAACTTAGTGAGGAAACCAACATGTCAGAGAAATGAGACATCGAGGAAATGTGAAATCCACCAACACATACTGGAGCAGTGCAGTGGAATAATTTCGCTATGACCCTGTCAGAATAGAAAGGTAACATCTGCACAGCATTGAGACATATTTAGGCTATAAATACTACTAAATAAAAATAAACTATGATATCAAAGCAACACATCATGTATTTACATAACATTATTTAAAATATATCAGCATCGTCATTGCAGGCCTTCACAAGTCCACTGATTACCATAGGTATCCCCCGAGGAATGCCATAAAGCACGGTCCTGAGCCATCTGCATCTATCGACTTCCTGCATGTCTTACCAAGTCAACACTCGATCTAGTGGAGGTCGCCCAACCGTTTACCTACCGGTACGAAGCTGCCACTCGAGAACCTTTCTTCCCCATCGGTTTTTAGCTCTATAAAGATAGCAGTGAAAAGTCAGCAGAAACATGAAATTTGTATCCAGGAATTTGTAGCTAATTTGTTGCTAATTAGTTACCAAAATCGCGATTTTGTTGCTCCAACCGGTTTTGAGTAAATTGAATTACTGCTATCTTTACATTAAGATAGCAGTAAAAACTTTCAATCAATATATAAAACGGGATAATTTGTTGCTAATTACTTGCTGAAATATAATGCAAAAAATATTTAAAAATATTAAAATAAAAAAAAATTAAAAATTAAAAAAAAAACATCAAAAATTAATAAAAATCAATTTATGTTTTGATACTGATTCTGAAGTTCCAAATTAATGAAAATTTTGCTGTTAATTAATAAATAGATCAATAACTCCCAGACAGCCTACAACATCATAAAATCGGTCGAAAAGCTGTATCAAGTACTAAGTTACAAATAAATGTGTACATGCTGCCTATATGGGAGATTCAAAAACAGAACAATATATATATATATATATATATATATATATATATATATATATATATATATATATATATATATATATATATTTGCTGTTGAGTTATGAAAGCATAAAGAGCCAGCAACAAAGTAAAACCGATCAATAAGCTGCACCAAGTATTAGTTAATAATTATTTGTGTACATGATATATTTACATGAAAATTATGGGAAAAAGATAGCAGATATTTTGTTTCTGGTCATTAACTGAAGCACCAACTCATAAAGAGCCAACAACAAAATAAATTTTATTGATTAGTTGCACCAAGTAATTAGTTAGTAATTATTTGTTTACAAGTTATATATATATATTTGCTGTTGAGTTATGAAAGCATAAAGAGCCAGCAACAAAGTAAAATCGATCAATAAGCTGCACCAAGTATTAGTTAATAATTATTTGTGTACATGATATATTTACATGAAAATTATGGGAAAAAGATAGCAGATATTTTGTTTCTGGTCATTAACTGAAGCACCAACTCATAAAGAGCCAACAACAAAATAAATTTTATTGATTAGTTGCACCAAGTAATTAGTTAGTAATTATTTGTTTACAAGTTATATATTTATTAAAATTTTAGGAAAAATATAGCAGATATTTCGTTGCTAGCCAGTAATGGAAGCAGAACTCATAAAGAGCCAGCAACAAAACAAAACAAATCGATAAGTTGCACCATGTTATACGTTAGTAATTATTTGTGTACATGCTATATTTTTATGAAAATTTTAGGAGAAAAGAAATTTACAAATTCCTGGATACAATTTTTGTGTTTCTGCTGACTTTTCACTGCTATCTTTATAGAGCTTCGGTTTTTGGTTCTTCGAGCTATATGGTCGGCCAATTGTCACTTCAGCTTACTAATCCGTTAAGGTTTGTTGGTTACTTTAGTTCTACTACGGATATCCTCATTTCTAAGTTTATAACGCAGAAAAATTGCAAGAATAGCCCTCTCTATAACTCACTCACTGAGCGAGCTACCTCGTACGGTCAGCAGAGAAGCATCACGTCTCAGATCCGTAAGCCATGACTTTCAACACGCACTGGTTATACAATCTTGTTTACTAGTTTTGAGGTATACCTGACGTGAAGATGTGTGTGTGTGTGTGTGTGTGTTAAGATTCAAATATATGTATACAATGTTAAAAAAACATAATAAAAAAAACTAAAACTAAAAACTTAAAATTATCATACAGTTTTACTCCCCGCGGTATAAATCAAAGTACCAACGTAAACTAAGACTACCTGTGATTGTTTTATAAATATTTAATCAGAAAATAAATTCAATTAAAAACATTTCAATAAGAGGTATCTATTAGGGCGGTCTCCATCCAGCCGAATGCGCAAATGATTTACGGGCGGGATTAGAATGAGATGAATAAAGTAAAACAAAAAATTATGATTTCTTATATTTACGCGAACACTACACATTTAAATAAAACTAATTTTTACGGATTTTATCGCATATATTAACTTATTTTTATATTCCCGACGTTTCGGGTGCTTTCCAGCACTCGTGGTCACGGGGGACTGAGGTGTTTGACGTCCTGCTGTCATAGTTAGCCCGGCTATCTTCAGTTTTTTAATATTAATTTTTGGTTTGATTTACGCAGAATGAGCTTACAGTATCTTGAAGTCTAGCAGTGGTATACTTGGGTTTGGATTTGTTCGTCTTCTAATCTTGGATTTACAGGATCAGTAAGAAGGAATTTCTCCTCAAAGTCCTCAAGAATATGTCGGCGACTACGGCAGATACAGGTGAACCCATTGCCACTCCGTCTATTTGCATGTAGAACTCTTCTTTCCACAATAAATCGCCAGATGTGAGGCAAGATTCTACAAGCGGTACGTAGACGATACTTTCAAAATTTTACCATCTGATAAAGTAACTGCATTATTAAACCACCTTAATTCCATAAACCCTAAAATACAATTCACAATGGAGTTAGAGGCAAACAATACTTTAGCTTTCCTAGATGTTTTAGTCATCCGAAATCCTGATAACACTATTGGTCATACTGTGTACAGAAAAATACCCATACCAACCGATATTTAAATGGTGAATCGCACCATCATCCTTCACAGTTAGCTACTGTGGGAAAATCTTTGTTTCAGAGCACGAGGGATCTGTGACAGAAAACATCTGGCCGCCGAGCTTCAGCACGTCGAGCAAGTACTACAAGACAACAAGCTTCGGGTCCCGTGCCTACGTCACAGTGACCGAGTGAAGCCAGCCACAGTCGAGCGTGTGCCTGCTGTACTACCCTATGTCAGAGGAGTCACAGACAAGGTTGGCTACATCTTGAAGCAAGCTTCCATTAAAACATACTTCAAGCCGCTGAAGAAGATTGGTCAATTTGTACCATCCGTCAAGTGTCATATCCCTCTACAAGATGCAGGAGTATACAAGCTGGATTGTGAATGTGGCCCCTCGTACATACGACAAACAAAAAGATCTATAAAAACCCGCGTTAAAGAACATTCATGTCATGAACGGTCATGTCACTCGTTTCCGCGCCACAACCAAACGCAAATTGTAGAAAAATTTATCAACCAAGTGAAAAATGAAAAAGTTTTAGCCCCAAATTCGCCGCCACTAAAATCTGCCGCAGTAGGCTCTAGCCTACTCAGCCTGCTGGTAAATTCACCACTGCGTATACCTCGCAGTACTTTATAATAGAGTAAGCATGACAAACAAGCGCACCTGATTGCCTTTTGTCTAGACACCGTTTTTTTTATTAAAGAATTAGGTACTTGGCGCGCTATTAAACAATACTAGTATTTCCGTTAACCTTTTAAAATGTTTGTGTCGGGAGTGGTTCACGACACACGATCATGTAGTTTCGTGGTTAGTACTCTTAACTATTAGGCTACTGTCGTTTTATGTGCGGTCGAAATAAAAATGAATATGCACTGCATCTTCATTTTTATTGAATGAATTAAATGAATTAAATTTATGAAATGTCAACCCCCTGAAGACTCAGATGGAATGGCGAGTTACCAGTAAAATCGTATTTTTATAGAATTATGGTGACTCGGGATGTAAACACCAGCACACTTAAAAAGAAGTATAACTTCGCCTCCAGGTCCTTCAAAAGAGTTATTGCCAAGGCAAAGTCAGAGCACATAGGCAGAATTGGCGAGAAACTAGTTCGCCTTCCTTCGGGAACCCGTGCATTCTGGTCTCTCGCCCAGGCTGTCCAAGGGAATTTCTGTAAGCCATCACTACCATCTCTGCACAGGGAGGACGACTCACTGGCCCAAGACGCAAAACAAAAAGCCGACCTTTTAGGCTCCCTCTTTGCATCCAACTCGACTCTTGATGACGGGGGGAAAATACCGCCGACCATCCCGCGGTGTGAGTGCTCCATGCCGGATGTGCTGTTCTCACAGCGCTCGGTTCGCAAAGCACTTCTCTCCCTGGACATCCAGAAGTCGAGTGGGCCTGACGGAATCCCCCCAATTGTGCTGAGGACGTGTGCTCCGGAGTTGGCACCGGTCCTAACGCATCTTTTCCGGTACTCCTACTCCCTAGGCGTAGTCCCGAATTCATGGAAGACAGCTTTTGTACACCCGATCCCTAAAAAAGGTGACCGCTCAGACCCGTCCAACTATAGGCCTATCGCGATCACCTCCTTGTTCTCCAAAATAATGGAATCCATTATTAATTGCCAGCTCATCCGGTACCTTGAGGATCACCAACTGATTAGTGACCGCCAATACGGTTTTCGTCGGGGTCGATCAGCTGGTGATCTTCTGGTCTACCTGACCCATAGATGGGCGGAGGCAGTAGAGTCCAAGGGGGAGGCGTTGGCCGTTAGTCTGGACATTGCGAAGGCCTTCGATCGGGTTTGGCACAAAGCGCTTCTTTCGAAGCTCCCTTCCTATGGGCTTCCCGAGAAATTGTGCAATTGGATCACCAGCTTCCTTGCAGATCGGAGCATCAAGGTCGTTGTAGACGGTGCATGTTCTGACTACAAGCCTATTAACGCTGGTGTTCCACAATGCTGTGTGCTATCACCAACGCTGTTTCTTCTGCATATCAATGATATGTTGCTAACTGGTAACATTCATTGCTATGCGGATGACAGCACTGATGCTCTTTACACCGGCCGTGCCAATATTTCTCGGGAAAATGTCGCCGAGTACCGGAACAAACTTGTGTCTGAAGTCGAGTCTTTGCTGAACCAAGTCTCGGATTGGGGGCGACTAAATCCAGTCCAGTTTAATCCTCAGAAGACACAAGTTTGAAAGAACCCCTTTGTCGTATCTCCTCAGTTTCAAGGCACTCCCCTTCTTGCCTCAGCCAGTATGGGTATCCTCGGAGTCGACATATCGAGTGACGTGCAGTTTCGTGGTCACTTGGAAGACAAGGCCAAATTGGCCTCTAAAAAGCTTGGCGTGCTCAGCAGAGCGGGACAGTATTTCATGCCGGCACACCGCCTGCAACTTTACAAGGCGCAGGTTCGGCCTCACATGGAATACTGTTCCCATCTCTGGGCAGGGGCTCCCCAGTGCCAGCTCCTTCCACTTGACCGCATCCAGCGCAGAGCGGCTCGAATCGTCGACGACCGAGACCTTTCCGATCGGCTCGATTCATTGGCACTGCGAAGAGATGTTGCATCCCTTTGCATTTTCTATCGTATCTACCATGGGGAGTGCTCTGATGAATTGTTCGGATTAATCCCAGCCGTCAAATTTCACGAACGCACATCGCGACAGAACTCCCGATACCATCCACACCATCTGAATGATTGTGGAATCGATTACCATCAGCGATTTTTCCGGACCGATACCACTTTGGGACCTTCAAGAAAAGAGCGTACTCCTTTCTAAAAGGCCGGCAACGCATCTGCAATTCCCTCCCTGGTGTTGCAGTTGTTCATGGGCGGCGGTAGTCACTTACCATCAGGTGAGCCGCATGCTCGTTTGCCCCCTCTCCTATAAAAAAAAACACACGTGGATGAATCGACCCGATGGTAAATGGTACTGTGGTCCATAGACATCTACATCTAACCTCAAATAAGAATCAAGATGCAGATGCATTGTCAACCCTGAGGACTTAGATGGAAGGCCTCGTTTCCAAGAAAAAGGTGGTTCTCTATATTCATTCTGTGAAAGCGTAGTCCTTCCCCGGTCGAACCAATCTATTCGTGCTCCAACTATAATGTATCTGCAATATGGCACTGGTTCTCATCACTCAACATACAAAAACGGCAATGTTGTTTATTGCGCGCTGCAACATACATTTAATACAATATCAGAACCATTTTTAAAAAGTTAACAGTTACTCGTAACTGGGACTCTCGATGGAAAACTTTATATTTATTGTAGGTAGTTTAAAATTTTCGGAAGTTTACTTCCGAATAATATTTTCAATGAAATTTATTATTACAGGAGTTGAACAAAAGCTGCATTTGTGGTTATTTACGTACGAAATGTGAGAAGATACGAGCTCATTGTATCATAAAACTTTCAAAAGTCATTTATAATTCGTTTGCTACTATTTCTAGTAAATTACTGTACTTTGATTCGATAATTGGTCCAAATATTAACAATTTTCCGTTGTATAGTCACGATTGCATCGGGTTATTTTCTACAACATGTTCAATGTAAAATTTATTCTCCTGATCAAACTACTTTGGCTTACTCTAAGATAACATAAGATTGTGTGTGGAAAAACTTAAGTAATCGCAAGTTGATTTAAAGCACACATACTAACTTACAACTAGTTGGCTACTGGGGGAATCAAAATTTAGAAAAAAAGTATCGGATAGATTGTGATGACAACACAAACCTATATTGTATGATTAGATCAACATTTCGATTGCAAGTGTATCATCAATTTTACCCGGGATTAATCTTTAATAATATCAACGGTGCCTTACATTATTTACCTGTCTATTATATATATATATACAGGGTATTTTTGGAACGCTCCCGAAAACTAAGACAGGCGACAACACCAAGTACACCTTTGATCATGGGTCACAAATAAATTCGATCCTGATGAAAAAAAAATCAACTTTTTACACCGTTTTATTAGCTTTATTCACGCGCCATCATGTTAGTACAGCTAAATGAAACGATAATTTCATAAAATATATCATGAAAATACTGAAACATAAAACCAGCAGTGGAATGACTGAATTTATATCACCTGACTGAAAGGTCAATGTACGCGCGAACGCAAATTCGCGCGGCCCGCAACTAGCGGGCCAAACCACAATATCTAATAATTTACAACACTTGTCTAAATACCTTACTTATCTACTTAACCTACTATTTTGCCACTGTGCTTGTCTCCACTTAGCCACTTTAATCCGAATTTACAGGTTAAATAACCCAAATAACTGGTTCGATTCCCCGCTAATGAAAAAATACTTAAATGAAATGTAACCAAAGTTGGAGTCATGAGTTTTTATTCATCGTGTATGTTTATTATTCTCATGTATTCAGTTATGTACCTATTCAGATTAGTCTAGTACTAAGTTATTTAAAAAAAAATAGGTATGAAACAGCTTACCGCTCTAAATCCTCCGTGGTCTTATGAGATGCGGCTCAAATTGTGCTCCATTCATTTCAAGGTAGATTTGGGTGCAGGCGGGGCATCATCGTGTGGTCTTCGACACAGTCCGTACGTAGTTTCTCGAAACCATCCACGATCCTTTGGCGCATTTCTTCAGCACTATCACATTCACGATTAAAAACCCTTTCTTTTACATACCCCACAAAAAGAAGTCTAACGGAGTCAGATCTGGTGAGCGAGGTGGCCAAGCGTGTGGTCCTAGTCTGCCGATCCAGCGATCATCAAATAACTCATTGAGGCGCTCACGGACGAACCTCACGAAATGTGGAGGGGCACCATCATGTTGGAACCATGTGCGGCGATATTCAGCCAACGATAGGTCGTTTAAAATGTCAACCAACTGTTCATTTATAAAGTTTAGGTATCGCTGTCCGTTCAGTCGCTCTGTCAGAAACACTGGTCCCAGTATGCGATCCTTAAATAAACCTGCCCATACGTTAACCGACCATCGGGTTTGGTGCCCGGTTTGTCGAACAGCGTGCGGGTTAACCTCTGAATACACGTGTGTATTTCTTCGGTTCCACAGGCCGTTTCTGGTAAATGTCGACTCATCCGTCCAGATAATGTGCTCAATGGAACCAGGCACACGTTGTTGCTGGTATAATAACCAACGGCAGAAAACTCGTCGGCGGTCGTGATCGCCGGGAACTAAAGCTTGCACTTTGTGCAATTTGTATGGGCGCATTGGTTACGCTTCAACACTTTGTGCACTGTACAGTATGACACACTTGTACGATCCCGACGTCTTAACAATTTATTTAGCGATACTTCGTGTACCTAGGTTCGGATACCTAACATGTTGACCACTATAAACGTACGCGTTAGGCATTATTAAAACAAAAAAGAATCCAAAAACGTAACAAAAACTTTAATATCAACACGTAATCACAAGTAAATTTATTAAACAAAACGATTGAACTGTCGCTCGCGCACGCGTGTACAAAATCAACACGGAACTGTTTCAAAAACTACAATTAATAACGAACCCCGACGAATAAACGGAAACCTACTGCGTCACAGCGTGACGACACGAGCCGGCCGGGTTACATTCTGCGAGGCGACATGAGCCGGCCGGGTTACATTCTGCCGTCATACGAAATAAAGAAGTACGCAACTAACAAAAACGTAAAATGGAAATAAAAAATAAATTTATGAATTTTTCTTTCAGACCCCGTGTCTAAAGTATATTAAAAGGTATCTATATGAAAATTGAAATATGTACGTAGAGACATGAAGATTTTAAGGACGAACTTATTTTTTGATAATTTGTTTATTTATTTAAATAAAACGAATTTTCCTTTTCATCTTAGATTAAAAAATACACCTGGCAACACAAAAACATCGAAGGAAAGACGCATATAACTATTTGCGTCTTCCCAACCTAATAAATAAAAAAAACTGCCATTCATTTAACATTTTTACATATTTTGGAAAGGTCATTTGAAGTTGAAAGGACGCTAATAGTAATTTACTACTTTTTTCTTAGTAAATATTAGAAAAGCATTGGTAGTCAGACACAAAAAATAACAACCCGCAACTCTTGAGTAATGATTTTAAAGGGGATATCATACAAGACTTACTACGATAATAATTAAAAATTTTGTACAACCGACTTTAATATAAATAATTAAGGATGACTCAAAAACTATTGGTCTGACCTCGATCAAATTTATATGGGACCACATGTGAAACACCAGCTCTTAGTAATAAGATATAAGCTCTTAATAATAAGATATAGAATAAAAAGACAAGAATAATTGAAATTTAAGTAATCGATGCAAATATTGTTAAAGATGACGTAGCCACTGGTTAAATAAGTCTTTTCTTTTATGTTGAAGTCTTTTCTAATAAAAAGATGTCATCTGTGATCAACAGTTACGTCTAAAATCCTTACGATAATTTCTAAAATATTGATATTTGTGAATATTAAAAAAATTTAGTAGATGCGCCTTCTTATCATGAGTCATGGTATATTTAACTCATTTATTCAAAAATTGTTAGATGCGCCCTTTTTTCTTCCGACCGCATACCATTGTTTCGTACCGAGCTAGATACAGGTCGACAGCGGAGGAAGTGTGGGTACAGTCGCGTTCTAAAGTACTACATGGTATTGGGCTATTGTTTTATAATATTATAGTAATTAATTGTTTAATTGTGGAATCATAATAGGTGTTTTACTATTTACTTAGAACTTTGGAAGAGGTGGGAATTAAAAATGGATAATGTTTACTTGAGCATTATTTGTTATTTCTATCGTAAAATATAAAGTAGTTTGTAACAAAAAAAACTTAAGGGTGACACGCCGTCCATTATGACGTCTTGGGTCACATGAAAGTCAGATGTTGATGGTGTGTTGGTATTACTGGATGCTACTTCATCATCACTTTCATCTTCGCTTGAGCTTCCGTCATCAGGTCGATCACATGGTAATTTTTTCGGTATTCTCCCTCAACACTTTACTGCACAATTTTCCCCATTCACCTTCTCATATCATATTTACCTTTTCGTTCACTAGTTTAGTCATAAAACAATAGATATAAATAATTTTTGTTTCCTTCCTTTTTAAAACATCGTCGCGAGTCGCAAAGTAAGCTGTGTATGCGACTGTATTTTTGGAGCGAACAAAGCGCGTGAACCAATAGCATGCAGGCACAGTAATACTGGCGGATTGATCCCCCGTCGCACCCCCCTCGTACCTATATGTGATAAATCGCTCAATGCCCAAGTTCAAGGCCAGCGTTCTTTTTTCACCGTTCGCGCGTACATTAACCTCCATTAGTCAGGTGATATCAATTCAGTTTCCACTGCTGGTTTTATGTTTCAGTATTTTCATGATTTTTTTTATGAAATTATCGATTCATTTAGCTGTACTAACATGATGGCGCGTGAATAAAGCTAATAAAACGTTGTAAAAATATGATTTTTTTTTCATCAGGATCAAATTTATTTGTGACCCATGATCAAAGGTATACTTGGTGCTGTCGCCTGTCTTAGTTTTCGGGAGCGTTCCAAAAATACCCTGTATATATATATATATATATATATATATATATATACTCGAGAAAAAATTGTAGATTCTGTTTTATTCGTATGTACCTAAATTAACAAAATTTTAAACCCGCTGCTAGCATTTTATAAGCCAAAAAAATGGATCTGTGCACGAAATGTAATGTTTATAAATATGCTTAAGAAAAAACTGATTTGCAAACAGATTATGACGAGCACAAGGGAAGAGCAAATTACTTTTTAGAAATGAAAGCGAATGACAAAGAGGAAAACACAGAGAGAGAAAGTAGTAAGTGTGCCATAACATTCGACTTGTAAGCAATATTGTCAGTGCCTCATACCGGCGACTCTAAAATCTACTACTTGCGGAAGTTTTCCATTTACAATTTTACGATTTTAGATAATCATCAAAACATGGCACTGTGCTATATGTGGAAAGAATGTAACGGGAAAAATAGAAGCACTGACATTTGTTCAGTTTTTACTAAATATTTAATGGAATTGCCTGAAAATGTGAAATCAGTTTCATCATTTTCTAACACATGCAGCGGTCAGAACCATAAGAAATATGTTACATTATCTGCTTTGTATGCTGTGATAAATATTCCACATTTGGAAACGGTTAACCTCGAATACATGGAATCTGGTCATTCTTATTTGGACGCGGACTCTATTCATGCCATTATAGAGCATGCCCGAAAACATTAAAAAATCACTGCAAGAGAGTACGCTTTAGTGATCACTTCTGCAAGATCCAAGCCCAAGCCATATGATGTCATCATGATGAAATATCCAGACTTTTTTGATTTAAAAGATTTGGAAAAGTCACTGAGCTGCAAAACGGTAAAAAACTAATATAACGATACCGTAAAGTGGATGAACATCAAAAGAATTCAAGTAAAAAATTAGTCCTCAGGATTAATCTATTACAAATATAAATTAAGTGACCCGAATTTCGAAGAATTTGATATCACAGCATCTAAGGAAAAAAAGGTCAGTTGTCGGTAATTTGTATTAATACTTTAAAAAGCCTACAAGTCCCAAATACCAATATCAAAGGCAAAAAAGAAGGATTTTTATGACGTTGCTGAAGGATGGAGTGATACCACAAGACTATGTTGCTTATTACACTAATACACCTTGATCAAAATCTGATGATATCGACTAACAACAAGAACCAATGCAAAAATGTTCGTGGTAATTAAATATAATGAACCACTGATCTTATAACTAATTAGAGCTTTAGAATCAATTTCATTTTACTTTTCGTTTTTAAATTTCATGGACGTTTTCACAATCCTATGTATGTAAGTGTATGCAAGTAAAAAATTTTAAGTTCAAATATGGTAAATATTGCTTGCTTATTTGCTTTAGGTTCTCATCGAGTGTCTAGGCGTCGTTCGCGTGCCGAGCCGTGTTAAAATATTTAAATTTTTCATTATCTTTTGAACTTTGCGTCCGAATAAAATGATTCAAGGAGCAAAGTTTATCTTCATAAAATTGTCTTGATGATGAAGTAATTTTCCTTTGTAAGGATTAATATGCTATGCCTAATAATAGCGCTTAGAAATCACTTTTTAATTTCCAATCTTTTTTGTCACATAATATCTTATTGTGACTTATGTATAGAAATAGGACTCTGGTATCGTCAACTTTATTTAAATGAATGAAAGATCTATATTTTTGTATAACATAGTATTTACGTTTCACTAACCATTACGCCAGCGCACACAGATTAAGCAGTTGGGGAGCGCTTTTAATTCTAACTTGCCTAACAAATATATTTAAGGCTAACTGAGAGGTGTAGCATAGTGATAGATAACCTATTTATGTTTTATGTAAATAATCGTTGAGTAATAATGCCGTGTGCTTACGGGGTGAAAGAATCCCTCAACCCATTTCATTCCGTGTGTATCGTGAAAGGCGGTGATGCTATAAAGAGAGAGCGTTTCCAAAAGAAGCATATGTAATAATATAACCACATATTTAGGTCTGATATAAAAAGCGGTAATTGCTTAATGGTCAAGGATACACACTATGAAACTTAAAGGTTGTGTGACTGTCGTTAACCATTTGTCATAAGCATTTTCAGATTAACTAGAGATCTTATAATATTACGTTCATTCAGGCTAAGTTATTTATGTCAATAGCAATAACAGTATATTTTTTTACTTACAGAATGCCAGCGTAATAGCAGTTTAATGCTGCTGTTTCGTATGGTGAGTATAGAGAACCGGATACCCTTTTACTGGAAACGAGGCATTCCATTTTAGTCCTCAGGGGTAACAAATTGACTTTTAATTAAGTGGACTGTGTGCTCGTTTGTCACACTCAATCCTAAAAAAAAATGTTATGGATATTTTAAATCCATGTTTTTACAACAATTTGCCGTCGTCGACGAAGGTACTTTTGCAAATTTTTGCGCCGCATGTATTTATCATAAGTAGTGTATTACTATTAGTACTAAGCTACTTACGGTTATGGCCTTACTTATTGTCTGTCTAACTTCTTGTGTATCTTCTTAAAATTGATTTATCCTTGGTGTATATTTTAAACAATACCAAGAATCCTGGTTTATAAGTGCTTCTTAAAAGTTACGTTGTACTACTCAATTCGATTACATTACTCCTTCAATCAAATGCTTATGATATTATGCGTATGATACTTATGAACACGTCCATCCATCCATTATAGCCTAAAAGTTTTATAAAATATTGCTTCAGAAAAGGGATTTTGTAATAGTTTCCAGAAGTTGTCAAATTAATAAAATACAGTAGCAGCCCGGAGTCAGCTGACAGTGTTTCCGCCCATGCTTCGGAAAGCACGTAAAGCTATTCCTCTCCTAAGATCTCCCCGATCATGTCGAATATCTATGTTTGTGAGGAATAGAGAGTACACTTGTGCTTGCTCTATCATCCTGTCCTTCGCAGTTAGCTAGCCTCCGTTGAGTTTGGCCGACGTAAACGAAATTTGGTCGAGAGGATATTATTAATCCGCGAAACTAAGCATTTTTCAAAGAACCTTAACCCTTTGTGTCCTAAATAAACCAAAAGAGCTACTTTGCATCTTTACTCTCGTTAAAATATAACTGACAAATTATTTCTGTCACTGCGATATCTAAACAAAGAGGTTTGTGTTTATCTAAACGGTAAAGTATCTATTTCGAGCATTTATAAAATAACGCAGTAAACCGTTTGGTTGTTAGTAATTCAGCAGATCAGTTTAAATTTTTGAATTCTATTATTAAGTATACTTGTTTTGTACAATAGACTGACAAAAGAGCTAAGAGATATCCTTTGTCTAAAGACGAAAGAAGAGCGTGAAGTAAGGGAGTGAAACAGTGATTTTGGACAATATGAATAATGATGATATATTTTTACATCCACATTTATATAATTTATTATTTGCAATTTTAATATAAATATATATTTTAGTATATAGCTGTTTGGGTATTGGACGAATGTTCAATAGTAATTTAAGTTTTATGTTAAAACAGTTTAATAAAGAAGTAAAAAATATAAGATTAAAATATGTTGAATAATGCTAAATGTTAATGTTAAATGTTATGTTAATGAGTTCGCGTCCGTAGCGGTTAAGGTGAAAACGTGAACTAACTCAGTTTTTGTAATTGTCAAACTACGCAATCCAATCGCTATACATTGCGTAAAATGTTAACGCAGCAGAAATGTACGGTTGGACCGTACAATAGCTATGTAAAAAAATTGAATATCGATAGTGACATGAACCCCAAGTCAGAACCCACATATGCATCTAAAATCATTTGCAACAACATAGTCTTAAGTGCATATGTGTGCACTCAGCAGTGAACTTTTACGGCCTGCTAAAGAAAGAAAATAAAGAAAGATGTATGCGTACGTGCGTAATGCTAAACGTCGTAGCATCACTTGATATGTACACAGCGCTCCGTCTTTATTGCAATGTTAACCTGATACTCCTGATAAGTTTCAGGGTTTATTTAAATACATGCTTTTAGGACCTAAACATGTTTAAAGCAATTGGGACATTTTTCTATAGTAAACAGATTATAGAAGTAGTAGAAATTGATAACTAAAGTGTTGGGATATAGACTTAGTAAACTCCTTTAGGCGAAAGTTTGATCTAACATTTACTCCAAACTCGAGCTAGTATATTTACTTACGTTTACTCACAATTTTGTTTTTTAAGCTTTTTTTGTTGTCTAATTCTTGATCTAATTACTCCTTATATAGCGCTGTTCACATTTATTTAAGATACAACTGTTTTTCATGTTCCGTTCTTAAAAAAGTGTTTTTATCGTAATTTGTAAAGCCTATATCTTCTTGTTTCCCAATTAAAAGGGAAATAAGAAAATCTACACGCGATTAGCATTTACCGATATATTACTCTTATAATTATTTAATTATTTTTTAAGCAAAAATGGAATAGCCGTATGGATATAAAAAAGAAAAATAACCATTTAAGTACGTTTTGTTGCTTGGACACAGACGTTCTCCTTTTTCTGAAAGAACTTCAGAAGTTCACACGTTCTTGATATTTTTTTTATGTGAATCCCATCCAGGCAATTTGCATGACATAGTTTTATACCAATTATTATATATGTCAATAAATATGTATATGTTATTGTATATAGTTTGGACATTGTGAAGGCCTTCAATCGGGTTTGGCACAAAGCGCTTCTTTCGAAGCTCCCTTCCTATGGGCTTCCCGAGAAATTGTGCAATTGGATCACCAGCTTTCTTGCAGATCGGAGCATCAAGGTCGTTGTAGACGGTGCATGCTCCAACTACAAGCCTATTAACGCTGGTGTTCCACAAGCCTTCAAGGCTTAAGTTTCTTCTGCATATCAATGATATGTTGCAAACCGGTAGCATTCATTGCTATGCGGATGACAGCACTGGTGATGCTCTATATACCGGCCGTGCCAATATTTCTCGGGAAAACGTCGCCGAGTACCGGAACAAACTTTTGTCTGAAGTCGAGTCTCTGCTGGAGAGTCTGGAGAGTCTGCTGGAGAGTCGAGTCTCGGATTGGGGGCGACTAAATCTAGTCCAGTTTAATCCTCAGAAGACACAATTTTGCGCGTTTACCGCTAAAAAGAACCCTTTTGTCGTATTTCTTCAGTTTCAAGGCACTCTCCTTGTTGCCTCAGCCAGTATTGGTATCCTCGGCGTCGACATATCGAGTGACATGCAGTTTCGTGGTCACTTGGAAGAGAAGGCCAAATTGGCCTCTAAAAAGCTTGGCGTGCTCAGCAGAGCGGCACAGTATTTCATGCCGGCACAATGCCTTCAACTTTACAAGGCGCAGGTTCGGCCTCACATGGAATACTGTTCCCATCTCTGGGCTGGGGCTCCCCAGTGCCAGCTCCTTCCACTTGACCGCATCCAGCGTAAAGCGGCTCAAATCGTCAACGACCGAGTCCTTTCCGATCGGCTCGATTCATTGGCGCTGCGAAGAGATGTTGCATCTCTTTGCATTTTCTTTCGCATTTACCACGGGGAATGCTCTGAGGAATTGTTCGGATTAATCCAAGCCGCCAAATTTCACGAACGCACATCGCGGCAGAACTCGCGATACCATCCGCACCATCTGGATGATTGGCGGTCCACCACTGTGCAATTTAGAAGATGTTTTCTTCCTCGCACAACTTCGTTGTGGAATAGTTTACCACCACCGATTTTTCCGGACCGATACGACTTAGATACCTTCAATAAAAGAGCCTACTCCTTTTAATAGACTGGCAACGCATCTGCAATTCCCCTGGTGTTGCGTTTGTTTATGGACGGCGGTAGTCACTTACCATCAGGTGAGTCGCATGCTCGTTTGTCCCCTCTCCAATAAAAAAAAATATATTCATAGATGGCAATGATAATTTTTATGTTATAAAAAAGATAGAAACACCATTTATTTGACATGTACACACACATTTAACGCTGCATTTATCTCATAATCAATATAAGCCACTGTAGGATATGAGCCCCTCCAACTTGCAAAGTATTGTAATCGAGTAAGGAATGACAAAAAACACTTATTTCTCCTAATGGAAAGTGGATACTGTGTTCCAAATAAACCGACATCTATTCTCAATCAAGATTCAAAATTCTGATACGATGTCACTCGCCAGGACTTCAGTAGCTCTTTATCAGTAAAAATAGACTCCATTACTCATCACTTATCATACGCAATACATTTTAGGCATTTTATGCTGGTATTCTGTGAGAACATGGTTCTTCCCCGGTCGAGTCGAACTATTTTTTTTTGCGGCAATAATACACTTGCAGCGTGGCACAGCCACTTTTACACACCACACAACTTTGGAATAGAAGCAAATAGAATAATTTTTATTCAAGCTAGATTATAATTATTCCTAGTAATTTTTACTTTGCCATCTGGTTCGGAAAAAAATCTCTGTCTTGGAAAGAACTAGTTAAGATACGTAGATATTCTTTCAAGGGCAGAAGAAGACGGATGCGCGCATTTAATATAAGGAATAGTATCCATTTATTTTTAAGTTTTGTTTAGAACCTGGTCCTTTAAACGATTATACTTTAGGTTTTCTAGAAAATTTGCCCATTTGCTTGACAAAAACAAGTAAAAGTTATTGCCGCGGCTTAAATAAGTCAAGGATTAAGTTGTGAGTTTCAACAAGGTTATGCCATTAATGCGGACGAGAAAAGAAATAATGCCTTTATTATGGTTGACTTCTGTTACGGCCCGCAGCTGTCTCTGCAAAGATCGCCTTGGCTGGGGCCCATAGCAGCCTCCTTGACGGGCAGACGCGGGTCGGGCCCAAATGGCCAAATGGAAAAATGTCCTATCATACTAAACTGTAGGGAGAAGGCTAGAAAAATATAGTATGTACCTGTATCCGAATCTAAGACCGCCCCAAGGCTCGGTCAGGCCGTAGGTGGGTGTAAGATGCATGGAAAGTAGTGTTTAGTGATGTGTATGTATCTGAGATCTGGCCCAGCTGAGGTGACCGGCAGCGGCCGATTTCCAGGCTGCCTCACAATGCTGCATCTCTCCAGCAGGCTTTCCCGCTGGACCTTTTCTTTCTTCATGTCACTATTTCAGTCTATTAACTTTATTGTACATTTAACTAACTTAAACTCGACCAATTCAACGTTCATCGTAGAATCGAACACGTGATACCCGACACAGTAACGGACAGTAGTTCAAAGTTCAACATTCATTGTCCCGGATTCATTTATCACCAAATTACGAATAGGGAACTAACGCGATCTCTTCATGAGTCACACGGTTCAGTGTTATAAACACCTAAGTTCCTTCGTTCGATATTAAACACCACGCCGCAATAAGAATTCAAAATTAACCTAGCTGACAGGTAAACAATACATGAATGAATCAATGAATCAATACACAAAAGGCTCTGATTTCCCTAACAATCAACCGGGAGACGCCCTCGATAATGGATTCACGGTCAAATTCTACGTCCCCGAGCAAGTTAAACATTGTAAAATGCACTTCAACGCGCTATTACTACATAATTGAAGCAATTAATTTCCAACGAAATTACTTTAATCAGACAAATACAATACAAGCTTCTTGTCAAGAACTTAAAACCTAGACAAACTAAACGGAGGTGGTTTCTACGAAATCACAATTACGTAGCGAAGTCATACGCACAAATTCTAAATCTAGACCATAACCCCAAAATCGGTCGCGCGAAACTTCTGCAGCGATAACAGAGATTCGCGGATTAACCGCATCGCTGCTAGCAAGCTACTGCCAACAGCCAGCGCGTGGAGCGACTGCCCGACTCGACCCAGCGACCGGTAGCAACTCACTCCCGCCAACCGAGGGGCCCACTCGTCTAACCGGTTATGAACGCGCCGTATCGAGCTGAGCGTCCTCTGGCGTCAAATCTTGAAACCAGCGTTTGGGCGCGAACAGACCCTCGTCCCGGACATAAGGATTTATGTCCGCGAGCAAACCGGCAAGCGGGACAGGGTCGCGATGGCACGTAGCAAGACCTAATCTACAACCAAACTAGGCCACCCTAGGCACCCTATCAGATCTTGCAACCCTAACCACCGCCTCAAAAATACCGCCCCAATGCGGACAAACCGGAGGGTTGAAACTCCATTGGATGCCCTTCCTGGACATCGCAGCACCTAACTAAGTCCTGTTACTGGACGGAAGCCTGACGACCTCCTTCAAACACCTATCTGTGCCCCTATGATTCGTTCCGCAATCCGACCGGATCAGGTCTGCAAACAGCGACGCGATACAAATCGGCCCAGCGTGGCCTCCTAAGCTTCAGTGCAGAGAGCACCCACAAATTCCACATGAACGTCGTCTGTGGAGAGCCAAACGAAACGCACAGATAATCCTAAGTATGAATTTTCAAACAAGTAGACATAACCAAGCCATCTACAATATAATCATTTATTCAATAGTGCGGCAGCTGATTTCAATCTGATAATCTCCAAACTAGCTAGCCTTTTAGACAAGTTGTCCTACTCGTATGCTCCTATTTCAACCAATTTTCAAAGCATCAATGTTCAACTGTAGAATTAATTCAAACAAATTATATTACCGATGCGATAGGTCAAACTGACAAATTAAACAAAACGATAAACGTAAGAGACAGCCCTATTTCTCTTTCCAAATAAATATCTTCGTCAGTGCCAACAAAATTTGAAAACAAAGAGAGGAATGACTCTTATTCCATTCGGCACAATTAGGGTTATGCAATTTGAATTCTCTTTTCAACAAGCAAACGGTGATCGAATACACTCACAGAAACATATGCACACACATCCAAAGAGCACATCATTCAATTTCAATTTTCCTTTCAACAAAACAAACACAATGATCAAATACAATTACAAAAACATATGCACAAGCATTCAAAGAGCACACTACGTTCGCCTTCTTAATCATAACCGCCACAAATATGAAACATTTCGCGGAAAGCACAAAACCATTTTTAATTTCAATTTAAAGTATCGTTAATTAAGTGCTCGACCAAAATCAAATTTAACGATCCCTAACACCGCAATTCAACGCTCCCAGGGAGCCCTAGTCTTCCCAACAACCAAGCGGAGGCCCACCGTGTTGTGAACCCGAAACCAATAGAGCGCGTACCTTTAAACAATCGACCCTCGGGTTGTACACTCTCACTGAGGCCGTCGACAATAGAACAGTTTGACAAGTGAGCTGTTGACGGCTCAAAGAATTAGTGGAAGCGACCGTGGTGGGAGCTAGAGCGGCAGCCACCCAGCTGGGCTGCCTGCATTAAAGGGGGAACTGTAGTATCCCAAGCCGCGGCCACTCAGCTGACGGGTGAGAAGGGTCTAGCTGACCGCTGAGTGGCTGTGAAGTCCCTCTCAACATACTGAGGGGGGATGCGACAACCCCCCGCCCCTGGGGGAACAACCCCTCGACAGGGGGCGCGGCTGAGTGCCCACGCCCGTGGGAGTCGAGGGCTCGGGAGAGCCCAGAGAGGAAACGCCGTTCGCACCCAGACACAAAACGGCATGGTGATAGCCCTGGCAGCGCGATGGCATCACTTCTAAATACAAATTACTACGCGGCTCAAATACAAATTAATTAACAAATAACAAATACAATTCCTATCAAATCAAGTTAAATACAAATTGCACAAATACAAATTACTATTTATTAAGTTAAATACACATTACAATACAAATAAAGATACACACCACAGTCGATCAAGAAAAAATGCCTCGCTCAGACAACTGACCCTTCAATAATTAATCTACTATAATTATATGACAATGATAATTACCCGATTACGTGATAAGAATTATCTACCTACCCAACGCATACCTAGATCTAACAAACTCTCGCTTGCGCAACCTACGGGCGTGGCTTTCAAATTTACCCGCTAACAAACAAAAAAGCAAGCAACAAAGGAAAAGAATTTTATTATTACGTATTACAGCCGGGCGTGATTGTAGACACAAATTAAACAAATCCAACCACGCTCTGCTACCAAAAATGTTACGGCCCGCAGCTGCCCCTGCAAAGGTCGCCTTGGCTGGGGCCCATAGCAGCCTCCTTGACGGGCAGACGCCCAAATGGCCATATGGAAAAATGTCCTATCGTTTGGGCCAGCGTTTGGGCGCGAACAACTTCATACAATGGTTCGATGGGGTTAACGGCAACATCGGGAATAACTCCTTAGTCAAGTTACACATAATATACGAGTATTTCGAGATATTCTTTTATAAAAGCATTTATTACTTGCAATGTAATATGTTTGTTAGGGTCAAATCTTGCAAGTGAATTTTAAAGCAGTTATCCTAAACTGATTGTGCTGAAATTTTGCATACATATATAGTTTGGACAACAATGCATGGTCAGCTAAGTGACGTCATTCTAAATCTAATATAGCAGACCGCCCAAGATGTCGGTCTAGTTATTTTCTATGCACTCCGATTATATGGGTACTAATGAATGGGTTTGCTGAGAAGAATACGAAATAACGTCAATATTTCGTCGAATCCGTCAAATAAATGAAACGATGTCACTCTAAATCAAATGTGGTGGACTGTCGAAAGATGGCAGACTATGTTTTTTATATATATGTATCCCCATGATATGGATATAAAAAAAATTAGCAGAGAAAAAAAAATGACGTCTGTGTTCAGCTCTTCGAGAAGATGATATACTAATGCCTGACTAAACGGGAAGAATTAGCGGGGTCGTGTCTTAACTAATATCAACCTGTGCAAAGTATAGTGATGGCGAAAAAAACTCAAAATGGCGAAAGACAAGATGACCGCCATACCAATTATAGAGTTCTAACTCGGCGAAGGTTAGTTTGGGTGTGCTCGAACAAATGTTGTAAGAAACAACAAGGGTTAACTGTTGGCGTTAAAAAATTAAGATGGCGGATGCACGATAGCAATCAGTAACCAACAATGACTCCTTAAATGAAATGAATACACTTAGAAATAATATGTCCAGTGATAACTAAAAAAGAAAAAAAAATAATAGTAAAAAACCAACTTTTATTGAAATGCTCTAAACAGAAGAAAATAAATTTTAAATTAAATCAAACCCGTCAATTTATTATATTATAGAATTTATATGGTATAAAAACTTGTCACGAGTGCAAATAACACACCAAGTACAAAAATATAGACTTAACGCGACAAGTCATTCTCTACCAGTCTAACTACAGGGTAAGCAGAGAATATATTATTAATGCAAAGAGCAAGCAAATACGTTAAATAACTTTATCAAATTATATTTATGCAAAAGCACTATAACTACATACTAAGATACATAATATTATAAATATAACTTCTCAAAGATATAATATAATCTTTATATACAAAAATTACGTGTCACATTGTCCGCAATGAACTCCTAAACTACTGAACTGATTTCAATTAAATTTTGCACACTGTGTGCAGTTTGGTCCAACTTGAGAGATAACATAGTCTTTATATAATAAGTGACCATCATTTTTTATTGCTAATTTCAAGAGTTTTTTTTAGGAAAACAAATGGTCGTCGGAAAGGGCAGAACAACGTCTGCCTGGTCAGCTAGTATAATATAAGATATATACATACAAAATATATACATTATACTACATATATACATAGACGTCATCATATGTACATAGACATAGATACGTATATAAATAAATGTATTAAATTGAAGTGTGAAACGAACTTGCAGTCCTAGTTCCGATACCTGCAGCTAACTTCAAACAAATAAGGATACAAAAATGCGTTGCCACCTCTGAAGACTAAGATGGAATGTCTTCAGCCTATTACACTGGCCTTCTAATACCATTCAGACCGGGACATAGCACTGCATTCATTGCTGTTTAGCGGCAGACATAAATAAAATATATACACATTTATTGGATTATATATATGTGCATGTAAATAAAAACGCGTTGTTACGTGTATTAAGTTAACTTAGTAAGTAAAAAAACACACGACAAATTGAAATTCTCTGATATAATGGAATCTCTTTATTGGGAGAGGGAGCACGATCACGTTTTATTATTGCTGGGAAAAATGTGTGTTCTTCAAATACGGCACTGAGACCAAATTGCATTGAAAATAACGCAAACGCTGAAATAATGTATACGAATCCTTTTTATTTATATGCTAAGGTCATGAAAATAATTTAGCAGATGAATATCTGAAATAAATGAAATGGGTTGACTGGTAGAGAATGCTACAAAACATTAAGTCCGCCCTTTGTATTCTTTTCGATTAAGGAATGCAATAAAGAATAAATAAATAAAAAAAAATGTCGAAGACGGCGATATTGCTAACATCACTGTCTAATTATTTATTTATTTTATTTATTTAATATTTGTAATATATACAATAAAAATATTACATATGGTTGGTGTCGTAATAGGGGATACAGGACAACAAATTCGGAGATGGGTAGCAACGTCTTCCTATTACCAACTAAAATAATTGAAAAAAGCTACGATTACCAAACCGCCTACTAAGTTTGACAACTATGACAAACTATAAAAGCAATGCCGTCCTTAGCGAACTGCATTCACAAAAAGTCACGCATACTCAACAAAATTGTCTTCTATACATTTCGTTTTGTGCCCCCGTTGAATGCCAATGTACATTATATATTGGCATTCAACATACATATAGCTTATTATGCATTGGAAATTGTAGAACATTTTACAACATTAAAAGCAAATAACCCAGAATTAAGAAGAATTGCACTTCTGTGAGAATTTTCATATCAGCATACTAATGAGCGTAGTAGTTATAATCACTAGACTTTATAAACATTTTCAAGAGATTTTAATAAATAGAGTTATAAAGGTGTTCAAAGACAGTAAAGTAGCTAGAGCCCAGTACGTAGACTGTGGCCTGACGGCTTGTATAAAAAGTTTAATCAAGCGAGTTGATTTAAACGTTAGTTTACTTAAATGAGCACAAGCTATTTCGATCGCTGTAGCAAATGTTTGTTATTTATTGTGAGTTGAACTCGGAAAAACTAATAATTTGGGCTTGCTCCATCTTGACTTCAGCTGTGTCTACGTGCTTAATTCAAGAAAAGAATAGTATAGAATAGAATTTTTTTTTCAACATTGATTACAAGTAATTCTTATTGAAAGTCATTTTTTACTTTACCACTGGTTCAAAAAAATCCTCTTTCTTGGGAAGAATCACCAAGAAACCCAGCGTGAGTTTAAAAAAAATAACGTGCTTGATTATCTCGAAATCTCATAGATATTATGTGGTAAGGCTTCTTTTCTGCTTTAAAGTACTTCTGGGTAGGTACCTATTTCTAATTCCAAATAGCAGTGTCGACACTGAGAGTCAGTATGATTACAGTTAACTGTGTAGTAGCAGTGTAAGTTTATCCACTAACACCCCATATCGTCCTGTAGTTGTCGTAAGAGGCCACCGAAGGGAACTGAAAAAGAACATGCGCAGCATCATCTTCCTGATATCAAATCAAAATTATAAAAAAACTGTGGTTGTCCATCCACCTGCCAAGCTTGGCAACTATGGCAAAATACCCTATGAGGAAATCATATCTTATCTTGACTCCAAAATATATTATCATAAAGCTTAAAAATAAAATAATTTAAGTAAACTAAAAAATAAGTAACGTATATTCATTGTCAAAATCATCCCACTCTAGCTTATATGTTAATTCACTAACTATTTTGTTGTTTTTTTCTTCTTGTTTATTTAGTATTTATTTACCTAGCCCCGTTTACCTATAATTAAGGTAAAGTTTGTCTGCATGTTCCGCTTTCAGGTAAAGAGTTTTCTATTATTACAATTAGTAAAAGCTTATAACTTGTTGGTGCCAAAATAAATAAATTAATAGACAATGTCCACGTAAATTTCTTTTAACGAAATCCTTCACTTATAATTATTTTTTAAGATTTATAACTAATTTTTAAGATAATAGAATAGGCGTATGATTTTAAAAAGTAAGATGATTTTAAAAAGAAAGCATTTTCCTTTTTCTGTTAGAACTGCCACCGTGTGTTGCCAACGCGTGTTGGTAGACTTCACACGTCCTTAGTAGGTTTTTTTTTAACTTACAGTTGTCTTTCACAGTTTAGCACGTAGTTTTACATCAATTATTACAAAGCTAAATAAAAATTATTATTGTATGTTTCTAGACGGCAATGATAATTTTTATGCCATAAACCGGATACCCATTTTACAGGAAACGAGGCATTCCATCGTAGTTCTCAAAGGTGACAACGCATCTGTAGTTTGATTCTTAAATGAAGATAAATGTAGATGTCTTTGGGCCACAGCATCCACTTACAATCAGGTGGAATGTGTGCTCGTTTGTCACCCCAACTCAATAAAAACAAACAAAAATAAATACACACAGACATTAATCCGTTGCAATTATCACATCATCAATATCAGCCACTGCTGGACATGGGCCTATCCCGTTTATAGGCTTAATGCGCAGACGTTAGACTTAGTTATAGCCTAAAATCTACTGCTGAACATAGGCCTCCCCCATAGATTACCATATAGGGGGGATGTTTGCCATATATGTCACACTTGCCAAGCGGGTTGGCCAGCCGTTTCGGAGATTAGCCGGAAAAACAGACAGACAGACGGACAGACAGACAGACAAAATTTTTATAAATTATGTTTTTGTTATAAGTACTGTATAAACTTCCATATGCAATTAGTGAAAAGCTGTTATTTGAACATTATAAACAGACACTTCAATTTTATTTATTTGTATAGACTTTTTACTTTGACCACTAGTTCGCAAAAAACAACCTCTGTCGTGGGAAGAAGCAGCAAAAAACCTAATAAGCACTGCTGTCCTGACAGTTGTTATTATAATTACTTAATTTGTATTTTTCGTTGCATTAAATTATAATATTATAATATCCTCTTTTTTAAGACCTGTTAAGAACATAGCCCTTTGAGCCGATTTTGAACCAAACATCTATTGATCTATATCCCCCGTGTCCATGACGTCACAACGTTTGCGCCGTAGACACCTAATAAATTTGTATTTTCAGTTATTTTAAAATATAAAAATTAATTTACATGAGACATCTAAAATATCGCAACATTTTTACCTTAAAAGATGACATAAAATATTTCCTTAAGCACCTTGAACTAAAAGAAACTAACTTGAATTCATTCGCATGACATGTAGTCATAGTATTAACTAGCTGTGCCCCGCGGTTTCATCCGCGTAAATTACGCGTCTAACCTATGCGACATGAGACCTCGCTTAAAGTTACAGCCTGAAGCAAGGTCAAAAAGTTCCTGGCGTGAAATATAAAATGAAGGAAGGAATACGCCTTAAACCACTATAATTATTTTCCGATATAATTTCCCTTTATTTCAATACACTTTTCACAGCGATTTACGAACTTTGTTATACCCGTAAAAAAGTAGTCTGAATTTTGCTCTCAAAATGCGACAAAACATCTAACTTCACCTCATCAACAGTGTTAATTTTTTTCTACGTAAGTTGGTTTTAATTTTTAAGAAATAAATAATATAATATGGGTCAATTCCTGGCTATATGGTGGATGGGCGAGCTCAGTGAACCGTATTTTTAATAAGCAGCCTTGAAAACACTCGATGTGTAGATCGTATCATTGTCATGAAGCAACAACCCCCCTCGCAACGATTTCTCTCGATGTTTTTCTTTAATAGCATCTCACAATTGATGTAGAAAGGAAGCATATTAGTCGCCTGTTACTGTTGTGTGGCGTTTTTAAAAATATACCATTAAAATTCCTTATAATAATCTAATCTACAGTTGCAGCTGTATCTTTTTCTAAGATTAAGTCACCTTTGCTTTTTTGGCCGCGTTGACCTCAGATGACGGCACTTCATCAATCTTTTCTGATAGATGATCTTGATAAAGAATCATGGTTTTATATACCGTAACAATTTAATCCAAAACCTCTTTCTGAAGGGATCAAAACCTTTGTTTACAAAGGGATCAAAACCTTTGTTTACAAAGGGATCAAAACCTTTGTTTACAAAGGGATCAAAACCTTTGTTTACAAAGGGATCAAAACCTTTGTTTACAAAGGGATCAAAACCTTTGTTTACAAAGGGATCAAAACCCGACAAAAAGAAGTGAAAACTGACTACAACATTTCAATCGTTCCTGTTTTTGAACAGCGGAAAGAAGCTTTGGGACCCACCTAGTACTGACCTTATTCATAACCAAATATTCATGTACGATTCTAAGTACTGTTGTTTTTGAAAGTGCCGTCATAAATGTTAATTCTTTATTTTTTAGCCATCTGTCAATCTGCCTGTATGTGATACTATTTTCTCCATAAATTTGGTTTTACACCTGTAATAGCTCCGGATGGTCGTCCAGCGCGCGGTTCATCATCATTTGATTCTTTTCACTAAGGAAATTGTTTCGCCTGTTCTTTTACGATGAAGTATGAAGAGAAAGAATGCCCGTACACAGCAACCAAATTTTGTTTGATTTCTGATTTGTGTCTTCCCTTTTTTATCAAAAAAATTATCACAGCATTATTGACATATTTTATGAAATTTTTAATCGTCAGTCTGACTTAATTAGGCTGTTACGGCCCACAGTTGCCCCTGCAGAGGTCAAATCTCCCGGGGCCCATGAGCGGAAGATTCATTGGGCAGCCGCAGGTTCGAGCCCGAATGACTATATGGAAAAATGTCCTATCATACTAAACTATATAGGAGAATGCTAGGAAAATATAGTACGTACCTGTTTCCGACTCTAAGATCACCCCAAGGCTCCGTAAAGGCCGTAAGTGGGTGTAAGGTGCATGGCAAGTAGTGTTTAGTGATGTGTATGTGTCTGAGACCTGGAACAGTTGAGGTGACCGGCAGCGGCCAATTTACAAGCTGCCCCACAATGCTGCATCACTCCAGCAGTCTTCCCCGCTGGACCATTTCTTTCTTCATGTCACTATTTCAGTCTATTAACTTCATTGTTCATTTAACTAACTTAAACTCGCCTAATTCGACATTCATCGTAGAATCGAACACGTGATACCCAACACAGCAACGGACAGTAGTTCAAAGTTCAACACTCCCGGATTCACTTATCGCCAAATTATAAAAAGGGAACTAACGCGATCTCTTCATGAGTCACACGTTTCAGCGTTAAACAAAACTAAGTTCCTTAGTTCGACATCAAACACCACGCCGCGATAAGAATTCAAAATACGCCTCGTTGACACGTAAAACTAACAAAACAGCCAACACACAAAAAAGGGCACTTAACGTGACGGCACAATTACAATGATTTCCAGACAATCAACCGGGAGACGCTCTCGAAATAGGAATGCGCGGTTCGAATCCTAGACCGTATATCTACTCGGCGCGCGCGTGCAAAATTCCGAGTCACCCGAGCAAGTTAAATATTGCAAAATTCACTTCAAACGCAATCACTATATAATTTGCACAATTACTTTCAAAGAAGTTACTTTAATCAGTCGAACCCAATAAAAGCCTCTTGTCAAGAACTTAAACCCTAGACAACCTAATCCGAGGCGGTTTCCACGAAACCCATTACGTAGCGAAGTAACACGCACTAAATCTAACCATCTGGACCTTACACCGGTTGCGTGAACTTCTGCCGCGATAACCGAGATACGCGGATTCACCGCATCGCGGCCAGCGAGCTACTAAACTCTCGCCCACGAGCGTCACACGCTGGGAAGTTGCCTACCGCTAACCCCTCCCCGCGATGCGCGTGACACCTGGCGTCATCGGGCGACTCACGAAGTCGAACGTGATTGGGAGTCGTACAAATTACCTTTTTTGGGCCTAAACATAGGCTATAATAACTCTAACCAAATGAAACAAATAATTATTTATTATATTATAATTTTATAATTTTTTTGTGGGTGGGTAACGGAAAGTCCAGTAATTGGACGACATAAAAGTTTTCTATCTTCGATTAATCTAATGTGAAACTTTTGGACCTTACCTAGTACGTCCTACTGCTGGGGACAGGCGTCCTCTCACTTCTGAGAGGGTTTTAGTGCTATTAATAAGGTAGTGTGCATCAATGCTTCCCCAATGCGTGTTGGCGGACTTCACATGTCTTCGAAATATTGCATGCCTTAAGCGAAAGCGCAAGGTATGTTCTACTATCGCCTAAAAATTAAGATTCTAACGTTTTAAGGTATGAAATCGTATCTAGCAATCATATCATACATATAAATGATATAAAAAGCACATTGTTAGAAAGATAAATGATTGTTGAAACTTATTAATATATTTTTTAAATCGATTAATTGCTATTTTTAAATAAAAATGGGGTTTAGTGGTTTAATGTGCGGATTTATCATGTCCGCAAGGATTGTAAACACGATAACTTTTGAAAATATCAATTGTTTAACTCAATCTATTTTTTAATCTCTTCATCTATCATGTGGGAAGCCACTGTATGTAAATGGCAATGTAATTTTGTTTTGTTTAGCTGTAATTAATTTTTTTTGGCTTCAAAATAGCGAAATTTTCGTTAATTTGGTAGCCTTAAACGTAAATTATTTCTGTAAAGAGGCGGAAGCCGCAGTCTGAGCTACAGCCACAGAGTACTTTACTCACTCACTCAGTTCGGCGTCAGTCACAGTCGTGAGGGGACATTGTATCGGTTGTTTGCAGCGGCTCAAAAATATCGCTGTACAAATACACAATATTCGAATAACCAAATTTCTTAAATACCTGATTATAATAATAATGGTTGATTTTTCTTATTACATTTTAAAAGCACAGAATAAATAATAGTAGTACGTACTAAAAGTAATTAGTATCAATTTTTTTGTCAAGGGTGAAATTTTCATGGTTTTCGAGGGTGTTGAAACTAATAGGGTTGTCGAAATGTAAATCCAAGATGGCGGCCGCAATAGGTATCAATTTTTTCATCGTGGGTGTCATTTTCACGGTTTTCAAGGGCGCTGAAGCCGATAGTGCTGTCGAAATATAAATCCAAGATGGCGGCCGCAATAGGTACCAATTTTTTCATCATGGGTGTCATTTTCATGGTTTTCGAGGGTGTTGAAGCCGATAGTGCTGTCGAAATGTATTTAAACTACTTTAAAACATACCGTATAATCATGTTATACGTAATTGTTTTAATGCGCTTAAGGCATGCCCAATTGGATTTACCAATTTTTCTTTTTTATTTCTCAGACACGCAGTGTTTCCTCGGAATATTTTCCTTCACCGCCGAGCACGTGGTAAATGTAATAGCACGTGGCACCTCGCTTACATCTATATGTTATGACACCTCGTGCACCGGCGTTCACTGATGGTATCTCTCAGTTTTCATCGATCGGCTAGGCTCATGCGTCGTTGGCGCACCGAACCGAGTGTTGAATTATTTTAATTTTCATCCAAATAACATGCTAAATGGAGCAAAGTTTATCTCCATAAAATTATCTTGATGGTATAGTAACTTTTTCGTTCGTTGGAATTATATTAATACCATACTTAATAATAACGCTTATAAATCGCTTTTGAATTTTCAATAAGTTTTGTCACAAAATACCTTATTGTGGCTTATATATAAGAGATATATGCATATGTTGGCTTTTTATAAATAAAATAAAGGTTACATTTGTTGAACATTGTTTTCTCGTATCACCAACCATTACGCCAGCACGCACGTGGATAAAGAAATTCGGGAGCGCTTTATCTTCTGACTTGCTTAACACAAATCAATATTCAAGGCTAGCTATGAGGTGTATTCTAATGTTATACTATTCCTCATAAATCTGTCTATAATAATAGTACAAAAATATTTTTTCATATTGCACCGGTTGTTTCAGAAATTAGAATGTTAAAAAAAAAAAAAAAACAAAAAAAGAACTATTCAGGATTATTATATTAGCGTGGATGCTGCTAACATAAAATATATTTGAACACATTAGAATTATTCTACTTTTAGTCGTCGCTAAAATTCACCCCTTCACTTAAAACTAAACCAAGTGAAATATATTTCCGTAGCTTAAACAAGTTAAGCATTGAATTATGAGTTTAAACAAGGTTTTCCCATTATAGCGGACGAGATAAGAGATATTGCCTTCATCATGGTTAACTTGTTATAGTTGTTTGACGGGGTTAACTGTGACATCGGGAATAACTCTTAAGTCAAGTTATAACGCATATATTTGGGGATATTTTTTTTTGGAAAGAAGTTCCTTATCGGAGGGTACGGGTTTGGCGGATGGGAGCTAAGCGACACTTGTCATCATCACTACCCATTGTGACATAGTATATTTTATTTTAAATGACGCTTCATTTTAATAGATGCTAGTATGTACATAATACAATTATTTGTATTTACTAATCAATAATATAATACGTTTATTAAGGAACTTCGTTCCAACCGAATGTTCCACAACACTCACGCATGTTTTTATTACAATTAAAGTGACATACACAAGTGAAACATTCTTATTCCATAGAAATGCAGTAAATTTCCTCAAGTTTTCTTCTTAGATACTGATGTATAACATGTACATCAATTTTTACAATTACTAACAAATAACAATTAAAAAAATATTTTGTATTATGTTGCACCGTGGCTTTCAGCTACCACAGCTTATTACAGGTATATATTATAAAATTATTTTAGTAAAATATTTTTTTTAAATTATTAATTTTTAAAAATTATTAATTATAAAATTTTAGTAAAATATTTGCGACAAACATTGGTGTCTGGAATACCTCCTTAACCTTGTTATCTACCGCAACAAAAACAAATCATTTCAAACATCAGCATCAGTATATGCTATCGGAGTACCTAACATGCAGAGATTACGTCAAAAATACGGGAAACAATGTTACGAAGACAAAGTTAAGTTAGCGAAATAAGAACAACATTCACGGGAATTAACCTGCTTATCAGTGTTTCTTTAGCGATGCTATTTCTATAATACCAATATAGATATTTCTACGCTGCTTGATATAAGAAGTCGTGGTTAAATCGTGGGGCTGAGCGCTCGCTGCAAATTTCATAGTGACGATACAAATGAAAATGTTAATTGAAATTTTAAGTACTTATTTACCATATGCTACATAAAAACGAGTAAATTCATAAAACTAAAGTAACAAAAGGACTTACAGATGGTAAGTGGCTAAGTTCACAGGTACCTACAGCAAGCTACAAACAAAGAACTGTACAAGAATGCGCTGTTATCTCCGAGGACTAAGATAGAATACCTCATAGGCTGTGTAATTATTCTGGCTATCTATACCCTTACACCGGAATACAGCAGGGTAAGCCATTGAGTTATATGTACTACGTACTCTATGTCTTCGCGCATGCGGGGGACATAGTAAAGTCGCGCATGCGCGAAGAATTTAATTTAATATAAAATAAGATATTAAAATAAATTAAATATAAGAATTTAATATACAATACTCTTATTTTAATCTAAACAAACATATTTCTAAATAAAATGTCATAATAATTATCTTATGGAATTCAAAAATCTTCAATTATAATCCAACGTAGTACATATATATCGATGGGGTAAGCACAACGATTTGGCGGCAGAAATAGTTAAGAGGGTGGAACCTACACAGATGGAATCCTAGGCAGAAAAAGAATCCTAACAAATAGTGATGGAAGGCCTCATAGCCTGGCTCTCTATACTCTTCACACCGGAACACAGCAGTGCACTGTTGTATGGATATAATAAAAACTAATAATATAATCGTATTACGTACTTATATTAAGTAAAGTTTGTTACTTAAAGAACACGCGGAAAATTGAAATTCTCTGATATAATGGAACAACTTTATTGGGAAAGGGAACACGATCACGTTTTGTTATTGCTAGGGAAAATATGATTCTTCAAATTCGGCACCGAGGCTAAACTACATTGAAAATAACGACAACGCTAAAATTTTGTATACGAATCCTTTTTATTTATATGCTAAGATCGTGAAAATAATTTAGCAGATGAAACTCTAAGATGGCAAAATTGCTAACAGCACTGTCTAATTATTGATTTATTTTATTTATTTAATGTTTACATACACAATAAACAATTACATAGTTTCACTGCTTGCGTTCTTTACAACTACCACTTAATTACTACTACCTAACAGTTTAGTGGCGGTGCAAGAATATCCACTACCATTTATTGACTCGTTGGTGTCCAATAGTGGATACAGGGCAACAAATCCGGACATGAAATCAATTTAGTAGATGAAATTAAGCACGATTAAATCGATGACAGCCCAGTCTCGTTATTTATTTATTTATACGTACAGTGAAAATACTAGAGTGATCAATATGTTTCGGAATAGCACACTTATCATTGAGTTATAAAAAGGACTTCTATTTTTTTCGACACTTACATTCGTTAGTAGTCAAGTCCAGAAAAAACTAAATTAATAATTATTACTTTTAACACAAAGTAAAAGCCGATTTCAAATTGCTAAAAAGAAGTTATATATTTGCACTTAGAGGTGATTGTTTTCTCCAAATTTATATGGGGGCACCCTTGAAGTGTAACCATTTTCATATAAAAAGAATAATCAAAATTGGTTCAAAATCTGCGAAGATATCTCGTAACATACGTACAAAAAACACTCCAATTGAGAACCTTCTCCTTTTAGTTGAAAACTATACCCAAATTTTTTTTCAAACTTAATGTTTGGTGGGAATTTGATTCGTATGCATGTTTGTAGGTGGTAGAGCCATGCTGCAGCTATATTAGTAGTATAGTTGTAACAGGAATGGGTCGGCTCGACCGGGGTAGGACCACGCTCTCACAGAATACCAACGTAAAATAGCAGCTTAATGTTGTGTTTCGTATGGTGAGTGTAGAGAACCGGAGACCGTTTTTACTGGAAAAGAGGCATTCCATCTTAAGCGCTTATTACATTATCCAATTTTTAGAAAATCTAATTAGGAACCTAAGTTGGAAGCTAGTGATCACATTACACTAAATTGAATTCTAAATCGTGACGAAGCACATTCGTAAAAGAAGTATCGACGGGGTTGCACGTTTGATCGATGGCGCCGTATTTATCAAAACAGCAGAAAATAGGATTTGCCTTAGCCGTGGTGGGAACAAAGGATATTAAAAAAAGAAAAAAGAGAAAATGCTGGATTAAAGAATACTTGTCATTGAGAAAAAAACTGTCCAATATGAATATAGTGCATATTTTGGCACCTGGCTACTTTAGAAATTTTTTAAGACTTTATTCTAAGCAATTTGATTATTTGTTAAACTTGGTATCCAAACATATTGAAAAAGAAGTCACGATATTTCGAGAAAATGTGAGTGCCAAAGAACGTTTAATAGTGACATTACGTTGTCTAGCCACCGGAAATTCATATCAAGATTTAAAGTACTGCCATCTCATCGATTCGCCAACTTACAGATTGGCTCAACACTTAGCAAAAGTACTATCACCACTCAGAGGACATACAAGAGCACACACTAAGGATTCATACCATTTTGTCAGTGAGATAAAAGACCTATGTCTTACTGACAATGAAACTATGGTCAGTTTTGATGTTCAGTCTCTATTTACATGCCTACCTGTTGAAGACTGCATCTCAATTATAACTAGGAAACTAGAGGAAAACAACATGCCAGCAGAATATGCAGTATTACTCAGACATTGCCTTACATCTGGCTACCTATTGTGGAAGGAACAGTTTTACAAGCAAGTAGATGGTGTTGCGATGGGCTCACCGGTATCTCCCATTGTCGCCGATATTTTCATGGAGGACTTTGAGGAGAAAGCCCTGCTTACTGCACCAGTAACTCCAAGTTTCTACAAGCGGTACGTAGACGATACTTTCACAATTTTACCATCAGACAAAGTAACTGCATTTTTAGAACATCTTAATTCCATAAACTCTAAAATTCAATTTACTATGGAGTTAGAGGCAAATAATTCTTTAGCTTTCCTAGATGTGTTAGTCATTCGAAATCCTAATAACACCGTAGGTCACACTGTGTATAGAAAAAAGACCCATACAAACCGATACTTAAACGGTGAATCCCACCATCACCCTTCACAGTTAGCTACCGTGGGCAAATCTTTGTTGCAGAGAGCACGAGGGATCTGTGACAGAAAACACCTGGCCGCCGAGCTTCAGCACGTCAAGCAGGTTCTGCACGACAACAAGCTTCGGGTTCCGCGCTTACGTCACAGTGACCGAGTGAAGCCGGCCACAGTCGAACGTGTGCCTGCTGTACTACCATATGTCAGAGGTGTCACAGACAAGATTGGCTACATCTTGAAGCGAGCTTCTATTAGAACATTTTTCAAGCCGCCGAAGAAGATTAGTCAGTTCTTACCATCCGTCAAGTGCAATATTCCTCTACAAGATGCAGGAGTATACAAGCTTGATTGTGAGTGTGGTCTCTCATATATAGGGCAAACAAAACGATCAATAAAAACCCGCGTAAAAGAACACATAGCTGACGTGAAGCACCAACGTTCCGGGAAGTCTGCAGTTTGTGATCATATCCTAGACGGCCCCCGTCATTACATTAGATTTGATAAACCACAAGTCCTCGCGAAAGAACATCGATTCCTGCCAAGGATGATACGTGAGGCTATTGAAATTAAAAAACATCCTAATTTCAATAGAGAGGGAGGCTGGGTACTACCACCTGCTTGGGATCCTGTAATTCATAAAATTAAAACTAAACCCAAGCATACCACTGTAAGACTTCAAGACACAGTTAGTTCATTCTGCGTAGATCGGACCAAAATTAATAATTAAAAGCTGAAGGTACTCCGGGTTAACTTTGACATCAGGACGTCAATCAACTCAGTCCCCCGTGACCACGGTTGCTGGAAAGCAACCGAAACGTCGGGAATATAAAATAAGTAAATTAAACGCGGTAAAATCCGTAAAAAATAGTTTTATTCAATGTGTAGTGTTCGCGTAAATATAAGAAATCATTATGTAAACCAGTACGGACTGGAAATAGCAAATAAAATACGCCGACTAGAAGATCTCAAAACCAAGCGCGCAAGATACATAACAGCTTTAAACTTCTTGAAGAGATGCAGAGACCACAATCTCATTCCTACGTGTGTCAAGATATCTACTAAAAAAGACATTCGAGGAAGCGCTAAGATCTTAAATCAGGCAAGCAAAAAATTGTTAATAACGGTGATTCAGCAAAAACGTACCGATCTATGTTTCATTAATAAAACCATAGACAAATCGTCCAGTGATCTTAAGACAGTTTTATCGACATTTGATTATAAGAATTGCATGGAAACTTTAGACAAACGTGAAACAACTAAATACAATGAATGCAAAAATAAACATATAGATAAATACCAAAAACTAACAACCAAATCAAATGTCCAACGCCAATGTCAACGTAATAACGGAACGCAATCATTGACAACAGACGCGAGTAATAAACAACGTGCGGTCTATAACCTGTCAAAACAATCTCTAGACGACGCGACGATAAAAGTTTTGGCCAAAGGTATGAATTTCGCTATAACACCGCGAAAAATTCCGTATGAAAACATTATCTGTAGTGTTGAGGACTGTCTGTATAAAAATAATATTGGTAAAGAAGATTTAGAGGCTATACGTCAAGACATTTCGTCCTTGTTACGTCGAAGCTCAGCGCCAAAATTAAATCTTCCCAAAGATGAATTTACTGCATTGAAAAACTTACGCAACAGACCAGATCTTACGATTCTCCGCGCAGATAAAGGTAATGCTACGGTTATAATGGATACGTCGGATTACAATTTTAAAATACAACAACTTTTATCGGATGAAAGTACGTACGTAAAGGTCAAAACAGATCCTACAACTAATACGCTTAAAACAACTAGCGATCTAATAAAGAAATACTCCGAGAAACTGAATCTAGACGTAAATTCGATAATACCTACGTGTGCCAAACCACCGAAGTTGTATGGGTTACCAAAAATACACAAACCGAACGCTCCATTACGTCCAATAGTGAGTCAGATCGATTCGCCAACTTACAGATTGGCTCAACACTTAGCAAAAGTACTATCACCACTCAGAGGACATACAAGAGCACACACTAAGGATTCATACCATTTTGTCAGTGAGATAAAAGACCTATGTCTTACTGACAATGAAACTATGGTCAGTTTTGATTTTCAGTCTCTATTTACATGCCTACCTGTTGAAGACTGCATCTCAATTATAACTAGGAAACTAGAGGAAAACAACATGCCAGCAGAATATGCAGTATTACTCAGACATTGCCTTACATCTGGCTACCTATTGTGGAAGGAACAGTTTTACAAGCAAGTAGATGGTGTTGCGATGGGCTCACCGGTATCTCCCATTGTCGCCGATATTTTCATGGAGGACTTTGAGGAGAAAGCCCTGCTTACTGCACCAGTAACTCCAAGTTTCTACAAGCGGTACGTAGACGATACTTTCACAATTTTACCATCAGACAAAGTAACTGCATTTTTAGAACATCTTAATTCCATAAACTCTAAAATTCAATTTACTATGGAGTTAGAGGCAAATAATTCTTTAGCTTTCCTAGATGTGTTAGTCATTCGAAATCCTAATAACACCGTAGGTCACACTGTGTATAGAAAAAAGACCCATACAAACCGATACTTAAACGGTGAATCCCACCATCACCCTTCACAGTTAGCTACCGTGGGCAAATCTTTGTTGCAGAGAGCACGAGGGATCTGTGACAGCAAACACCTGGCCGCCGAGCTTCAGCACGTCAAGCAGGTTCTGCACGACAACAAGCTTCGGGTTCCGCGCTTACGTCACAGTGACCGAGTGAAGCCGGCCACAGTCGAACGTGTGCCTGCTGTACTACCATATGTCAGAGGTGTCACAGACAAGATTGGCTACATCTTGAAGCGAGCTTCTATTAGAACATTTTTCAAGCCGCCGAAGAAGATTAGTCAGTTCTTACCATCCGTCAAGTGCAATATTCCTCTACAAGATGCAGGAGTATACAAGCTTGATTGTGAGTGTGGTCTCTCATATATAGGGCAAACAAAACGATCAATAAAAACCCGCGTAAAAGAACACATAGCTGACGTGAAGCACCAACGTTCCGGGAAGTCTGCAGTTTGTGATCATATCCTAGACGGCCCCCGTCATTACATTAGATTTGATAAACCACAAGTCCTCGCGAAAGAACATCGATTCCTGCCAAGGATGATACGTGAGGCTATTGAAATTAAAAAACATCCTAATTTCAATAGAGAGGGAGGCTGGGTACTACCACCTGCTTGGGATCCTGTAATTCATAAAATTAAAACTAAACCCAAGCATACCACTGTAAGACTTCAAGACACAGTTAGTTCATTCTGCGTAGATCGGACCAAAATTAAAAATTAATAATTAAAAGCTGAAGGTACTCCGGGTTAACTTTGACATCAGGACGTCAATCACCTCAGTCCCCCGTGACCACGGTTGCTGGAAAGCAACCGAAACGTCGGGAATATAAAATAAGTAAATTAAACGCGATAAAATCCGTAAAAAATAGTTTTATTCAATGTGTAGTGTTCGCGTAAATATAAGAAATCATTACTGCCATCTGATATCAGAACCGCTTCTATCAAAACTTATTCCAGAAACATGCTGGGCAATATGCAAACGTTTGAAAAATTACATACAGGTGTGTTAATCTATAATCTATAAATAATAAAATCGTGAAGGGGTCGGTCTCTGTACAATGAAAATATTAGGAAAAAATGCATTCAGGGTAACTCGAGACCGGTAACAGAATGCATTGAAATTTCAAAGCATTTTTAGAATTTTTATCTGTTTGTATGTTTATCTGCCATACGAACCACTGCTCAATTCTATCGCTTCACTCGCCATCGCAAACAAATATCGCACGCGCATTCAACACATCCACTTAGATCGAAGCGCGGGCGCCGACTGGTCGTTCTAAATCGTAACGTTGCGATTACACTGTCCTAAAGCGCTTATTACATTATCCAATTTTTAGAAAATCTAATTAGGAACCTAAGTTGGCAGCTAGTGATCACATTACACTAAATTGAATTCTAAATAGTGACGAAGCACATTCGTAAAAGAAGTATCGACGGGGTTGCACGTTTGATCGATGGCGCCGTATTTATCAAAACAGCAGAAAATAGGATTTGCCTTAGCCGTGGTGGGAACAATGGATATTAAAAAAGAAAAAAGAGAATATGCTGGGTTAAGGAATACTTGTCATTGTATTTGTAAATATTTAACAACACCTTGAAGCCCTCTTCACGCATTGCTTTTTTTAAATAGTTTTCATCATTTTTATTATACAAATAGGGCATTTACCCTATACAGGTCTATAATTTGTAATAACACCTCTTTTTCTGTGGACATGCTGCCACACGAACCACTGCTCAGTTCTGTCGCTTCACTCGCCATCGCAAAAAAATGTCGCACGCGCAGTCAAGACATCCACTTAGGTCGAAGCGCGGGCGCCGACTGGTCGTTCTAAATCGTAACGTTGCGATTACACTGTCCTAAATTGTAGACAATTTAGAAAGTAGAGCGGTCGGGACCTCCAACTTTAACTGAGTCGGATCCTAACTGTTCTAACTACGATTACATTTTCCAACTTCCTAATTAGATTTTCTAAAAATTGGATAATGTAATAAGCGCTTTAGTCCTCACGGCTGGCAACACATCTGAATTTTGATTCGCAAACGAGGATAGATATAGATGTCTATGGGCCACAGTAACCAGTTACCATCAGCTGGACTTCGTGCACGTTTGTCATTCTAATACTATAAAAAATGGAGAAATTTGAACTTCAAGCGGTTATTAAACATTTCTGCTTGATAAATTTTCTACAAAAAGTGTTTTTGAAGAGCTGCAGAACCAATGTTTTTTTTCAAAATTCATATTTGTCAGGAATTGACGGCTCCATGGCGCAGTGGCTTAGCAATGAGTTGCTGCGCTGGGGGCCGCGGGTTCGAATCCCGCACGGAACAAGTATTTGTATGATCTATAAATAATTGTTCCGGGACTGGATGTTTGTCCTTGTGCAATTTGTGTTTGTAAACTGCCTCCACGACACAGGAGAAAATCCTAGTGTGGGGGTAACGTTTTTTAAGAAAAAAAAATAAACAAACAATTTTATTCGTATGCAAAATGGAACTTGAAGTGGTGTGCTGAATTTAAATGTGGCAGAACCACTTGCAATGATGTCGATCGCTCTGGGCGGCTTGAAACAGCCGCAGCGCAAAAAAATTTAAATTACCTAAGAAATTCTTAAGGTGTGACCATCCCTTATTTAGTTGAGATTCAAAAGCTTTGGTTTCAATGCAGTTTATTTTAAATCATTCCTTAAAATTCAAAAAGGGCCACCTTTTTGAATTTTAAGGTAACGTAGCGAAAGTTGATATTTCGAAGCTAAATTTAGTAATAATTAAAGAAGGTCCAGATTTTTTTGCGTTTGTTTTGTAACCGTCGTAATCATTGACCCGGAGACGAAAAACAAAAGCAAGGTATGGAGGAGACCATCTTTACCGCTAGCCAAGAGATTCAAGTCCGCTGTCCGTCCGCTGGAAAAATTATGGCCTCTGTCTTATTGGATGCTGAAGGTATAATAATGATCGACTATTTAATTAAGGAGAGACTAACCTGAGATGATAATCACTTATCACAAAACTACGCTAAGAACTAAGGAATAAACGTTTAGGAAAATTGCGTGCTAGAGTGCTTTTTTATCATGGTAATGCCCCTCGATCTGAAGTTACAGACGCTGCCAAAGTTGTTGCTTTCCCCAAAGAATGCCACAATGCGCGGTCCTGAACCACCTTTACCATATAAAGTACTGCATACTTAACAAAATACTGTCCTTCACTTACATCGTTCCGTTTTGTGAGCTCGTTAAATGCCAATATACATACGAGTGAGGCTTATTATGAATTAAAAACTGTGGAACGTATAACATTAAAAGCTAATAATACAGAATTAATTAAAAATGGCAACTTTTTTGAGACTTTTCATGAAGTTGGTCAGCTTTCTAATTAGTGTACTAATGAGAGACTACAAAGTCACTAAGCATTATAAACATTTGCTAGAGATTTTAATAAATAAAACCATAAAGGGGTTTAAAGACATTAAAGCAGCTTGAGCCCAGTACGTAGAGTGTGGCTGGCAGGCTTGTATAAACGGTTTAATCAGGCGAGTTAATGCGCACGTTCATCTACTTAAATGAGCACGAGCTATATTATAGCATTAGCAAATGTTTGTTTTTTGCTGTGAATTTTTCTCAGAAATACAAATAATTCTTGTCTTGATCCAGCTGCTTGACTATCTCGAAACCTCATACAGGTGTTAGGACTCACTATTCTGCTTTTAAAGTCCGTCTGGGTATCTCTTACCTAAAGCACCCGACAATTAGCAGCGAATGCAATGGTATAGAAAGCCTATAACGTTCTCCAGACCGACTTGCGGTCACGGCAGCCAGTCTCAACGGAAACTAGCCATCTGCGCAGGACAGAATTATTGTGCCCTAGAGTATGCGCTAGCACGGGGGCACTCTCTATTCCCCAATCCTCATAATTCGTTGGGACGGTAATTGACACGACCGCTGAGTCATCAGGCGTAGGACATTTACGTGCTTTTCTAGGCACAGGGGTGAAACACCGCCAACTTCCAGACTTCGTGCTGCTGAGTGGAATTGGAATATTCAATTAAAAACTATTTCAAAATCATTCAAATGATTCTTCTCTGCTACCAGCTTTAAACAGGGAAAACGATGGAATGTCTCTCAAATTGTAATTATACTGGCTATCTGTACCCTTCATACTAAATAACCTGCAATTTTTAAAGCAATGCCATAGTATTAATCTATACATATAAATTAAATTGAATTAAATAAAGTTATTTGTATGTAATTAAGAACTAAGTAAACATTTGTCTGTCTGTCGTGGCAAATTTTTGCAATGGCTGTACTAATTGTGATAAAGCTGTACGAACGGATAGAGAGCGAAGCCAGAAATAATCTACGCTATATTTTATTAAACATATATATTTAAATGTTTTATTAATATTATTATTATATTATTTATTTTTACTCCACGCTTTCACGTGCCTTCCCTGAGCAGCAACATGGTTTTTTACAAAGGCGATCCACCACTACGAACCTGGCAAGTTTTTCTTCTTTTGTCCTTGAAAATATGGATCAAGGTGGGCAGGTTGATGTGATCTACACTGATTTTGAAAAAGCTATCGATCGTGTGGATCACATGATCCTGCTCAACAAATTACAAATATTAGGGATTCACGGTGACTTGCTCCGATGAATTGAATCATATCTCACAAACCGCTCACAAGCAGTCGTGATAGGTGGTTTCCGTTCGAGCTACATAAACATACCTACAGGTGTTCCTCAGGGCTCTCACTTAGGTCCACTTTTTTACAATGCCTACCTATATGACATTGGTTCGTGCATTATACACACAAATTACCTCATGTATGCAGATGATAAGAAGATTTTTTGTAAAATTAACACCATACATGACTGCCTATTGATACAAAAAGACCTGGACCGTTTATTTGAATATTACAAAATAAATAATATAACTGTCAATGCAAGCAAGTGCGAATGTATTAGTTTTACACGGAAATCTAAGCCAATTCTAAATAAATATCACTTTGACGGATTAGAAATCAGCCGAAAAGTAAGTGTTAGGGATTTAGGCGTAATTTTTGATCATAAAATGATACTATCCGAACACATTGATTACGTTATCAGTAAAGCCTATAAAAATCTTGGTTTTGTTCTTCGCATCTGTAAACCATTCTCGAATATTAATACAATTAAAATGGTTTATTTTGCATATGTCAGAAGTGTTTTGGAATATGCTAGTTCAATATGGTCTCCACAGTACAATGTCTACAAAAGCCGCCTTGAGCGTATTCAAAAAATATTTGTTAATCACCTTAACTTTCGCTGTCGGAATAAAATCGATACTTACACAGACAGTTGCACTGAGCACGATCTCTTATCTCTGGAACACAGGCGCATTTTGCTTGACATGGCTTTGTTATATGATATAATAAACAGTAATATTGACTGTCCATATCTTGTCTCAAGAATCACCTTTCGTACTCCAAAATTCCGTACCCGCAATACTACATTGTTACAGACTCCCTGGCATCATTCAAACTATTGTCGAAACACTGTTCTTTCGCGGCTTGCTCGTACATATAATGAACAATTTGGACACATTAACCTCTTTGCGAAATCTAAACTTACGTTTAAAGATTACATCAAGAAAACTATTACGAAATAGAGCAGTTGAAGTTAAAATCACATACAATCATATATTCTCTCATCTATTTCTTCTATATGTATTTTTGAGGCTACTAATATAAATATAAGTACTTAAGTTATTTTATTTAATATATATTATAATTAATTATTTGTATTATGTTTATATATTTAAACATTTAATATGTATATATACATAAGTAAATATATATGTATGTATGTATATATATATATATATATATATATATATATCTTATATCTTTATATATATATTTATATATATATATATATATATATATATATATATATATATATATATATATATAAAGGTAATGTAATATATCATTCTACCTGACTATCTCTCCTGATCTGTAAACTTATGACCACCTTCATTACATTGAATTGCTTATAATTTTGCTTATAATTTATCTACTAGATTTTTCTTTTTCCTTTTCTTCTAACAACAATACACCTACCATCAAACAATATAAGGGAAACCTGTTATTGGCCATACTTTTAGTTTGTTACATTAATGTTAATATTTTCTATATACGCTGTTGGTTTTCTAAATAAATAAATAAATAAATAACTAAATTAATATATTAATAAAACTTTCAAAAGTGACCTATAATTCGTTTGTTACTATTTCTAGTAAATTACTGTACTTTGATTCGATAATTGATCCAAATATCAACACTTTTCCGTTGTATAGACACGATTGCATCGGGTTATTTTCTACAACATGTTCAATGTAAAATTTATTCTTCTGATCAAACTACATTGGCTTATCCTAAGATAACTTATGATTGTCTGTGTAAAAACTTAAGTAATCTGAAGATAATGCAAAGCACATACACTAACTTACAACTAGTTGGCTAATGAGGGAATGAAAATTAAAAAAAAAAAGTATCGGATAGATTTTTACAACACAAACGTAGTATATTGTATGATTGGACCAACATTTCAAATGCGAGTGCATCACCAATTTTACCTAGGATCATATTTGGACGTTAAACTTTAATAATATCAACAATGCCTTACATTTTTTTTCTGTCAATTTGCGAATATAATGCCGAGGTGACGAAGGATACCGACGATAGCAGTTTGTAACTCATTTAGCGGATTGCACTTGTATAAACACGTCACGGGATCAAACAATTTTATTTAAATAGTTTTATATGATAATATATGTCATTGTGTTGTTAGTGTGCCATAAATTATTTTCGTGATATATCGAAACAACAATCACTCTTTGTTTTGCTTAAGAAGTGGTACAGAAATGGAACCAAACAATTCCTGGAGACAGATACCTACTTTGCAACGGAATTTTTTCTTATTTTATTGTATAGTAATCATATTTACCGCCTTATGTAATAAAACATACCTATTGTGATAACAAGTATGGTATGGTAGTAGTTTTGATTTAATTGAATGCAATAGTTACCTACCTAGGTTCATCGTGGGTTTTATGCGCACTTCACACTTTCGTCATTTAAACACTCAAGTTATGCTCGGCAAAGATTATACACTAGGTGATCTCCACCTCCTAGTACTCCTTATATAAATTATACAGACAGGAATTCTGCCAAGAAAAAATCATAGATCCTGTTTCTTCGTATGTATATGAATAATTTTTAAATTTTACGACCTACCGCTAGCATTCCATAAGCCAAAAAAGGATCAGTGCACGAAATGTAATGCTTATAACATATATTATGCTGAAGACGAAACTGATTTGCAAAGAGATTATGATGAGCACAAGGAAAGCGAAAAGTACTCTTCAGAAATGATAACGAATGACAAAAAGGAAAGCATAGAGAGCGAAGGTAGTAAGCGTGCCCCAACATTCGACTTGCAAGCAATATTGTTAGTGCCTCATACCAGCGACTCCAAAATCAATTACTTGCGGAAGTTTTCCATTTACAATTTTATGATTTTAGACAAAACACAGGACTAATATTTGGGACGAATGCAACGAAAAAAAAAAAGAAGTACTGGAATTGGTTCAGTTTTACTAAAGTACTTAAAGGAATTACCTGAGTATGTGAAATCAGTTTCATCATTTTCTGATACGTGCAGCAAACAGAAACGTAACAAATATGTTATATTGCCTGCTATGTATGCTGTGATAAATATTCCACATTTGAAAACAATTAACCTCAAATACATGGAATCTGGTCATACTTATTTGGACGCGGACTCTATTTATGCAAGTATAGAGCGTGCCCGAAAACATAAAAAAAATTCACTGCAAGGGAGTATGCTTTAGTGATCACTTCTGCAAGATCCAAGCCCAAGCCATACGATCTCATCACGATGAAATATCAAGAGAAGAAAACTACAAATACTTTGTTACATCTGAGGACTAAGATGGAATGCCTCGTTTCCAGTAAAAAGTGTCTCCGATTTTCGTCACTTCCAAATGAAACACAGCAGCATTAAAAAAATCACTTTAGTATACTGTGAAGCCTGGTCCTTTCCCTATCGAGCCGACTCTTGCGATCATAAAATAGCTGCAGGTCGTTTCCACTACGTGAAAATCAAATGTCTATAGTTTAATTAATATATTAAATTAATGTTGGAAAGTTTAATTTTTCCAATGCCAATCTTTTTATACAACAGAAGCGACTACACACGTGGTAGAGCCATGCTGCAGCTATATTAGTAGTATAGTTGTAGCACGAATGGGTCGGCTCGACCGCTGAAGGACCACGCTCTCACAGAAAAGCAGCGTAAAATAGCAGCTTGACGCTGCTGTGTTTCGAATGGTGAGTGTAGAGAACCGGAGACCCTTTTTACTAGCAAAGAGGCATTCCATCTTAGTCCTCACGGGTGACAACGCATCTGCATCTTGAGTCTTTATTGAGGATAGATGTAGATGTCTGTGGGTCACAGTAACTACTTACCATCAGGTGGACTGTGTGCACGTTTGTCACCCTATCCTATATAAAAAAAACACTAACATCAAGTAGACTTCCTGTCTACCTGATAGTAAATGGCTACTGCAGCCTATGGACACCCGCAGCCATCTTCACAAACATAGAAGACTAAAGATGCGTTGAGGAGTAAGACGGAATGTCTCACAGCCTGTAAGTATACTGGCTCACTAATTCCTTCAGATCGGAACAAAGCAGTGCAGGCACTTCTGTTGGGCGGCAGAAATAGGTAATAGAAGATATAGGCAAACTCTCCTGCACGTAATGCATGCAGTTTGCTAATCAATGAACGAGACTGTATCGTTTAAGTGATGTCCATAAATTCATCCGAACGTTATATCAAAGCTAAACCCAACAGTTTGTTAACAGAAAGCAGCGTCACCAGTTCATGGATGTCCCTATGCTCGCCACCGCTCCTGCCAAATTGTGGTGGTAATTAACGAGCGTAAACACACTTTTTAAAAATGTTTCATTTTATGTAATAATAGTGGTAATGTTGGGCAGCATTTTAAATAATACATAAAATGATTTACAAAACTTCACAGAATACCTTCTTTGTGCCTTCTTCTTTTGGCTGGTAGCCATCCAAATTTAGTTGATTTACAATTTGATTATATCGGGTTTCGATTAAAATTTTCATCAATTGGACAGTCATCGTAGGCAAATAAGATATAGATATTTTTTTATAGGATAGGATGACAAGCGAGCACACAGTCCACCTGTTGGTAAGTGGTTGCTGTGACCCATAGACATCTACATTTATCTTCAATAAAAAATCAAAATGCAGATGCGTTGTCACCCGTGAGGACTAAGATAGAATGCCTCTTTTCCAGTAAAATGGGTCTCCGGTTCTCTACACTCACCAAACGAAATACAGCAGTGTCCAGCTGCCATTTTACGCTGGTATTCTGTGAGAGCGTGGTCCTTCCCCGGTCGAGCCGACCCATTCGTGCTACAACTATACTACTAATATAGCTGAAGCATGGCTCTACTACGTACAATTTTATGTAATAATTTTTACAATTTAATGATCAATGCTTATAATACGCTGCATTTATTACAAATTATTTTATAATTTTGTGTATCTAAGAAAAACTAAATGATGAGCAATAACATATTTCACGACACTTACTTTTCATATAAGAGGACACTTCAAATTAATCAAAAAACATTCTGAACTCTATTGCCAACACAGATAATCTTGTTGAACAGACAACGGTATTTAAAATTGTTTTAATTAAGTTTACATCATTTACTACTCAAACCCATCAAAATACTTGACGACGAAGCAACAAAAGTTTTCGTGAAACTAGTTAGTAGTAGTTCTTTGAAATTTCGTCGTAACACACCGGAAGTTGTTAAAGTATGTTTAAACATAAAGGATTACTGCGAATTACTAGAACATCATCTATTAGGTCAACAAGTAAGTAATAAAATATTTTAACGGTTTAAAATTTATGGAATGTTGGATTTTAAGGCGATATCACAATATATATAAAAAAAAAAACGTCCATGCCAAACCAAGTAACACTTATTACGCATTGTGTTTTGTTCTGTTATTCACCACACTTACTATTATCATACCATTTACAATACAAAATAAAACATGGAATTCGGATTATTTTCCTTTTATTTCCATTCAAACTAATGCGATCAATGAATTATCAAGTACTGCAACAAAAATATTAATACCGAAATAAAATTCGTTGCATAATTAATTGATTGTAATTGTCACAAACAATCCCGTAATAATAATATTATTAGGATCTGTCTCTCTCAGATGCTCAAAATAGTCATATTAGTAAGAATTCCATTGTAAAATATATTTTGCAATGTGTGCGTCAGCGTACCTGTACGTCTGCCTTGCGTGTGTATATTATGTATGTCCATTTGAGCGAGCATATGCGTGCGTCTGCGTTAGGTAAAAGAACACGGTATCAACAATTCCGAAGGAAATATCACTCACCTTACATTTTCCGACGTCTTAGGTATTCATATAATTTATTCGCTGTAACCTTAGAACTGTGTTAGCCGTATACTTTAAACAACCGAAAACAGATGAGGAAGCAAGTATCTTGTGTGACAGCCTTGTGTGAAAGCGGATTGAAGAGTATTCCTATTTGTTGAAATAACGACCTGTTAAGATATACAGGAAGTCGTTGGATGCGGGTAACTCAGTCCTATGTTTAGTAGCAGGCACTGTGTGACACCAATGTTCAGCAGTTAACTTTTGATGCAATATAATTATGATTATTATAATGATAATCCTCATACATCCCTGTCTATTAAATTCTACTGTTGAACATAGGCCTCTTATAGGTTGTCTCATACGGAAGATTTTGCAATATTTGCTACGCTTGGTAGGCGGGTTGGCAGCCGCAGTTTTTTTAATAATAATATTGAGTTTTTATCAGGAAGATGCTACTGTCAATCACCTTTTTCAGTTTCCGTTAGGAGATAGGGGTAATTATTACACAGCGAATACACGGTTAAATTATATTTTTATATAATTATATTTAATAAAAAACTATAATAATAAAATAAAATAAAATAAACTAAAACTAGACACTTAATTATCATATAGTCCTATTCCCCGCGGTATCGTGCCAAGAACGCTGGCTGCGTTTCCCCGCTGAATGGGTATACTTAGTCTTTGAGCGAGACAAGAACCAGCCCTCATATCACCAGCAGCAACGACCAGCTGCGGATGGAGTTACTTTAGGAACTTCACCGCACGTGGACGCCACGGACCGATAGTCTCTACAGCAAATGGCACAAATATGTAGTTATCTCTCACTTCAAAATATAAAAATAATTATTAAAAAATCTACTTCCTTGGTAATCCCATTTAAATTAGATTTACGTAGTAGAGCCATGCTGCAGCTATATTAATAGTATAGTTGTAGCACGAATGGGTCGGCTCGACCGGGGAAGGACCACGCTCTCACAGAATACCAGCGTAAAATAGCAGCTTAATGCTGCTGTGTTTCGTATGGTGAGTGTAGAGAACCGGAGAACCATTTTACTTGAAAAGAGGCATTTCATCTTAGTTCTCACGGGTGACAACGCATCTGCATTTTGATTCGCAAACGAAGATAGATGTAGATGTCTATGGGCCGCAGCAATCACTTACCATCAGGTGGACTGTGTGCTCGTTTGTCATCCTTATTTTATTCTATAAAAAAAAATTGTTTCTTGAGTTAAGTATAAGCCTTTGAATATCATTACATTATTATATCTCTCAGCGAAATCTTTATTGTTCAAAACATCAAACAATAGCTTAACAAGCAAGCCGTAACCAGCCTTTGAGATGCGATATATCATCGCAGATTACTCTACGTACCTACCTATAAGCAGATCAATTTCTTTGATTTTTTCAGAGTCATTTTATAAGCTCAGTATTTTATGTTTTTATCTCTCTTTACATTTTTAGATCGTAATCGAAAAAAATGAAAAGAAATTGATACACAAAAATTTACATAGTGAAGTGCCAGTGTAAGAGAATCAACTACCCTATTTCATTGCGTGGGTGTCGTAAAAGGCGACACAAAGAACATCTTCCTGATAACAAATCTACAATAATAAAACACTGCGGTAGTAAACATGATTGCCAAGCATGGCAACTATGACAAATATCTTTCCTATGATAAGCAGTGGTAGAGCCACGCGGCAGCTTTTGCTGTCGCACGGATGGGCCGGCTCGAACCGGGGTGGTAACACGACCTCACAGAAAACCAGCGTGAAGTAGAGGTTTACCTCTGCGTTTCGCTTGGTGAGTGCAGGTGGCCAGATACCCTTTTTACTGGAAATGAGGCATTCCATCTTAGTCCTCACGGGTGACAACGCATCTACATTTTGATTTGTAATAGAGGATAGATGTAGATGTCTATGGGCCGCAGCAACCACTTACCTTCAGGTGGACTGTATGCTCGTTTGTCACCCTTATCCAATAAAAAAATATATTGGAGCCTATGTTCATCAGTGGACTTTTAATATGTAATGAGTGAACCGAAAAAAAAACAGTGTATAATAGCAGCCTAGTGCTGCTGTGTTTCGTATGGTGAGTGTAGAGAAATCGGAGACCATGTTTATTGGAAAGAGGCACTCTATTTTAATCCTCAGGGGTGTTAACGCATCTGCATTTTGATTCTTAATCGAGGATAAATGTAGATGTCTATGGGCCACAGCGTCCACTTACCATCAGGTGGACTGTGAAAAAACTTGACATTCTATATACGTATGTTTGTATCGATGTTTCTCCGTAGCAGCCCATTAGACCAATTTCACTAAATAACTTGTCAATCTCTTCATCTTTATTAAAAGTAATGTAAAAGAAAAGAGAAATCTATATAATTTTTACTGCATTGTCGGGCGTTAATAATATACTATTCAGTATTTTTCATAATTTCAAACTAGTGTGCTCGTTTGTCACCCTTATTTTTTTTTAAAAAAACAAATCGGTGCTATTATAATCTTAAATCAATTATAGTAATAAAAAAAAGCTCACAATACTTTTAAACACTTATTCGCTTTTTTATTAGTCATCATTATTTAATTACGATCAGGTAAAAAAAATTGTCAACAACCTAAATATTGTTTCCCCACATTAGCAAAACATTCATAATCAATAAAATGATACATCTTTGGATGCAAATTAATATCAACACACTAAGTTGAAACTATGAAAAATTGTGAGTAAATACAAAAAAAAAAACACAAAAGAGAAAGTTCGGGTAGAGTTATCGAAAATATGAAAAAGTTTTGAAATTCATATAAAATATATCTAAGTTCTAAGCGAAAACGTATTTATCATATTTATTTTCATACTGACACTACTCTTATATCCTTTGCTTTCGATTGTCATGCCTTTTTTCATAATTTTTGTACGCACTTTCTTTTATTTCTTAATATTTTTTTACCGTTAGCTAGCTTTATATATTACTTATTTATTAGATATCGGGAATCGGAGTATTAATTCACTTCATTTATATTTTATTTCCTGATATTTATCACGCGGGTACTTTATACATATGGGAATATCCTTTACTTGGATATTATATTACATTTTCATTACATTCATTTCACTTTATTGGTACATTAACTTGTTTATCATACTATCTCAAGGTAGAACTGTTCCTTGGGTTGTGCGCACAACCTTGAGGTCAACGTTTAAGTCATTTTAAAAGGACTCCAAGAATTGTCACGGAGGAAAACTAAGTTCACACTATGATCCAATGAAGCATGTGACCTCTATGTACCATTATTAAGGGTACGTGCGTAACAAATTTAAGACTTCTCTGGTCCCCAACAGCACTAATATGAGTAAACTCGTTCACATCTCACTTATACTGAAGGTATTGTTCCCTAGTACCTAGTACGTTACTCCCGATTTTATCATCCAATCATGGCAACATACCCTGCTCCAGGACTATATACTTTACCAGTGATGGACGTTCCCGTACCCCTCCATGATTTATTTATACAGGTCATCTTTTTCTTCGTAAATTTTTATTTCTTTCTTTATCTTTATAGTACCTGCTGTTATCTACTTGACTGTATCGGTAACTTTATATACTTTCATACTCTATTTCCATTACTAACTTTCATAATTCTCTCTCATAATGGTTTCAACACCAGAATTTGAAGCATCATCAAATATTTGGGTGATCAGTCCAATATTGACGAAACATAGAAATTCAATCATTACACTTTTGAACACTCCTCTCATTCCTCGCACCTTTTAAATATATAGTTTTTAATATTGTACAAAAATGAGGTAATATATGTCAACTTTTTATGTACGTGTTTATCTTCATTAAGAAACATTATTATTAAAACCTCTTTTAATTATTGTTTTTCTCGTCACATTAAAATTATACTTTTAAATATTTTATAACTGACACAGAAGTTTATAGTATAATTACATCGCATCGCTTATAGTTATATTACTTTAAAACTTACATACCTAGTTACTTTTACTCATACTCTACTTACTCGAAGAATATAAATAATTTTAGCAGTCGTGTCCAACACTCGCGACCCACCCTCATGCCATGTCAAACAATAGATGTATCGACTCGACTCATCAAAATCAGGCTACGAACGGACTTTTTTTCACGCGTGTTCTCTAATATAAAGCGAATTATGGAAAGCTTACGCTTCATACTAAAATATATGGAAAACGGGGAACGATTTCTGCTAAAATGAATGATATTTAGGCTTAGATTATTGCGTTTTGATTTGAATTAGTAAAAAAAACGAACGGTTAATGTATTATTTATACTTTTATATCACGTTTTAATCAAAAATATTTTCAATAATAATAACGAAATAGCCTTATTTTTTTTTTTTTGTTTTTTTTTTTTTTTTTGCGGATGGAAAATCATCAAATGACGCCTTTCGCTCTGGGTGGAGCGGAAGGGAGTGTCAGACTTTTACTGACTAAAAACCATCCGTGTTCCTTCAGTGCCCTTACGTTCCGGAGCCGCGGTATCTCTTTCGAACAGCCCGCAGCCCTACGAAATAGCCTAGAGATTTAAAATAGAAAAGGCCGTTTTAAGTGTTTTTACCATTGTTGATGATTTTTTTTCTTGAAAATAAAGACTTTTTTAAAAATATCACGCGGTGAAAGTGACTCCTCTATTAACTGAGATTTTTTATGGTCAGTTTAGGAAGTCAGTTCTTTAATATTTTTAAAACCGTAACTGCCTATTTGCGCGTTTCTTAAGGACCGGCCTCTTAAGAATCAAACTAGCAGTAAAAATTGTGTAAAACGAAGATAAATTATTTTGAAAATTAGCTAACGCTGTCAATAAACTTTGCTCATTTAGTAGAATTTACGTCTGCTATTAAGTAAATGAAGTATGAATACTTTATAACAAAGCTAAAACTTTTCAAACTACGAGTATCTTAACTTCAAAATACTGTAGCAGTTGTATACAAATTTTAATGTTTATATATTGCTTGTAAATTAATTTTAATACGAATATAATGCATAAATCTTGGCTCGTCTTTCTCACAGAAATGTTGATTAAAAATAAAGACTTCTTATTTCGACTTTCGCCTCACTATTATTTCGTATCATTTATCGCATACCGTTACCGTTACAGCCTATTAAAGTCCACTGCTGAACATAGGCCTCCCCCAACAATTGAAACTGTGTTTTTTTTAAAAATAACTAAATTGTGCTTTTAAATAAAAGTCCCACTGGCTTTTTGATGGTTTATTTATTTATTAATTTAAACTTTATTAAACCTTACATATTAAGTGCAGGAACAAAAACGGACTTAGTACTAAAAGCATTCTCTGCCAGTCAACCATAGGGCAGTGATAGAAATACGAAGGCGGTTATATATACATATATACATACATCAATATGCACAAATATACACATTTATATATATATACAGAGATTACAACTATAGTGATGACGGAACTTAGCAGTTGTGAAGCAATTTTAGAAAATGATCTAGAATATTCTTCTTAAATGTTTGTTTGCAGTTAGGTTGTCTTTATTTTTCAGGCAGGTCATTCCATAGGCGCCCGGCTTTGACAGCAAACAATGAAGATATGAAACTCGAACGGTGAAGGGGTATAAAGAGAGCAAGTGTCTCCGATGAATGAAGCTGTCTGTCATGAGTGTCCCACAGAAACTTAAAGAACCATGCCCACTTTTCATACATTTAAAAACCTGATAGTAAAAGCTTATGTATAGTTATAAGGTATTGTAGAAAAACTTCCTGTAAGTTTAGAAAATAATGTCATGTAGTCATTTTTACGATTTAAACGCTACGAAGCCCAAAAATATTAATGTGACTCTTTAGGTTAGGATTTGCCGTTACCAAATATTTAATTTTTCTATCTCTTATTAATGTTCTATCACCACTTCCTCTAACATTATACGGAGAAAAATCTTGTGTATCCTTACATATTTCTATTCTATATGACCAATGAAAAACACACAAAATGGAACAATACATAACGAGACGCAAACACAACAAGTGATTATATTCTCTTTGGCAACAATGAAGGACTGCGCCGATGTCAATCGTAGAACTGTTAAATGTCAAAAAAATCCGTTTCACTCGTGTACACTCAATGACATACTGCATTATTTATTTATTTAATTATTATATTATTTTTAATTAATCTGTACTATACAAAAAGTAATAAAGAAATATATATAAAAAGGAATATGTATAATAATATAGAGAAATACTTACTGATTAATTAAAATAAATGTTTAAAACTCAGAAACAGAGTTCAATTAAATCATGTAGCGAAATGCGGAGTATGTGAAATGGAACATCTTAGAAAAAGGATAGTTGAGATGCGTTCAAAATATGGTGGTAATAAGTTTACCCTTGACCTTGTATTTTGATATTTTAAGGATGAGTTTCTGTTGGCTGACTGGGTAATGATGAAAAATTTATCCTAAGGTGCCGAGCCCAAAACTGGTAACAGACAGCAGCATTGTAACTAATGCAAGGGTATCGTTTTTGCACAGATTATATGCTAATATACAGAGACGGATTGAATATCGATAGCGCTCTAGATCTCATTGGCGGCTGTATATTGTAAATTATATCTACATATTTTGCAAATAAACTATAATATAATCACTCTTAATCTCATTGCTGTTAGACAGAAAATGAAGTTGCACTATTCAGCAAATTTGACAGCATACAGGTAACTGAATAGATAGATCTCCAAAGACATGCGGAGGGATTTAAGCAATTTTAATACAGCTCTTGTTTAGGAACCAAACCAGGGTTCAAAAATCTTTGCCAGAGATCTGTCTACCAGAAAGAAACAACTGTTGAAGCTGAAGATCGGATGTGGCAATGTTTCCGGGACACCTGAGATTTTGATTTGGATTCAGAGGTTCTATGGGCAGCTGTACGAGGTTTAGAGAAGTTCTATATACTCATATACTTCATCGTTGCAGCCACACGCAAGTATGAGTAACGATTCAAGGACAAATCTTATCCAACAATTTTCTGATGATATTAAATCTGAGCGAGAATAGAATGGTTCTCCAGGACATTAAAACGGAAAGGCCCCGGGTGAGGATGAAATTACAGCGGAGCTTCTGAATGCGGGTGGAAAACCAGTGCTTGAAGTCCTTTAGAAACTCTTTAATTCCGTCCTTCATGGTGGGACTACTCCGGAGGTGTAGAGCAGAATTCGGATGGTCTTGTTCTTCAAGAAAGGCGACAACTCTCTCTTGAAAAACAACTGAACAATTTCTCTTCTGAGCCGCATCTACGTGCTGTTTTAGTGAGCCATTACGGATCGTCTCGCACGCAGAAGCACGATGACTTCCAGCCTCCCAAACAAGCCAGTTTTCGAAAAGGCTTTAGCACCGTAGATCTCATACGTTATGTTTTCGACAAATTGAACAGAAGAACGAATAGTACAATTTGCCACATTGTCTTGCGTACATGAGTGTAGGTAATGCGTGTTAATATTTAAAAATTATTTCCTTATTTTCAAATAAATAAGATAAATTTTTATTAAAGATTCCGGATAGAAACAAATAAGACGACAATTCCGGGGAAAATAAAGAAATAAATAAAAGAAGATATATTTGAATAAACTTAGAGTCGTGCATTATATGGCAATCGGCTATGTCATACGAATAAAAAATTAAAAGTATAAATATTAACAGTGGTAGAGCCACGCGGCGGCTTTTGCTGTCGCACGGATGGGCCGGCTCGAACCGGGGTGGTACCACGACCTCACAGAATACCAACGTGAAGTAGAGGTTTATCTCTGCGTTTCGCTTGGTGAGTGCAGGTGGCCGGAGGCCCTTTTTACTGGAAATGAGGCATTCCATCTTAGTCCTCACGGGTGACAACGCATCTGCATTTTGATTCGCAAACGATGATAGATGTAGATGTCTATGGGCCGCAGCAACCACTTACCATCAGGTGGACTGTGTGCTCGTTTGTCACCCTTATCTTATAAAAAAAAAAAATATTCACATAATTTAAAGACATGTTTTTGTGATTAGAGATAAGTTACATAATGGCTAGATAAGGATAGCATATGTTAGAAAGAAATTGTATTATATACTAAAAAGAGATATATATAGAGAGATAGATATATAGCTATAATTTCAGAGTGAGATGGCGCGAGTCTCCCATAGTGAACCGAGGGTCGGGCTCAGATTGGTTGTTCATTTTGTAATGGTTTTAACAGCGTCAGATTATAGTACTAAAATATACGAGTAAATTAATATTAATTGTGTAAAGCGATAATTGTTTTCATGAAAGTTTCAGTATTGTATGAAAATGTATGCAATAAATATTTCAAGAATATTGTATAAAATAATAAGACAAGAAATGTGTTAAAAGCATTTTAATTTAATGTGTAAAATAGCCAGAAAAGAACAAAATTGTATAATAGAAACAGAAACAAAAACAGAAACAGAAACTTTTTTATTCTATTATGGGGCTCCGTTGAAGTTTCGCGTCTAGTGTGCTTCCACGATAAATAGTGGTATCGACATGATTCAGTTCCTCCCCATTTAAAATTAAATTAGTATTTAATTGGTTGACATTTTATAAATATCGTTTTAGTGCCATTTAAATTCAAATTAATAACATTGAACCAATTTATTAATTTAGGTGTAGCATTAATATTTTAGTGATTGTCGTTTTAATTTGAAAATGAAATAAGTGTCATCACCAAATAATACTATATCATGGTTATCTCCTACTTTGAACTATAAAAACAAAAAGGGGCCGAGAAGTGAGTCTTGAGGCACATGTACTATCGACTCGGAAAGACTCATACTGTTAATGACAACATTTTTCATTTTGTTACTTAAATTTGAAATAACTTATTTAACACTTCATGGCTCACTTCTTACACCGTAATGTTGAAGTTTCCTTATTAATGTTTTATTGTGAACACAGTCGAAGGCCTTGGATAGATCACAGAATATACCCAAAGCATCTTGTTAATTCTCTCTTTGCATTAAATATATATTTAATCAGCTCGAAACCGGCATCAGTTTTCGAGCAACCCCTTGTGAAACCAAATTGATTTTTATAAACTATATATATTAAAAACATTTAACATTTGATAAAGAATATTTTTTTCAAAAATCTAACTAAGTGTTGGTAGTATACAAATAGGTCTTAAATTGGCGACGTCTAATATACTACCAGATTTAAATAAAATTATTACTTTACTATGCTTCATTAAATCGGAAAATACACCAGATTCAATACTAGTATTAAAAATAATAGCTAGTTATGGCGCGACTGTATCTATTATAGACGCAATAACTTTAACGGAAATCCCCCAAAGATCTGCAGTTTTCTTAATATAAATAGTTTAAAAATGCTGCACAATATCTTTTGATGATACTTTGTGAAATATAAAATTCTTTGTACAGTTTGTACACGCATTTTGTTTAAGTAATGATTCGCCGACGGCAGGAGAACAATACATTGAAAACAACACTCGCTGCATCGTTCCTCATAATAACCACCTAAAATAATTATTAATTATGTAAAATGACTTGGACTTGCTCGAATTAAGACGGCCGACATTTATGAACAAAAAGGTTACCGGAATAGACAAATCCATTTACAACTGAAATTACTGTTTCTGGCACCTACAAAGAGTAAATATAATTTGTTTAAAAAGTTATTTTAGCAAAATTTTCGCTTGGACAATTGGAGGCTAAAGTATTTCATATTGCGTATGTTAATGACGAATGATGAGTTCTTAAGTATTTGATTTAGAACTTGACGTAATGTTTATTTTTTAAACAAATACATTTCTTTCTTGGATTGGTGCCAAAAATAGGAGATAATCAATTAAATACACAAAATGTGTTAAATATTTTTCATAAATTAAGTAGCGTGCTACCTTGTTATATCTGTTTCATATAGTATATTTTTTACGGGTTTATAATTTTCTTTATATTTTTTTATAATTTAAATAGTACACACATTTAAAATTTGGAAGAAAGAGGTTCCATTTTAACTTTTTTTTTTATGGGCAAACGAGCATGCGGCTCACCTGATGGTAAGTGACTACCGCCGCCCATGAACAACCGCAACACCAAGGGAATCGCAGATGCGTTGCCGGCCTTTTAAAAAGGAGTAGGCTCTTTTCTTGAAGGTCCCTAAGTCGTATCGGTCAGGAAAAACCGTTGGTGGTAAACTATTCCACAAGGAAGTTGTGCGAGGAAGAAAACATCTTCTAAATCGCACAGTGTTGGACCGCCAATCATCCAGATGGTGTGGATGGTATCGGGAGTTCTGCCGCGATGTGCTTTCGTGAAATTTGGCGGCTGGGATTAATCCGAACAATTCCTCAGAGCATTCCCCGTGGTAAATGCGAAAGAAAATGCAAAAAGATGGAACATCTTTTCGCAGCGCCAATGAATCGAGCCGATCGGAAAGGACTCGGTCGTCGACGATTCGAGCCATTCTATGCGGTCAAGTGGATGAAGCTGGCACTGGGGAGCCCCAGCCCAGAGATGGGAACAGTATTCCATGTGAGGTCGAACCTGCGCCTTGTAAAGTTGCAGGCGTTGAGCTGGCATGAAATACTGTCCCGCTCTGCTGTGCACGCCAAGCTTTTTAGAGGCCAATTTGGCCTTCTCTTCCAAGTAACCACGAAACTGCACGTCACTCGATATGTCGACGCCGAGGATTCCGATACTGGCTGAGGCAACAAGGGGAGTACCTTGAAACTGAGGAGATACAACAAAGGGGTTCTTTTTAGCGGTAGAGGTAAACTTTAGTTACAGCCTGTGTAAAGTGCCATAGATTGCCTCATAGGGAGCATATTTGGCATAGTTTATTATTTTTAAATATTATTAGGCTCACGCTGCAGCCCGTCTTCTGATTTATTGCCATCTGTCGCCTCTTTCACCTCTTTTGCGACATCCATGGGACACGGGTATATTTGGGCGGTGAAATTTCTTACACCGATCTTTGTAGTAAAAGTTGCCTTATAAGTAAGTAACAAAAGTGCCTTTTAAAGATATAGGGAAAGGTACGAGTAAATCTCTTTCCATTTCTCGACTGTCGATAGCGGAACGTACACGAAATATGAACGCACACTTTTTTATATAGGATAATGGTATCAAACGACCACACAGTCCACCTGATGGTAAGTGGTTGCTGTAGCCCATAGATATCTACATCTATCCTCGCTTGCGAATCAAAATGCAGATGCATTGTCACCCGTGAGGACTACGATGGAATGCCTCTTTTCTAGTAAAAAGAGTCCCTGGTTCTCTACACACACCATGAGAAACACAGCAGTTTCAATATGCTATTTTACGCTGGTATTCTGTGAGAGCGTGGTACTTCCCCGGTCGAGCCTACCCATTCGTGCTACAACTATACTACTAATATAGCTGCAGCATGGCTCTACCACGTATAAAACTTCAAACAAGGAGGACTACACCTGTTATTATACTAGCTCTCAATACCCTTCAGGGCCAGAACCCAGAATAACAAGCATTGCTATTTGGAAGCAGAAATAGATAAGAAGTTGGTACCTTTCTTTTACATGGGGAAATGCTTGCAAGGTCAAGGGCGGGTTATGTCGGACTCGCACCGACTAAAACGCCATGGTGTTCCATCTTCGTCGCATCATCAGGGCCACGGGAACGTTTTCGCACACATCCGCGGCCCCACCAGTGTTGGCCGCCTCATGGCGGCCCTTCCTCGGGAGAGGACTACTCCTCCCTCGTCTCCTTCTCAGGTAAGGCGCACCAGAACACTTGACGCGCCCTTCTACGCGGCCTCCAACTTCACATGCGGAACAGACGCCCCCTAGTTCGATGCACGAAGGCCATGGGGCCAGGAAATACTAGCACTCAGATGAACCAGCCTTCTTGAACCCAGCGGCGGATCTGGTCTATGGCTCCGTTGCCAGGCAAGATTCGGCTGTAGAGGGTAGGAAGAGCGGCGCCTCGCAATACCAACACTCCTCTACCCCCGTATTCGCCCCACCACTGCATCAATTAACGGTGGTGCCCCGTCAAAGTCGCGGAGGATAGGGCGAGTGGCGCATCGCTATACGAACACCCCTCTTCCCCACCTCGGCAGCAGCGGTATTGGGAGAGGGCACCCCTCTCGCCGCAGCCCAACTACAGACATCCGAAGTGGGCTCACCAAGCCCATTCGGAGTGGCCACCTCGGGCCGGACCTACACCACGGGCCAGCCAAGGGGTGCCTCTTTGTCCACCGTGGGGGACGAAGCCGCTACTAAGACCCCCGCCACGACAAGGCGAGAACCCGTTCGGGGAGGGGGGAGGGGGGGGGGGGGGGAAGACGTTGGTACTTACTCACACGAACTTCTAGACTCAAAAGAAGTCCTACCGCAAAGTACCTATATACAGTAGCATCAAAATTTATTAAAAGCTGTAAAAATTAAATCTTTTAAAAGTTAGCAATCGTAGTCTTTCTCTTGATGATGAATAGTTTCGAGGTTAAACACGTATCGTACCATCGACGGTGGTGAGTGACGGTACTTAGACTGTTGTGTTGGGGTAGTAGTGTTGGCTTTAACGGTGGTAGTTATAGTACACGGAATTGTGGTAGGGTGTTATATAATTTTCAAACAAGGTGTGATACGGTTGTCTCAGCGAATTAATTTTCACATCTTTAATTTAGGGAAATCCAAAAAAAACACTTTCTTTGGATTCTATAAATTTGTAAAATCTGTATGATATTTTTATGTGAATAAAAGGTATTATTAATTATAGGTATATTTACTACGGCTTTTAGCAATCCATCGCTAATTTAAATTCTGAACGTGTAAAGTAGAATTCACCATATCCCACATTTTATGTTTATTTTGCATGAACTCTGCGGTAAAAGAAAACAAGGAAAAATCTAGCAGAGCCGTACATTCAAAATCGCGTGCGGTAAAATATGCTCTGAATTTTGTTATTCATGAAAAGTGCTTTGTACTATAGCAAGAGCAAGAGTTCTACTTATTACATGGTTTGAATAAACCGGATTCCGTTTCAAAGAGTGTTTGCGACCCGGGAGACCCACTCTACAAACTTCACAATAGGAAGTATCAAAATAGGAAAGAAATATGAACAGGAAAATAGGAATAGCGTTAAATTTTTGCTGACAAAAATACTCTTTCTTTTACACTAGCAGAGTCTGCGACTTCGTTCGCGTGGAATAAGAACTTTTCATATGATAATTGATAATTTATTTGTACTTTTCAATGTCGAGAAGATCGAGAAAGATCTGGATAGAAACATTGAGTTCAGTTCAGTCAGGCAAACTAACGAACGAACAAAATAGACGAACCCACAAACGAACTAACGGATGGATCCACGATCGAAACAAGAAACGAATTTGGCAAATTATACGTTTGTATTTCATAATATTGTAAGTAAACAACAAAATTACCGCATTAACGTAATCCATAATTTTCTACTGAAATTCTTTAGCCAACACTTGGTTTCTATACAATAGATAACGGATTGCTCGAAGTAAGCAAGCTCCAACTTCTTATTAGGTTTTGGCAAGCTCCGACTTCTTGTTAGCTTGTGGCAAGCTCTATATAATATAATATTAAACATACTGGAAATGAAAACAGCAATCATATGCCTATCTAAAGTTAAGTACCTAATTAAAATAACAAAAGAATATGAAATTGCGTATCTATATTATGTCCTGCAAACAAGTGAAAAATAAGACTATACTCAATCAAACAGATTTTTTGACCTTTGAATATATAAAAGGTTTGATCAGGTCCAAAATCAGTTGGATTTTCAATCGATATATTCTAAGTAACAACCCGGAGCGGTGATTTTAGCTGTGTTTCATCCATGTGGCTCAGAAAACACTTAAAGCAGTTGGCTCTTCACTGATCTCTTTATATTGTATAGGTGAAGGATTTAGGCATTGCCATTGACTCTCAGATGCGATTCACTAACCACATTAACAACACCATAAATATATCTTTAAGAATGTTAGCTTTTATTTTCAGAAATACGAGTACCAAAGATTTTTAGTCGGCTTTAGCGTTAAAAGCTCTCTATTTTGCACAGGTTCGCAGTCATGTGGATTATTGTTCAGTCGTATGGTACCCTTCTCATCAAAATAATATTCAGCGGATAGAAAGAATCCAAAAAAGATTTTTAAATTAAATATCTTATGTAAGTGGCGTTCATCGTACAATTCACAGATACTCTGAAAGATTAGGTTATTTTGAAATTTGTAGTGTTATGCTACTTACTTATCATTTTACATTATTTTAAATTCATTTTTCCATTCTGTTTCGATTTTCTTCATTCACTTCAAAACTGGATATTTTACATCACCTTTATTTCCATAGGATCCTGTAACGATTTTAAACCATAAGAACACAACAACAAACCATTTCTACTTCGTATTTTCACATTATCAGCACTTTTAAATTGGTGTCAATGGAGTCTACCTTTTTTCGATCTTTTAGTTAGTTTTCCGTAACTCTACAATCTCGGGCTTTGTGTGGGCAGTTGCGCTACCTTTTTTCCTATATCAATAATATCTCATTTTCCACTTAAATCTTGCCGTTTTCTTATTACAAGCCTAAAACCAAAATTTGACATGTTTTGACATTGTTGTTTATTTGGTCTCCATAGCAATTATATTCAAATTTGCTACCGGTCTGTTGTTTCTATTTCGATAATTCCACATAAATACTCTTTTCTCTTGACCATTTACAAAAAATTTGCGTTTAATTTAAATAACTTTTCCGTTCTCTCTAGAAAGGTATAAAAGCCGAACAATCGGTGAAGAAATTCAGTCTTGCTTCAGTTCTCGAATTGGAAGCATATTCTAAAGGCCTTATCCCGGGGCCGCACTGCCCCGGGATCCTGCAAGCCTCTGTCCTGCCAGAAGCCACTGGACTCTACGAACCTCTGCTCTACTTGAAGTCGCTGGACTCTACAAACCGTTGCTCTGCCTGAAGTCGCCGGGATCTTACAAGTCACTGCTCTACCTGGAGTCGCCGGAACCTGCAAACCTCTGTTCCGCCTGAAGTCACCGGAACCTGCAAACCTCTGTCCCGCCTGCAGTCACCGGATCCTGCAGGCTTCTGTGTTGTCTGAAGCCGCTGAGGATCCTGCAAGCCCCTGTCTGGCCTGAAATCGCCGGATCATGCAATTACCACATTCACCGGAGGTCGTAGCCTAGAGACGCCCACGCCTTCTCACCTACGCCGTGCGTGCTCGTTCCAGGCGCTGAGAGCACACCTTGGATCTTCAGACTCAGCTTCGGCACTAATCTCTTTTTTTATTACTTTTTTTTAAATAATCTGTAAATCGTATCATCCATCCTCATATTCATACTCCATTTTTGTAATATAAAATTGTACATATTTTTGAATCTTAAATATATTTTTTGCTTTTGTTGTATTTTTGTTGTTTTGTTGTTCTTAGGTTAGATTCTTTTTGTTCTTTATTGTCGCTTCACGACAAATTTTATCATTGGAGCAGCGAAAGAATTTGCTATCTATAAGCTTTTTACATAAAGTACTTAAGAATAAAGTGGATTGTCCATCCCTCCTATCACAAATTAACTTGAAGGTGCCCAGAGTTTCAGCAAATTTGTGTAATACCAGTCCCTTTAGTCAATAGCAAAAACTATGGTAACAACTCTCCTCTATGTCAATGATGAGAAAATACAGTGATATATTCGTTAAATGCAACATAGCTCTCTTTAGTGATAGTCTATGTTCCTTAAAAACGAAAATATTTCTATACTACACTCAAACTGAAAATTAAAACTTTAAATTATACAACTTTAAATAATAAAACTTTATAACTTTAAATTATACAATGTTAAGCTCTTCACCAAATTATAATCTTACCTGTATTGCATAGAATAGTGTCTTTATGTTTATATCTTATTTTATTATATAAGATAGAAGATATTTTTCAATCTAAAGTAAAGTAAAGTAAATTTGTAGCCTATTTACGTCCCACTGCTGGGCACAGGCCTCCTCTCATTTCTGAGAGGGTTTTAGGGTAAGGAAATGTCCGCTGGTGGCTAACCGCTGGCTTAGCGGTTAGCCACCGTAGAGTCTATATCACCTGAGGATGCCTCGTGTAGAGGCGAAACACGTGTCGTATTGTCGTCAGAGGTGTGTCTGGCCTAGTGTAGTGGTGTTGGGAGTAGCGGTGCTGGGATTAGTGGTGACGGGGATAGTGCACGCAATTGAGGGAGGGCGGGAGGTGCTTCTTCATACTAGGTAAGACACATCATTTTATTTTATAACCCGGATATTTGCGAAGTAAATTTTTGTAAAAGCTTTTATATAATGGATTTCCGCAAAGTAACGCCTGATTCTATTAATTATATTAAAAAAATCTGACTGTCTGCTGGCTCAAGCTGCCGTAAAAATCTTTATAAAACTTCATAATGAGACACATGTCATTTCATGTCATCAACATCACGTTAAAATATTTTTAAATAAATTATTGTAAGAATAAATTCATAATATACTTGACACTGCCAAAATTAGAACAGTACGTTACCAAAGAAAAAAACCCTCACAGGAATGAGGGGATGTCTGTACCCGGCAGTGGGACCTAGTTGTAGCTTAACTAACTTAAGTAACCACGAAACTGCACGTCACTCGATATGTCGACGCCGAGGATTCCGATACTGGCTGAGGCAACAAGGGGAGTACCTTGAAACTGAGGAGATACGACAAAGGGGTTCTTTTTAGCGGTAGAGGTAAACTTTAGTTACAGCCTGTGTAAAGTGCCATAGATTGCCTCATAGGGAGCATATTTGGCATAGTTTATTATTTTTAAATATTATTAGGCTCACGCTGCAGCCCGTCTTCTGATTTATTGCCATCTGTCGCCTCTTTCACCTCTTTTGCGACATCCATGGGCCACGGGTATATTTGGGCGGTGAAATTTCTTACACCGATCTTTGTAGTAAAAGTTGCCTTATAAGTAAGTAACAAAAGTGCCTTTTAAAGATATAGGGAAAGGTACGAGTAAATCTCTTTCCATTTCTCGACTGTCGATAGCGGAACGTACACGAAATATGAACGCACACTTTTTTATATAGGATAATGGTATCAAACGACCACACAGTCCACCTGATGGTAAGTGGTTGCTGTAGCCCATAGATATCTACATCTATCGTCGCTTGCGAATCAAAATGCAGATGCATTGTCACCCGTGAGGACTACGATGGAATGCCTCTTTTCTAGTAAAAAGAGTCCCTGGTTCTCTACACACACCATGAGAAACACAGCAGTTTCAATATGCTATTTTACGCTGGTATTCTGTGAGAGCGTGGTACTTCCCCGGTCGAGCCTACCCATTCGTGCTACAACTATACTACTAATATAGCTGCAGCATGGCTCTACCACGTATAAAACTTCAAACAAGGAGGACTACACCTGTTATTATACTAGCTCTCAATACCCTTCAGGGCCAGAACCCAGAATAACAAGCATTGCTATTTGGAAGCAGAAATAGATAAGAAGTTGGTACCTTTCTTTTACATGGGGAAATGCTTGCAAGGTCAAGGGCGGGTTATGTCGGACTCGCACCGACTAAAACGCCATGGTGTTCCATCTTCGTCGCATCATCAGGGCCACGGGAACGTTTTCGCACACATCCGCGGCCCCACCAGTGTTGGCCGCCTCATGGCGGCCCTTCCTCGGGAGAGGACTACTCCTCCCTCGTCTCCTTCTCAGGTAAGGCGCACCAGAACACTTGACGCGCCCTTCTACGTGGCCTCCAACTTCACATGCGGAACAGACGCCCCCTAGTTCGATGCACGAAGGCCATGGGGCCAGGAAATACTAGCACTCAGATGAACCAGCCTTCTTGAACCCAGCGGCGGATCTGGTCTATGGCTCCGTTGCCAGGCAAGATTCGGCTGTAGAGGGTAGGAAGAGCGGCGCCTCGCAATACCAACACTCCTCTACCCCCGTATTCGCCCCACCACTGCATCAATTAACGGTGGTGCCCCGTCAAAGTCGCGGAGGATAGGGCGAGTGGCGCATCGCTATACGAACACCCCTCTTCCCCACCTCGGCAGCAGCGGTATTGGGAGAGGGCACCCCTCTCGCCGCAGCCCAACTACAGACATCCGAAGTGGGCTCACCAAGCCCATTCGGAGTGGCCACCTCGGGCCGGACCTACACCACGGGCCAGCCAAGGGGTGCCTCTTTGTCCACCGTGGGGGACGAAGCCGCTACTAAGACCCCCGCCACGACAAGGCGAGAACCCGTTCGGGGAGGGGGGAGGGGGGGGGGGAAGACGTTGGTACTTACTCACACGAACTTCTAGACTCAAAAGAAGTCCTACCGCAAAGTACCTATATACAGTAGCATCAAAATTTATTAAAAGCTGTAAAAATTAAATCTTTTAAAAGTTAGCAATCGTAGTCTTTCTCTTGATGATGAATAGTTTCGAGGTTAAACACGTATCGTACCATCGACGGTGGTGAGTGACGGTACTTAGACTGTTGTGTTGGGGTAGTAGTGTTGGCTTTAACGGTGGTAGTTATAGTACACGGAATTGTGGTAGGGAGTTATATAATTTTCAAACAAGGTGTGATACGGTTGTCTCAGCGAATTAATTTTCACATCTTTAATTTAGGGAAATCCAAAAAAAAAAAACACTTTCTTTGGATTCTATAAATTTGTAAAATCTGTATGATATTTTTATGTGAATAAAAGGTATTATTAATTATAGGTATATTTACTACGGCTTTTAGCAATCCATCGCTAATTTAAATTCTGAACGTGTAAAGTAGAATTCACCATATCCCACATTTTATGTTTATTTTGCATGAACTCTGCGGTAAAAGAAAACAAGGAAAAATCTAGCAGAGCCGTACATTCAAAATCGCGTGCGGTAAAATATGCTCTGAATTTTGTTATTCATGAAAAGTGCTTTGTACTATAGCAAGAGCAAGAGTTCTACTTATTACATGGTTTGAATAAACCGGATTCCGTTTCAAAGAGTGTTTGCGACCCGGGAGACCCACTCTACAAACTTCACAATAGGAAGTATCAAAATAGGAAAGAAATATGAACAGGAAAATAGGAATAGCGTTAAATTTTTGCTGACAAAAATACTCTTTCTTTTACACTAGCAGAGTCTGCGACTTCGTTCGCGTGGAATAAGAACTTTTCATATGATAATTGATAATTTATTTGTACTTTTCAATGTCGAGAAGATCGAGAAAGATCTGGATAGAAACATTGAGTTCAGTTCAGTCAGGCAAACTAACGAACGAACAAAATAGATGAACCCACAAACGAACTAACGGATGGATCCACGATCGAAACAAGAAACGAATTTGGCAAATTATACGTTTGTATTTCATAATATTGTAAGTAAACAACAAAATTACCGCATTAACGTAATCCATAATTTTCTACTGAAATTCTTTAGCCAACACTTGGTTTCTATACAATAGATAACGGATTGCTCGAAGTAAGCAAGCTCCAACTTCTTATTAGGTTTTGGCAAGCTCCGACTTCTTGTTAGCTTGTGGCAAGCTCTATATAATATAATATTAAACATACTGGAAATGAAAACAGCAATCATATGCCTATCTAAAGTTAAGTACCTAATTAAAATAACAAAAGAATATGAAATTGCGTATCTATATTATGTCCTGCAAACAAGTGAAAAATAAGACTATACTCAATCAAACAGATTTTTTGACCTTTGAATATATAAAAGGTTTGATCAGGTCCAAAATCAGTTGGATTTTCAATCGATATATTCTAAGTAACAACCCGGAGCGGTGATTTTAGCTGTGTTTCATCCATGTGGTTCAGAAAACACTTAAAGCAGTTGGCTCTTCACTGATCTCTTTATATTGTATAGGTGAAGGATTTAGGCATTGCCATTGACTCTCAGATGCGATTCACTAACCACATTAACAACACCATAAATATATCTTTAAGAATGTTAGCTTTTATTTTCAGAAATACGAGTACCAAAGATTTTTAGTCGGCTTTAGCGTTAAAAGCTCTCTATTTTGCACAGGTTCGCAGTCATGTGGATTATTGTTCAGTCGTATGGTACCCTTCTCATCAAAATAATATTCAGCGGATAGAAAGAATCCAAAAAAGATTTTTAAATTAAATATCTTATGTAAGTGGCGTTCATCGTACAATTCACAGATACTCTGAAAGATTAGGTTATTTTGAAATTTGTAGTGTTATGCTACTTACTTATCATTTTACATTATTTTAAATTCATTTTTCCATTCTGTTTCGATTTTCTTCATTCACTTCAAAACTGGATATTTTACATCACCTTTATTTCCATAGGATCCTGTAACGATTTTAAACCATAAGAACACAATAACAAACCATTTCTACTTCGTATTTTCACATTATCAGCACTTTTAAATTGGTGTCAATGGAGTCTACCTTTTTTCGATCTTTTAGTTAGTTTTCCGTAACTCTACAATCTCGGGCTTTGTGTGGGCAGTTGCGCTACCTTTTTTCCTATATCAATAATATCTCATTTTCCACTTAAATCTTGCCGTTTTCTTATTACAAGCCTAAAACCAAAATTTGACATGTTTTGACATTGTTGTTTATTTGGTCTCCATAGCAATTATATTCAAATTTGCTACCGGTCTGTTGTTTCTATTTCGATAATTCCACATAAATACTCTTTTCTCTTGACCATTTACAAAAAATTTGCGTTTAATTTAAATAACTTTTCCGTTCTCTCTAGAAAGGTATAAAAGCCGAACAATCGGTGAAGAAATTCAGTCTTGCTTCAGTTCTCGAATTGGAAGCATATTCTAAAGGCCTTATCCCGGGGCCGCACTGCCCCGGGATCCTGCAAGCCTCTGTCCTGCCAGAAGCCACTGGACTCTACGAACCTCTGCTCTACTTGAAGTCGCTGGACTCTACAAACCGTTGCTCTGCCTGAAGTCGCCGGGATCTTACAAGTCACTGCTCTACCTGGAGTCGCCGGAACCTGCAAACCTCTGTTCCGCCTGAAGTCACCGGAACCTGCAAACCTCTGTCCCGCCTGCAGTCACCGGATCCTGCAGGCTTCTGTGTTGTCTGAAGCCGCTGAGGATCCTGCAAGCCCCTGTCTGGCCTGAAATCGCCGGATCATGCAATTACCACATTCACCGGAGGTCGTAGCCTAGAGACGCCCACGCCTTCTCACCTACGCCGTGCGTGCTCGTTCCAGGCGCTGAGAGCACACCTTGGATCTTCAGACTCAGCTTCGGCACTAATCTCTTTTTTTATTACTTTTTTTTAAATAATCTGTAAATCGCATCATCCATCCTCATATTCATACTCCATTTTTGTAATATAAAATTGTACATATTTTTGAATCTTAAATATATTTTTTGCTTTTGTTGTATTTTTGTTGTTTTGTTGTTCTTAGGTTAGATTCTTTTTGTTCTTTATTGTCGCTTCACGACAAATTTTATCATTGGAGCAGCGAAAGAATTTGCTATCTATAAGCTTTTTACATAAAGTACTTAAGAATAAAGTGGATTGTCCATCCCTCCTATCACAAATTAACTTGAAGGTGCCCAGAGTTTCAGCAAATTTGTGTAATACCAGTCCCTTTAGTCAATAGCAAAAACTATGGTAACAACTCTCCTCTATGTCAATGATGAGAAAATACAGTGATATATTCGTTAAATGCAACATAGCTCTCTTTAGTGATAGTCTATGTTCCTTAAAAACGAAAATATTTCTATACTACACTCAAACTGAAAATTAAAACTTTAAATTATACAACTTTAAATAATAAAACTTTATAACTTTAAATTATACAATGTTAAGCTCTTCACCAAATTATAATCTTACCTGTATTGCATAGAATAGTGTCTTTATGTTTATATCTTATTTTATTATATAAGATAGAAGATATTTTTCAATCTAAAGTAAAGTAAAGTAAATTTGTAGCCTATTTACGTCCCACTGCTGGGCACAGGCCTCCTCTCATTTCTGAGAGGGTTTTAGGGTAAGGAAATGTCCGCTGGTGGCTAACCGCTGGCTTAGCGGTTAGCCACCGTAGAGTCTATATCACCTGAGGATGCCTCGTGTAGAGGCGAAACACGTGTCGTATTGTCGTCAGAGGTGTGTCTGGCCTAGTGTAGTGGTGTTGGGAGTAGCGGTGCTGGGATTAGTGGTGACGGGGATAGTGCACGCAATTGAGGGAGGGCGGGAGGTGCTTCTTCATACTAGGTAAGACACATCATTTTATTTTATAACCCGGATATTTGCGAAGTAAATTTTTGTAAAAGCTTTTATATAATGGATTTCCGCAAAGTAACGCCTGATTCTATTAATTATATTAAAAAAATCTGACTGTCTGCTGGCTCAAGCTGCCGTAAAAATCTTTATAAAACTTCATAATGAGACACATGTCATTTCATGTCATCAACATCACGTTAAAATATTTTTAAATAAATTATTGTAAGAATAAATTCATAATATACTTGACACTGCCAAAATTAGAACAGTACGTTACCAAAGAAAAAAACCCTCACAGGAATGAGGGGATGTCTGTACCCGGCAGTGGGACCTAGTTGTAGCTTAACTAACTTAAGTAACCACGAAACTGCACGTCACTCGATATGTCGACGCCGAGGATTCCGATACTGGCTGAGGCAACAAGGGGAGTACCTTGAAACTGAGGAGATACGACAAAGGGGTTCTTTTTAGCGGTAGAGGTAAACTTTAGTTACAGCCTGTGTAAAGTGCCATAGATTGCCTCATAGGGAGCATATTTGGCATAGTTTATTATTTTTAAATATTATTAGGCTCACGCTGCAGCCCGTCTTCTGATTTATTGCCATCTGTCGCCTCTTTCACCTCTTTTGCGACATCCATGGGCCACGGGTATATTTGGGCGGTGAAATTTCTTACACCGATCTTTGTAGTAAAAGTTGCCTTATAAGTAAGTAACAAAAGTGCCTTTTAAAGATATAGGGAAAGGTACGAGTAAATCTCTTTCCATTTCTCGACTGTCGATAGCGGAACGTACACGAAATATGAACGCACACTTTTTTATATAGGATAATGGTATCAAACGACCACACAGTCCACCTGATGGTAAGTGGTTGCTGTAGCCCATAGATATCTACATCTATCGTCGCTTGCGAATCAAAATGCAGATGCATTGTCACCCGTGAGGACTACGATGGAATGCCTCTTTTCTAGTAAAAAGAGTCCCTGGTTCTCTACACACACCATGAGAAACACAGCAGTTTCAATATGCTATTTTACGCTGGTATTCTGTGAGAGCGTGGTACTTCCCCGGTCGAGCCTACCCATTCGTGCTACAACTATACTACTAATATAGCTGCAGCATGGCTCTACCACGTATAAAACTTCAAACAAGGAGGACTACACCTGTTATTATACTAGCTCTCAATACCCTTCAGGGCCAGAACCCAGAATAACAAGCATTGCTATTTGGAAGCAGAAATAGATAAGAAGTTGGTACCTTTCTTTTACATGGGGAAATGCTTGCAAGGTCAAGGGCGGGTTATGTCGGACTCGCACCGACTAAAACGCCATGGTGTTCCATCTTCGTCGCATCATCAGGGCCACGGGAACGTTTTCGCACACATCCGCGGCCCCACCAGTGTTGGCCGCCTCATGGCGGCCCTTCCTCGGGAGAGGACTACTCCTCCCTCGTCTCCTTCTCAGGTAAGGCGCACCAGAACACTTGACGCGCCCTTCTACGTGGCCTCCAACTTCACATGCGGAACAGACGCCCCCTAGTTCGATGCACGAAGGCCATGGGGCCAGGAAATACTAGCACTCAGATGAACCAGCCTTCTTGAACCCAGCGGCGGATCTGGTCTATGGCTCCGTTGCCAGGCAAGATTCGGCTGTAGAGGGTAGGAAGAGCGGCGCCTCGCAATACCAACACTCCTCTACCCCCGTATTCGCCCCACCACTGCATCAATTAACGGTGGTGCCCCGTCAAAGTCGCGGAGGATAGGGCGAGTGGCGCATCGCTATACGAACACCCCTCTTCCCCACCTCGGCAGCAGCGGTATTGGGAGAGGGCACCCCTCTCGCCGCAGCCCAACTACAGACATCCGAAGTGGGCTCACCAAGCCCATTCGGAGTGGCCACCTCGGGCCGGACCTACACCACGGGCCAGCCAAGGGGTGCCTCTTTGTCCACCGTGGGGGACGAAGCCGCTACTAAGACCCCCGCCACGACAAGGCGAGAACCCGTTCGGGGAGGGGGGAGGGGGGGGGGGAAGACGTTGGTACTTACTCACACGAACTTCTAGACTCAAAAGAAGTCCTACCGCAAAGTACCTATATACAGTAGCATCAAAATTTATTAAAAGCTGTAAAAATTAAATCTTTTAAAAGTTAGCAATCGTAGTCTTTCTCTTGATGATGAATAGTTTCGAGGTTAAACACGTATCGTACCATCGACGGTGGTGAGTGACGGTACTTAGACTGTTGTGTTGGGGTAGTAGTGTTGGCTTTAACGGTGGTAGTTATAGTACACGGAATTGTGGTAGGGAGTTATATAATTTTCAAACAAGGTGTGATACGGTTGTCTCAGCGAATTAATTTTCACATCTTTAATTTAGGGAAATCCAAAAAAAAAAAACACTTTCTTTGGATTCTATAAATTTGTAAAATCTGTATGATATTTTTATGTGAATAAAAGGTATTATTAATTATAGGTATATTTACTACGGCTTTTAGCAATCCATCGCTAATTTAAATTCTGAACGTGTAAAGTAGAATTCACCATATCCCACATTTTATGTTTATTTTGCATGAACTCTGCGGTAAAAGAAAACAAGGAAAAATCTAGCAGAGCCGTACATTCAAAATCGCGTGCGGTAAAATATGCTCTGAATTTTGTTATTCATGAAAAGTGCTTTGTACTATAGCAAGAGCAAGAGTTCTACTTATTACATGGTTTGAATAAACCGGATTCCGTTTCAAAGAGTGTTTGCGACCCGGGAGACCCACTCTACAAACTTCACAATAGGAAGTATCAAAATAGGAAAGAAATATGAACAGGAAAATAGGAATAGCGTTAAATTTTTGCTGACAAAAATACTCTTTCTTTTACACTAGCAGAGTCTGCGACTTCGTTCGCGTGGAATAAGAACTTTTCATATGATAATTGATAATTTATTTGTACTTTTCAATGTCGAGAAGATCGAGAAAGATCTGGATAGAAACATTGAGTTCAGTTCAGTCAGGCAAACTAACGAACGAACAAAATAGATGAACCCACAAACGAACTAACGGATGGATCCACGATCGAAACAAGAAACGAATTTGGCAAATTATACGTTTGTATTTCATAATATTGTAAGTAAACAACAAAATTACCGCATTAACGTAATCCATAATTTTCTACTGAAATTCTTTAGCCAACACTTGGTTTCTATACAATAGATAACGGATTGCTCGAAGTAAGCAAGCTCCAACTTCTTATTAGGTTTTGGCAAGCTCCGACTTCTTGTTAGCTTGTGGCAAGCTCTATATAATATAATATTAAACATACTGGAAATGAAAACAGCAATCATATGCCTATCTAAAGTTAAGTACCTAATTAAAATAACAAAAGAATATGAAATTGCGTATCTATATTATGTCCTGCAAACAAGTGAAAAATAAGACTATACTCAATCAAACAGATTTTTTGACCTTTGAATATATAAAAGGTTTGATCAGGTCCAAAATCAGTTGGATTTTCAATCGATATATTCTAAGTAACAACCCGGAGCGGTGATTTTAGCTGTGTTTCATCCATGTGGTTCAGAAAACACTTAAAGCAGTTGGCTCTTCACTGATCTCTTTATATTGTATAGGTGAAGGATTTAGGCATTGCCATTGACTCTCAGATGCGATTCACTAACCACATTAACAACACCATAAATATATCTTTAAGAATGTTAGCTTTTATTTTCAGAAATACGAGTACCAAAGATTTTTAGTCGGCTTTAGCGTTAAAAGCTCTCTATTTTGCACAGGTTCGCAGTCATGTGGATTATTGTTCAGTCGTATGGTACCCTTCTCATCAAAATAATATTCAGCGGATAGAAAGAATCCAAAAAAGATTTTTAAATTAAATATCTTATGTAAGTGGCGTTCATCGTACAATTCACAGATACTCTGAAAGATTAGGTTATTTTGAAATTTGTAGTGTTATGCTACTTACTTATCATTTTACATTATTTTAAATTCATTTTTCCATTCTGTTTCGATTTTCTTCATTCACTTCAAAACTGGATATTTTACATCACCTTTATTTCCATAGGATCCTGTAACGATTTTAAACCATAAGAACACAATAACAAACCATTTCTACTTCGTATTTTCACATTATCAGCACTTTTAAATTGGTGTCAATGGAGTCTACCTTTTTTCGATCTTTTAGTTAGTTTTCCGTAACTCTACAATCTCGGGCTTTGTGTGGGCAGTTGCGCTACCTTTTTTCCTATATCAATAATATCTCATTTTCCACTTAAATCTTGCCGTTTTCTTATTACAAGCCTAAAACCAAAATTTGACATGTTTTGACATTGTTGTTTATTTGGTCTCCATAGCAATTATATTCAAATTTGCTACCGGTCTGTTGTTTCTATTTCGATAATTCCACATAAATACTCTTTTCTCTTGACCATTTACAAAAAATTTGCGTTTAATTTAAATAACTTTTCCGTTCTCTCTAGAAAGGTATAAAAGCCGAACAATCGGTGAAGAAATTCAGTCTTGCTTCAGTTCTCGAATTGGAAGCATATTCTAAAGGCCTTATCCCGGGGCCGCACTGCCCCGGGATCCTGCAAGCCTCTGTCCTGCCAGAAGCCACTGGACTCTACGAACCTCTGCTCTACTTGAAGTCGCTGGACTCTACAAACCGTTGCTCTGCCTGAAGTCGCCGGGATCTTACAAGTCACTGCTCTACCTGGAGTCGCCGGAACCTGCAAACCTCTGTTCCGCCTGAAGTCACCGGAACCTGCAAACCTCTGTCCCGCCTGCAGTCACCGGATCCTGCAGGCTTCTGTGTTGTCTGAAGCCGCTGAGGATCCTGCAAGCCCCTGTCTGGCCTGAAATCGCCGGATCATGCAAAATAAGTGGTTGCTGTGGCCCATAGACATCTACATCTATCCTCGTTTGCGAATCAAAATGCAGATGCGTTGTCACCCGTGAGGACTAAGATGGAATGCCTCTTTTCCAGTAAAAAGGGTCTCCGGTTCTCTACACTCACCATACGAACCACAGCAGTGTTAAACTTCTATTTTACGCTGGTATTCTGTGAGAGCGTGGTCCTTCCCCGGTCGAGCCGACCCATTCGTGCTACAACTATACTACTAATATAGCTGCAGCATGGCTCTACCACGTAAAGTGTTGATACAATTATAATAACTTTATCAATACTTTTACTGTTGTATTTGGCACTGTTTAAAACATCTTTGATGTCGTTGAGGTCCACACCGCGAAGATCGACTTTGCTGTTCTCCATCTTGATTTTCTGTTGTAGCTCAGGCATGGTAAGGTCTAAACAGTAAGCTGGCTTTATTTTATATCGGATAGATATTTAAAATTTTGAAATCCTGTTTTAAAACTTAAATTATATTTAAAAATTTTAGTAACATGTACATTTTGTTTCACTAAAAGCGTCCTTAAAGTAATAATAAATTTACCTTCCTCTTAGGGCTTTCCTCGGGCAAGATATTCTCCTTTAATACATGCAATCATATTACGTTGGGCGCAAACTTACTTTGAAATATCCAATCAAAAATATACGATCTTAGATTTTGTATATTGCCCGCCGAATATACTTCTCATATAATATTCTATTTTATATAAAAATACATAGTGATCTTAACACGAGCGTATTAAAATTAACTTATAATTAAAAAGTAAGAGCCAAATTCAAAGAACTAAAAAAAAATACAAAAAATTATGAAATCGTGGCTTTATTTTTTCTATTTTATTGTGTACTAGGGAATATCAATCTAAGTGTCATCTAAATAGTTAAATTAAAAATCCGTATCTAATAATACGGGATTTTTCCACAACTAGGAGAGGAATTTTTCGAAACACGTCTGTTTTATAAGTTTAGAGCATGTAGTTAGATTAAACATAACGTATTTGCCAATATCAAGATGAAATGCTGCTAAATCAAAATGACTTATTGGCTCGACCTCTAAAAAATACTTAGACTTTTGTTCAAATAACATATTTTTATTCTGTTATACGTGTCGGATTATCTTCGGCATATTTGTACAATGTTTTATAGAATAATAACATCGTGTTTTTGTTACATTCAATGTACTCACTAGCAGAAAACGAGTTCTAACCTTAGTTTGTAGAACAAATATTAGTCAAAATTGGATATGTAGACAAAATTCAGCAGAAGGAAATATCCAACCCAATACCAAAGCAAATACCAACTAAAAATGGCTACTATGGCAAATATCTAGCGCCTGAGGCACTTTATGTATGAGGCATATGTAGGAGGCTTATGTTCAGCGTTGGACTGTTGATAGGCTGTAAAGATAACGGTAATAAGATATTCTAAGCAGACTACTCAACAGATATAATATGGATATAGTTTAGTCGATACTAAAATATTACACTTAATTTTAAATATGCACTAAGATAGAATGCCACGTAAGTTGTTAGAAAAAAATTCTCGGTTCTTATTATTAACTAAACGAGGTCAGCATTTTGCTTATTATTTTACGCTGATTTTGTGTGTGAGAGTGGTCCTCTTTCGATAGTGCCAACATATTCGTGCTGCAGCCATTATTCGCTGCAGTATAGCTCTAGCACATACTCAAAAATAATTTACATTTAAATATTGAAAATGTAAAAAAATAACCATTATATTCCATTATTACATGAAATGTACAAATGTGTTTGAACATTTAGAATTTTGCAATTCAATTCACTAGAACGGAAAATATAAAAGTAATATTCCGAATACCATTTGACGCCAACATTTGACCATGTTGGATTGGATTTTGAGTGGTATAGTCTGGTTTTGCGACGCGTTTCTAACACTGCAACGTAGTCTACCGGAACTCACTGCGTCCATCGATGCTGGAACTAATATAACTGCAATATGACACTACCGTGTAAATATAAATTATAATAGCACGTAAGAAAACTATAAAGATATTCAAAGTGTTGAAGCTATAGTCCATATACCCCACTGCTGGGAACAGGCCTCCCTCATCCTCACAGGATCATATACTCGTACACGCAGGGATAAACATGCAGGGATTCTTATGATGTTTCACTTCACTCATTTAAAATTGTAATTAATCAAATCCCGAGTTACTCAAGTGCTATAATATTTACGGCGAGTAGTCCCTGAAGTCTTTCTTGAAATAAGTATTAGAACTTAACTCTTAGTTGTAAATGCCGTACAATTTGTGCAATAATTTAACGTCAGTATTGCGACACTTCTCGCCACATTTCCTCAGGTCAAGTCCCACACGATGACAGGAGACTGATACGCGGTATAGACGCTTATACTTTTCAAAACTAACACAAGTTACAATTACATTCAATTCACTTGTCAGTGAGAAATTATTGCACTAAGGGTTTTATTCGCACTTGTGCCGTTTTATGGGGACAATGTGAGTAGAAAATCGTTCATCCCCTTTTCACTATCGGACAACTAGACATTCGCCGAGTTAACTCCTTTATTATCGACATTTCACGCATTCGAACTAAATGGTTTGTCTAGTCTTTCGTAATGCGTGTAGCAAAGGAGAGCAATCATTTGCCCGCGTCTGCCTTTCCGTCTAATTACAATGTGGATGTCTTTCAGAAAAAATTGAATAGGCTTTTATTATGCTAAGGCTGTGCGGTTTACCATCTTTGGCTTCATTACCACTTACAACCCATTGAAATTGTAGACGAACACTGGCTTATAAATCATGACAAACAATTCGTTACAGAAATTAAAAAAATAGGAAAACATGAATATTAACTATCGAGTAAACAGTTTAATTGTGGGGACTGGGCTTTAAAAGACAGGCTATCCTAGATTGGAGCAACTCGATAATAATATGCATTGTAACATTCTTTCTTAATAAATAAATTTTAATTTAAATAAAAAAATGATAGACGGTTTTACTGGGATTGCAAATTCGCCAGCCAAGTATGGTGCATACAGCAACTACTTTCCTCTGTGTATGAGTTTCCGTGTGCTGGCGGAATAAGACATACACGAACTGAGGGATGCCCTATTTCGTGTCATAGGTACTGTGAGAGGCGCTGAATAAAAATCTTATAGCTTCCGTAAGATGACGGTATAACCATCTCATTTCAGATCTGAGACGGGCAGTAACGTCAAAAGGCAATATGATCACCTACCCTCCCGAGCAACCTCCCTACAACCATGAAGTCAAAGTCTAAAGTCCATGTTAATCAATGGATTTTAATAGGTCAACAGAAAAGCACGATATTGTGCCCTATAATGAACCATATCAAAATGATTACTTGTATTTACACGAATACTACATATTGAATTAAACTCATTTTATGATTTCATCGCATTTAATTTTAATTTATTTTAAAATACCAATGCAAAATGTTTAGTCCGAAAATATAATCTCAGATTCATAAGAATGATCTAAGAATATAATAACGTAAAGAGGCGGTATCCGTAAATAAATTACAACTTTAAAATATATTTATATTTAGGGCAAGTAAACAAATGAAACAGATACCAGAAACATTTTTATTATTAACTGGCTGTCCGATTTTTTAGATATCGGTTGAGGCTGGATTTTCTGGAAGGTTTTTGTACGAAATTTATTAAAGAACTCCGAGAATTTAAATTAATACAATATCATGATAATATTAGACAGGTTGCCGCGTATTGAGGTGGGGCACTACGTTGAAGATTAAAATAAAAATGATTTTGTGAGATTTTGAATTAGCTAAAGTATTAAAGGCATTATTTAATTTTGTTTTCTCCAAAATAAATGCCGAGAGTTTTCGAGCAAATTTCGCTTTATTAATCTATTCAATATGGCCTGTCAAAAGTCTACCGTTTAACATAGCCCTCCCTCAAAGATTGTCTCATAGAGATAATAATTGCCGTTTGGCAGGCGAGTTGGCAACCGCAGTTATTTATTATTTTGAGTTGTTTTCATAAAAAGGTTTATGATTATCAAAAGATTAGATAAAGGAAAGTTAAAGGTCTCGAGTGGAAAACTCCGGTAAGCGAAGAACCCCACTAGATTGAGTATAGATCTGGTATGATATACAGGAAGTCGATGGATGCAGGTGGCTCAGGACAGTGCTTTATGGTATTCCTTGGAGGAGGCCTATATTCAACAGTGGACATGTTAAGGGTTGTAATGATGATGATGATGATGATGAGATTTTGTTAATATGACTGCCACTCATATCCTGTTTCATTACTTCTGACGACTTTTACGACACCTACGGAATAATTATGAGTTAGTGTATTTTCTTATGCCGCCATTACACGGCTAAAATTTCAACCTGTACAATGTATTTTATAATACGTACTGTATTCAATAAATAGCTGTCAAACTATTGATTATATAAACTAATATTAAGATCTAATTTCTAATATTAAGAGTAGAATCTAAATATAAAGATCCACAAGTAAGGTCACTATTATTGTGAAACTATTTATTATAATCATAATATTAAGATTCATCACTTTCAATAAATCATTCATCTGTCTGCAAACTTTTAAGAAGTTTTAAAGTTTCTGTTATTTAATGGAATAGATGTGTAAAGAGCTAAGTTAGTAAAAAATTTTTGAACCTAATTAAATCATCTTTAAAACTAAATTTATTGGACTTTGGTAAAAAACTTTGTTTACTGGTGATAGGATTTCTTTTCTGCTTAGAAGACGGCCTTGGTAGGCACCCCCCTTTTATTTCTGCCGTCCAATAGGAGTGCTTGCATGTCCTATAGAAAGCTAATATAATTATAAACTGTGAGACATTTCAGAGACATTTCATCTTGTCCTCAGAGATGATAACGCATTTTTAGCTTTCTTAGTTTGGGGTTGGCTGCACGCATCTTTATTCACGAGTCAGTTCACCAATAGACTTAAAAACGTAAAAATCTATCACGCGGACTTTACAGTGAAACACTATTTCATATTTAAAGTTGAAACTTGTTCCACTGCTGGGCACAGTCTCACTTCTGAGAGGGTTTTAGTACAAGGAAATGTCCGCCGCGCTGCCCCAATGCGTGTTGGCGAACTTCACATGACTTCGAATTATTTTTTGCTAAATATATTATTATACATTTAAATTTGTTGAATCATATTATTTAATCCTTACTCTTGCTTAAGTAATAATTAGTCAGTTCTTAGCGGTTAGCCACCGTAGAGTCTATATCACCTGAGGATGCCTCGTGTAGAGGCGAAACACGTGTCGTAATATCGTCAGTGGTGTGTCTTGCCTAGTGTAGTGGTGTTGGCAGTAGCGGTGCTGGGATTAGTGGTGACGGGGATAGTGCACGCAATTGAGGGAGGGCGGGAGGTGCTCTTCATACTAGGTAAGATACATCATTTTATTTTATAACGCGGATATTTGCGAAGTAAATTTTTCTAAAAGCTTTTATATAATGGATTTCCGCAAAGTAACGCCTGATTCTATTAATTATATTAAATCATTTTATTTAATCTTTACTCATATCCCTCTCGTTGTGCATTTGTTAGTGATGGTGTATCTTTTAAACGATCCGGCCGACTGAGGTCAACTTCATTCATTTACCGTCGGTATCGCACGAGGTGATTATACATAAAATGCCGGAGAAATTGATGTGGAACAGCCACACTGCAGCTATAATATGGTTGCAGCACGAATGGGTCTGCTTGACCGGAGAAGGGCCACACTCTCACAGAATACCAACATAAAATAGCTGGATGTGGAGAACGGAAGACCTTTTTTACCAGTAATGGGGCATTTTATCTTAGCCCTCAGGTGTGGCAACACAACTATATTTTTATATATGGCGGCGGTCTTGTGCAAAAAAGTTCCCGTAGCTCCACCAATATGAAGTGAATGTGGTACATCATAAGGTTTTAGTCGGTGCGAGCCTGAAATAATCCGTTCTTGACCCCCCGAGGTGGGTATGCGTAGGCATTTCCCCAATTACAGCTTATCCAAGTTGACTACTGAACACGGGTCTTCCCAAAGACTGTCTTATAATGGGGTAATATATTATGATATATTATATTTTGTAATATATTAATTTGTTAAGCCGAGACGAAGGTTTATTGTTATGCCAGGATCCGATAGAAAGACACTTTCACTACCCTCTGCAGCCGAAATTTGTTAGGCGGGGAGCCATAGACTGGCATGTTCTAAGCCTAGTTTCGAGTGATGTATTCGAAGCCTAAGCTTTTAAGTAGTTGATAGCGTTACTTTAGTAATGGAATCTTCCATGCAATAATTATCTGTCATAGAGATAAAGACATTTAAGTACACAGAACACAATTACTCTCTTTAAGTAGTACTTAAATCTCTTTGCATAGAGAGTAATTGTGTTCTGTGGTCATTATAAATATAATAAAATATGAGCACCTTGTAATATTGTGTTTGTATTTAATAATTGGCAACGATGGCAAACATTACAAAACAAAACGAACCCGAGCATCATCACATGGTGCTCTAAAAAAACTACAGCAAACAGTAGGTGAATTAACCGATATTTTCGAAGAAGTGGCAACTTTGTGCATAGAATCACTTATCGAAAATCAACACAAATTTCAAGAATGCCAAGCAGAAAATTGAATGCAAAACAGATGAAGAAAGATTCCACGATGAAATACAGTTCGAATCCCGCACGCGCGCACGCTCAACAACTCAATGCAAAGCCACTGCGCCACCGACCCGTCATATAATTAATTTGATTGTACAACAATCTGAAGTTTTAATAAAGATAAAAAAGTTGGTGTATTTAGTCTAGTTATTAATGTATCTAATGTAGAATTACTTTAGAATAAGTAAAAAAAAGAAATAGCGGATGAATTATAGTTTGCCAAAAATTTGTAAACGTTAAGCTTATAACGATAGTGTGATAAATTTGGTGATAGTTAACTATGTTGGCATCTAACTATAATGACTACATAAAATTACAATTTGTTCATAGAACGACCAATTTCAAAGCAGGCGTGCATTTGGCTGGAACCTAGTGGCCATGTCCGTTTATACATAATTTTACGAACGGTCAAATGCAAAATTAGTGTAACAAAACTGCCTGGTTATTTGCCCTGCTTTTAATATGCCTGAGTATATATACAATACTGTACATTTAAGCTCTTATTGATCAAATCAGTAAAAATACAATAGACGTTAAATAGTTTTTAAGATTATATTTTTAACGTTCTTGAAAAAAGAAAAGGGTTCTCAACAATATGCTGTAGCACGAATCAGTAACCGGGGAAAGGTATATAATTGCTAGGGTTGCTTTACTTTTATTTTTCTATATCAAATATAAAATTTGCAAATCTATAAAAATATACATAGTCGGTTTACAGACTTTATTAACAGTTTCACGTCCATACATGTCAGCCCTTAAAAGTCAACTGCTGAACATAGACCTCTCCCACAGATTGTCTCATAAGGCATTTGACATAGTTGCCACACTTTTTTAGGAAGGATGATGCTTCTGTCCATGTTCTATTTTAGTTTCCTTCTATTACCTCTTATGTCACCAACGGGACGATATAGGGTAGTGGATATTCTTACACCGCCACTACACGATTTCAATCACGTCATGGTCAATTCAGTAATTCTAATAGTGAGAATCGAGTCCCGTTTTACATGTTACTAGACATGCAGCATTTTTATGTACATACGTATAATAATAATAATAATAATATCTCCTTCGCCGCCTGGATAGACTACAAAAAGTCGTTCGACTCGTTGTCTCATACATGGCTGAAGAGAGTCCTCGAGTTGTACAAGGTTGACTGTACAGTTAGAGATTTCTTGGGCAATTTATGGGGCACTGGAATACAATCCTTTGTCATCTAGGCGAGCGAATGATAGCTGCGGAAAACTACATAAGGATAAGAAGGGGGAAATCTTCCTGGGCGACTATTTGAGTCCAATTTGGTTCTGCCTCTCTCTAAACCCTCTTAGTATCTTACTAGATGGCTCCGGGAGCGGATTTTATTTTCGGAAAGGAGGTACAAATGTGACCCACCTTTTCTATATGGATGATCTCAAATTATTCGCCTCCAGTCGCCCCCATCTTATGAAATTGCTAAACATCATTTGTGATTTTAGTAATTCTATTAGAATGGAGCTGAGGACGGATAAGTATGCGGTCCTTCATGTTGAAAGGGGAAGGTTTGCTAACTCTGAGGGCATACACTTATCTATGCCTATCAACTTTAATACCCTTTCCGAGGCTGAAACATACTGATACCTGGGTATCTCACAGAACATCGGTATCGATGAGGTGGGTATGAAACAGTTAGTTTGCGATGTGTTTTATTGACGCTTGACCAAAGTACTTAACAACCTTTTGTCCGGTGTGAATATAACACACGCATATAACGGTCGGGTTATGCCTATTCTCGTGTATAACTTTGTCATACTTAGGTGGACTCAAACTGAACTTAAAGCCTTAAATAGAAAAGTCCCATAGAGTGCATCACCCGAGATATTCAATTATGAGACTGTACTTGCCGCGGAAACATGGTGGGCGGGGCTTTTTAAGTGCCCTTACCACGCATAATCATGAAGTGTGCAGCCTCCGTAGTTACTTTCTGACGAGATCGGGTGATCCATTTTATATCATTCTATGTCATTTCTTGTAATAAAGTGCTTACCCCTCTATCCTCAGCCAACGAGCAACGGCAAGACCCGGTAGTACAGAGTATTTCCGATCGGAAGACCTATGTATGGAGAAGGAGCTCTACGGGAGGTTCTACAAAGCTCTACATGAGCCTTCGTAGACACAGTTGCCTCCCTCCACTGGCTACTTTTTGGTGACCTCTTTGGGGAAACCGAGAGTTTTAGCTGTGCGATACAGGATGAGGTTAGTAAGACCAAAAACTATCGGAGATACATCATAAGGGATGGCACCGAGGACAACTGTCGAGTTTGTCGCCATCCCGGTGAGTCACTTAGGCATGTCATCTCTGGTTTTTCGGCGCTTTCTAACTCTGTGTACTTGCACAGGCACAACCTAGTAGGCAGAATTTTACACCAGGAGCTCGCTTTGAAATATGGTCTCATGGACCGAAAATTGCCTAATTACAAGTACTTGCCGTAAGTCGTGTTCGAAAATAAACCACCCAGGTACTACTGGGACCGGGTCATAATTACAGACAGGACTATTCTATCTGCGAATAAGTCTGATATTGTGCTGATGGACCGGGCACAGTCAAGCATATTTTTGGTTGATATTTCCATTCCGTATAACGAGAGCCTCGTGAAAGTGGAAACATATAAGTGAACAAAATATCTGGAACTGGTTCACAAGGTGACCGACATGATGAGTGGTGGCCTGCCAACTAAATTTAAACCTATGGCCGTTTCTGCGAACAGGCTAATCCCAGTCAGCCTTTCGGGTCATCTGAGGCGACTGGGACTCCATGACGGACCGCTTCAAACTCAAATGCAGACGGCGGTGCTCCTCGATACCGCCCACATCGTCCGCCGGTTTCTTTCTATTTGCCCCTAACCATCGGCCGTTTGGTCTCCCCTGCCGAGGGCTACCATCTGGTTGGCGTCTTATTTATTGACTTATTGTTTATGTATTTATTGCACAATATTAATATACGTATATTTGTGACTGCCTTGTTGGTCTAGTGTTTGTAGTAGTGCGACTGCTGATCACGAGATCCCAGGTTCGAATTCCGGGTCGGGACAAAAATTAGTTATTGAGCTTTTCCATCAAGAAATTCTCAGTAGCTGCCCGGAGTCAGGAAGCCTCGGAAAGCACGTAAAGCCATTGGTCTTGGCCTGATCTCTTTCCGGTCTTGTAGTTTTACCGTCCCATCGGACTATGAGAGTGAGGGAATAGAAAGTGCACCTGTACTTGCGAATACACTTGGGCACTATAATCCTGTCCTGCGCCGATGGCTAGTCTCCGTTGAGGCTGGCCACCGTGCCCGAAGTTCGGTCAGGAGAACATTATTATTATATGTATATTTATGTTTATTTGTCATTTCCATTTATATATTTATACAGCACAACCTGATGAAAAAACTATTTAAATACCCATAATAGTAATAATATAGCCTTTTATTGAGATTAAACTAGTACTCTATTACACATTAAATATTATAACTTAGTCTAGTCTAATATTTGGTTCTTGCTTATTGTCTGCAAATTTACGGATAGATATTTATACATACTCATATGAATATTTATTTTTATGGGGTTGTTATAAACTAAATTGCTTAGTTAATTAATTATTAGTTATAATATAACAACCCCATTATAATGGATTTCCGCAAAGTAACGCCTGATTCTATCAATTATTTATTTTTAATCGAGAATAAAATGGCAGGACATAGAACTGTTTATTTTGATTTTGTTTCAACTTTGATTAGTATAAAAAAGTATATTATATTATTTTTTGAATGTTTATCGGCAAACCAAACTCGGTGTTCGCGATTAAAGTGTCCGGTGTTTTGCGGAACAGAAATGGAACTGGCTTCCTAGCTAAATTGCCGGACCACGCCTACGTACAAGTTTGGAAATTTACCGACATACTAACAAATTGGATAAACGTTTCTATTTCTGAACTTCAAAAACCTATTATTAAATAAGTAAATTAAATAGTATGCTCTATGTCATGAGTGAATATTTTTACTTATTAATTGTAAAATTTTAATGGTTTACAATTTCTTTAGTTAATTGGTACATTGTTAAAAAAATCTACTTGTTCTTTTGATATAAACTTTACCAGATCCTAATTACATAACTACATTATATGAAACCAGTCTGACGTCTGTATTATTTTATGTTTATGAAATATGCGAGGTGATGAAAGACCCAAATAGGCTTTTTAGGACAATCTTTTGAACAAGTTTATGGCAGCGGATAAAATATAAGTATGTTACTGTTGAACATACATCTCAAAAACTGTTGTTTCTAAAGCACGTTTTTAAAGAAAAATCCCGATACAAAGAAATGGTAAACTAACCTCTTGAAATGACCGTTCAGCAATAATATCTTTATAATTTATTAACGAAGCCGTGCTGGCTCAGGGGTTAAACGTCCGCTGTAAATTTAACAGTACGTGAGCAGCCCAGGTTCGATCCCCGCCGGCACCAATGAAATTGTAAGTGCAAAGTTAACATCGTGAGGAAACCTGCATGTATGAGAATAAAAAAAAATAGAATATATATATATATATATTTAAAATACTGGCAAGATCGAGAGTGAACGATAAAAAGGTTTTAATCCAGCGAAGCGCCGTATCGGTGGTAACATGGAAACCGTGGTTGTTATATAGGATTTTTGAAATTAATATTATCGGGAAAGTGTACCATATATTTTTGACGAATTGCTAAATATCTGTTCATTATATTTTCTTGTACTTTATGTTGTAATGCACGTATATTTGCGCCATCATGAGTGCATCTGGTATAATCCTCTACCTCTATCGCCTACATCAAGTGGATATAGACAAGTGGGATAATGTTATCGTCCACATAATATAATCTTCCAATAATGTGATGAAGGCGTGGTGCCATGTGAATCGCTTTTGAATGGGAGTATGCTGTTGGTGTGGGCCGCCGCGGGGGATTATTAAACACTGCTGCCGGCTGATATTAGATGCGTGAGGGAAGTAAATTTGACTTAAATATTGCTTTAAAAATATGTTGTAGTAAAAATTTGTTAACTTTTTAATTGATTGAGAGATATGCTTGAAAGCCAAGCTTATTTCAGTTGACTAACCTGAGTCTATTTGGGTGTTTAATAACCCTGTTAAATTGTACAGTTGCTTACTTTATTTTATTTTGTGTTATGACTATGTCAACAGCCATATCGTAGCCGTAGCTCAAAGAGTGGGTGCGGTGTACGTGTGGCGTTGTCTGGTTTAGCCGTCGTTGAGATGTAACGGGGATGACTTAACATAGAGATGATTGCTCGTAAAAATAAAATGAATTGTAGTATACATTTGTTGCGTAACGAACGATTAAAAAGGTTATGGCTCTTAGACATTTAATTTTGTGATGTAAAGTTTCGTTTGAATTGATCTATTTGAAGTAGAATTAAGAATTGAAGAAGTTGCCGTAGGTAATTTCAAGCGTTCATACTCTTAGTCACTTGTTATTACTATTTAGTCGCATTACACGAATTGGTGTGTAGTTGTAACTACAATTTACTTGTGAGTCATTCAGGAGCGATGCACATCTGATGTATGTGATATTAACAAGATTGTATGTGTTGTTAAAGCGTTTATCTTATATCGATGTTCATAGTGCCGTGCAAGCTGTACAAAGAGCTGTGTGTCTGTGTGTGCTTAGTGGAAAGAGCCAGTTCTCCGGTCCATGTTGTCATATGAGATGATGGCTTGTCAAAAGGACGACTTAGCTAGTGTTAGTTTGCATGTGGTCAAGCAAAATCGCCTACGTATGTGTGAGTGAATGTCCAGAAAACAGCATCCTATATTTTCCTACCAAGAAGTTAACATAATCGTAATAATCGAAATATTTGAGGTTTAGTTTGTATGTTGTCAATATCATTATTGATTTATAATGTTATAAAGGACAAAAATATTGAATCGTTAAGTGTGAGCCTGTGATTGATTTTCAAGAACACTTAGGAATCACCTCGGTGCTAGTCTGAATGTCAAAGCGGTTTTTCTCTGTGAGTGTTTGATGTAGTTAATTGAAATTTGAAATCGTTACATAGAGTGGGCCTACACAAAAAGAGATGAAGGTTGAGTTTTTAACTAACGGGGATTATTTTTTTCGGGATAGAAAGTTAGAAAGATAATTGTAATTTATTTTTGTGATCATCTGGTAAACCAAAGTCTTGAAGCACAATTTTAAAAATGTGAAGTGTAGCTTGTAATCATGAACGGAGTGGTGATAAATCAAAGTTCAATAACGTCAATGTTATATTATAACGTTATATTATAATTCATGCCTTTATTCATTGCAGCCATAATATTTTATACGTGGTAGAGCCATGCTGCAGCTATATTAGTAGTATAGTTGTAGCACCAATGGGTCGGCTCGACCGGGGAAGGACCACGCTCTCACAGAATACCAGCGTCAAATAGCAGGTTAACACTGCTGTGTTTCGTATGGTGAGTTTAGAGAACCGGAGACCCTTCTTACTGGAAAAGAGGCATTCCATCTTAGTCCTCACGGGTGACAACGCATCTCCATTTTGATTTTCAAACGAGGATAAATGTAGATATTTATGGGCGACAGAGACCACTTACCATCAGGTGGACTGTGTGCTCGTTTGTCACCCTATATTATATAAAAAAAAGTTGTTACGCTTAGCAGGCAGGTTGGTATTTTTTATTATTTTCAGGTTTTTTTTTATTATTTAACGTTTTCTCTGTTGCCTCTGCGATGCCCACATATAATAATAAATAAATACTCTTCGTAAAAATTTCGAACGAAGTTCCTTATCGCACGGTACGAATTTGACGGATGAAGGCTAGGCGAGAAAAAGTGTAAGATTTTTCCGTCACGACCCCCTTTCTATAGTGCGACCGAGATGGAATAGGTAATATCCATTTCCCTCATACTTTTTCTTATCTTGCCATGAAATAAATATTATTTTAAATGACGCTACATTTTAATAGACTACGATTTTATAGATAATATGTCTATTAATAATAATATACTACGAAAGGAACTTCGTTAAAACCGAGTGTTCCACTACACTCACACTTGATTTTTTTTCGTTCATTGCTTCTAAAGGCATTTTACAAAACAAGTACTTTGCGTCGACGATTGCATCGCAACATTACTGAGACGGATCATATTTTACCAAACGCAAGTGATAAATGGCCAGCTTTCTTATTTGATGGCGACGTTTCCAGAACATTGTTATTACAAAGCAGTTGAGGAAGACGTTTTACGGTACGAGTATAGGACTTTGAGTGACTCATTCTTTTTTAAATTTAATGTAATATCTACATTTCAGTTTTGTAGAAAAATATTATCAAACTAATAATAAAAAGTGTAATTCTCTGCTAACATAATGCTAGAGAATGCTGAAAGGCGTTAAGTTCATCTTTGTACTTTTTGTGCAGCAAAGTTGAAATAAAATAAGTAATAACATACTCATAAATGTTGACATAAATAATATTAAAAGTTATTCTCTCTCTTTTTACTAAACGACAGTAGAAAGAGAAGTACAGAGTTAACAAACAGTAAGTAATTATCAACGATAAAGGTATGTCCGATAGGGTATCTCGAGAAATATTATATTTTAAAAAATAAGGTTGACAAACGAGCACACATTACGACTATCAGATCTTAAGTGGATACGGTGCCACATAGACAATACATTTATCCTCAATTAATGTCGATGTCTATGAGGATGTCCCTGAAGACTAAGATGGAATGCCTCATAACCAGTAAAAAGGGTCTCGGGTTCTCTACACTCACCATACAAAACACAATACCATTGAACTGCTATTTTACTCTGGTATTCTGTGAGGGCGTGGTCCTTCCCCGGTCGTCGGGTCTTTCGTGGGTATTTCACGTTAGGTATATTGGAGTTGCACGTTGGTAAAATACTATGTCGTGCGCGGCTAGTGGAAGGCCATAAAACCTTTCTGGCAATTCCATAGTCACCTAACTTAGACTAACAAAGAAAGATTAACGGGACGCTACGTACATTTCAAGGGATGACAAAACCAGGCTCAATTTCTCGTGCTCTCACGAACACATTTTCCTTCTTTATTTTTTTATCAGCCGATAAAAGTGCAATGCTGGACGAACTATATCCACCATGTTGTTGGCGCAAATGTTTTGAGATGCATGTGTAGGTGTGGGCGTTTTTACAATAAGTTGAGCATGATCCGGGCTTAGTTTTTGACTAAATTCGAAAAGGAGGAGGTACTCAATTTGACTGTATTTTTTCTATGAGTTATCTCATAACATTTTTCTAGGTAAACGGATTTTAAAGATTCTTTTTTTCTTATTTTGAAGCTGGTGCTTCTCATGTGATCTTATATAAATTTGGTCAAGGTCTTATTAGCAGTTTCTGAGTTATATTTAATAAATTATATTATTCGGTTGTTCAAAATTTTTAATTTTGCCACTTTTTTGATCAACTGAAATATGTATACTCAGTGCTCCGTCTTTCTTTCTTTCTTTCTTGGTCTGTATAAACAAACGCATAGCTATTCCGCTACAGAATTGTTATTGATAATAATGTCCATGTTTGCCATGTAATAGCGGTGTAAGAGAACCCGTCACCCTAATCGTCGTATGGGTTGTCATAATGCGACTTTGGATTTCTCATAACCGAAAAATCTTTGGCCTTTCGGTAGACCATAACCATTTCGTTTACGCCCGTTAGAAAATACCCAGACTGGCGATGGGCAGCAGCTTCTAGGATGCATGACGTCTGGCACTGCTATCGTCAATCCACCTGTCAAGCCTCACGATTAAGGCAAAGAAAATAAAGAACTTCCACGTTTAGGTAAGTTTTTCCTTAAACTCGATTGTCTCTGTAACAATGAATTTATGTTATTGTTTTCATATTCATCTCTACGAAATGTCTGAATACGTCAACGTTATTGTACCTGTTTACTAAATACAGTTTAATGACTTCTGCTAAGCTGCCAGTTGGAGTGAAGTTTCAACAAATAAATTGGAATCCTAGAAAGTTCTCTAGGTTGAGAGCAACGTTGCAAAATATTTCATGAAGCTTTGAAACTTTTCTCATTAAATTTGACTACATTTGAAGGTTATTTGCTTAAAGATACTTCGGAATCAAAATAAGAAATATATAATATATAATAGGTTTTCTCAAAAGAGAAGAAAATGATGACGGAGACATTTACATTTCTCACGATATTTTCTTTTGTCGCAAAGTACGTGTAAAATATAAATAGTATCAGCGGGGATGGAACTCTTGTTATTTTTAACTGATTGATATGGATGCCTGTCTGTCTAGAAGTCAATATTGGTAGGTACCACCATTTTACCTTTTTCTGTCGTCAAATATTAGTGATTGCATTGCTGCAATGATTTGCTGGGATGAATCGCTCGCGTCCGTAGGCTTCGACCACCTAATCCTAGGCCCACCCTACACGTGTCCCCCGGGTGGTGCTAAACGAGCGACAAAGCCGAAACGACAGACTCGGCTCCTCGCCGTATGGTAGCGGCATAAAATCTACCACCCCCTTAGTTCGCACCATGAGCCTAGTAGAAAAAGAAATGGCCCCGAGTTCCCGGCGCCCCTTTAATGGGGCAGGGGTGCGAAGAATCTCCGGGAGAAAAACACTGTCACTGCACATGGCATGTATACCGCTTACTGGTCTGGAGTAGACGAGACCGAGCGGGCATGCCAGGGAGTCGGTGTCATCCTTTCAGAAAGAATGGGTCAATGTGTGAAAGAGTATGAATGTGTTAGCCCAAGGCTGCTGTGGATACGAATGAAAGTGGGCTTAAAGAAGTTGTTTGTGCTAGGGGTGTACGCCCCAGATATGTCTAAGCCCACTTATATCCGAGAGCAGTTTTGGGACATGGTAAGGCTGGTGTTGATGAAATGTAAGGAAAATGAAAATATTATTATGTTAGGAGATTTTAATGGAAGGGTGGGGGTGAAGAGGTCTGGTTATGAAAGGATATTAGGAACGTTTGGCGATGAAAGAATAAATGAGAATGGTGAAGACCTCCTCACCGTATGTGTGGAAAAGAATCTTTTTGTGGCGAACACTTTCTTTCGCCATAAGAGGATTCACATGTATACATGGGAAAGAGGGGATGATAGAAGCATGATAGACTTTATAATTTTGGATGAAAGAATGAGGAGCGCAGTGGTAGATACAAGGGTTTACCGGGGGTCCAACGTAGGGACGGATCATTACTTGGTATTATGCCGAATTAATGGTCTATTCAGACGTTGGCGGCATCGGACATCGGTGTCTACCACTGCGTTACAGCGTATAAGAATAGAGAGGTTACAAGATGAAGGTGTAAAAGAGAAGTATAAATGCAGACTGAGGGAAAATATAAGTGGGTCGAATGAATTATGTATGAATGATTTAGAATTGAAGAATGTATGGAATAATATTAAGAAAGTTTTGGTGGATGCAGCCACCGAAGTATGCGGTGTAAGTAAGAGAACGAATGAAAGGAAAAGTAATACGCTACGGGATGATGAGGTACGGATGGAAGTTGAAGCAAAGAAGAGAGCATGGCTAGATTTACTAGCAACTAAAGCTGGTAATTCTGGCGGTATGAATTATGAGATTGAAAGAAAAAAGGCAAACTTTAGACGTATAAATAAGAGAGTAAAAGAAGTTGTTGAAAGGAAAAAGCAAGAAAGGATCGATAAAAATGATAGAAGGATATCTGATAACTTCCAGGAAAATATTAAAATGTTCTGGAAGCTCGTAAGAACTGCCAGCGGAAATTCAAAACAGCCTAGAATTAATACTATACGAGACGAGAATGGCTGCATGCTGAATGATGAAGTTTCGAATTTAAAGAGATGGAAGGAATACTTTGAAAGCGTGTTTAAGAGTGAAGAGTCGTCTGAAATAAGTGAAATAGAAATTCCGGAAGAAGTGGAGAGAGGTAGGGAGATAAGTGTAGATGAAATAATGAAAGCAATGAAAAGCATGAAAGCAGGTAAGGCAGCCGGATATGATAGAGTATCACTCGAAATGCTAAGGGCTGGTGAGGGTGTGGTTGCAGGCCTGCTGCACACCTTGTTTAATTTATGTTGGGAACTGAAACGGGTACCGGAAGACTGGTGCAAAGCCGTTATAGTCCCAATATATAAGGGAAAGGGGTCGCAGCAGGACTGTTAAAACTACCGTGGTATCAGCTTGCTTAGCATTGTGGGTAAACTGTATGCTAAGGTGTTAATTGAAAGAGTTATGGAAGAAACTGATTGAAAAATTTGGGATGTGCAAGCTGGATTTAGAAAGGGGTTGGAGTGTACGGATCAAGTCTTTTCCATGCGCATGATAGCGGAGAAGTTTTTGGCTATAAACCAGAAAGTTTTTTGTGCGTTCTTGGACTTGGAAAAGGCTTATGACAGAGTGGACAGGAACGTGTTATGGCAAACACTGAACTCATTTGGGTTGAGCGCTGGCTTGATACAGGCATTAAGGTCTCTTTATAGGGACTCTAGTGCTTGTGTCAGGATCAACGGGGTCTACTTGGACTGGTTTGGCATTCATAAAGGTGTCAGACGGGGATGTGTGGCTTCCCCGTGGCTGTTTAACATATTTATGTACAGTTGTTTGCAAACTTTGAAAGTTGAAGAATGTGGGTTGAGAATGGGTGAGTCAACCGTCAAATGCCTTTTGTACGCCGATGATCAAGTCATATTTGCATCGTCGGCGGCCGAGTTGCAAATGATGGTTACTTTAATGAATTAGTCATTGAAAGAAAGGGGTATGAAAGTGAACGCAAGTAAGACGAAAGTGATGGTTTTTGAAAGAGAAGAAAGTAAAACTTTATGTGAAATAAGAATAGAAGGGGAGTTGATTGAGCAAGTGGATGAGTTTGTATATTTGGGATGTTTATTTAGCAGGGATGGTAGATATGATAAGGATATAGAACGACGAATGAACGCAGGAAATAGAGTGAATGGGGCACGCTATTGTGAGGAGTCAGAATGTGTCAACTAAGGCACTTATGGCAATACATAATGCTGTGTTAGTACCCACTTTAATGTATGGTAGTGAAAGTTGGGTCTGGCTGAAGAAGCATGAGAGTAGAATAAATGCTGTAGAAATGCGTTCCTTAAGGAGTATGCTAGGGCTGAATCTGAATGACAGGGTGAGAAATAGTGTAATAAGAGAAAAGTGTGGTTTGCAAGATGGCGTTGTGACAAGGATTAAGAAAGGAATGCTTCGGTGGTTTGATCACGTAGAAAGAATGAACGAGAAAAGAGTGACAAAGCAAATTTATGTTGCAGAAGTGAACAGCAGGGTCGGGAAGGGACGCCCTAGACGAAGGTTTATCGACCAAATCGGCGATACATTAAAAATGGGCCAGATTAGGAGTACCCTTAACCGACGAGCGTGTATGCGTAGATATATGGATGTAAAAGAGGCGAGAGAGGTGTGTCAGGATCGCGCCAAATGGAAGTCCGTAGTCTCTGCCTACCCCTCTGGGTGACAGGCGTGAGTGTTTATGTATGTATTATGTATGTATGTTATGCATTGCTGCATTCTGGTCTGAAGGTTGTAGAAAGATAGAAAACCAGAACAGTTACAGGCTTTGAGGAATTTTATCTCAGTCTTAAGAGGTAGCAATGCATCTGTAGCATTCTTCGTGTAAAGTTGAACAACGAAACACACAACGGGGTAGCAACCCAATAATAAACGGTTAAAAACGGTTAAAAATTGTAATATATATCTTGCAATATGTTAACCCGCTTCAAACTAAAGGTTCTTTCGTATAGTCTAAGGAGCAGTCTTTCATCTTCTCTTGTCATGGGCCTGGATAAGAAAAGTAACAGCTGCATGATCGTCATCCATTCGTACGTGGTAGCATGATTATGACTGCAGCACGAATGGGTCAATGAAAGGCGCCGCGTTCTCACAGAACACCAACGTGAAATAGCAGGTGTGTGTATATAACCGAGAACCTTTTTACGGGAAATGTCTTAGTCCTGAAGGGTGGCAACGCATCAGCATTTCAATTCTCAATCGAGGATAGATGTAGATCTCTATGGGCTACCGCATCCACTTAATATCAGATAAACTGTGTAATTGTTTGTAACCTTTATTCTATAAAAAAAAAACTATACACACACGGTGAAGTTAATAAAAGGGTGTTAAAATGACAAAAGTTTAGAGGAAGGTACTAACTTTATCATCTATAAAATTATTATTCCGAGTCGATGAGTTTTTGTTCGATAAAATGAATTTTCCTATAGAATGAAGTAGATAGAGCAAGCAATTAGGTCGCAAAATGAGGATTGTAACAAATATTTGCTATAAAATTAAACATTTATCTTAAATTTTATCCCGCAATTGTGGTTGAAAGTTATCATATTAAATAAATTATTTACCTTAATACTTTTTTTATTTCATTTTATTTGAAGATTTCATTTCTACCGCGTGTGAACTGCACACATGTTTTTTTTGTTATTTGTTGTTTACTGCGATGCATTGTTCGTTTGTTCGAGATTTTTCTGATCGAGATATTGTGTACATTTCTTTATTTGTCGACTTTACATTTGATTCTTTCTGATTTTGACGTTGCGTACATTTCTTTATTTGTCGACCTTACTCTTGATTAATTCTGATGTTGACATCGCGTAAATTTCTTTACTTATCGACCTTTGATTATTAATCATCAAAGTTGTCGACGATAACGTGGTAGTCATGCGACGCTTTAACCTAAATACATTTGCGACAACGAAACGAAAATAAAATTTTGATAGCAACCATACATAGAAATAAATCATAGCGGCGGATTTAACACTGCAAGATAACATATAGACGGATATCATATATTATGGTAAATGATATTGCGACGCCAAATTAATGTTGCGCGGCGACTCCCCGCGTTACTGTCGGGTTGCGTCAATAATGAAAAAGTGAATAGTGTTTAATTTAAAAAGTTGAATTGGTATTTGTAATTTTAAGAACTGATTAATCAAATGGTTGTTTATGAAGGAAACATCGTGAAATAATATGAATTTATGAAAATAAAATATTTCGAAGATATGTGAAGAGCCCAGTAGTTTAGCGCCCGCTGTAAATACCATAGTATGCGAGTAACGTAAACCTGCATGTCTAAGAAATTAAAACAAAGATATTTCGAATACATGTGAAGTCCGAGAACAAAGCAAGGACAGGAAAGGAGTCATTTAGTACTACTAATATTTAATGAAAATAATTTGATGAGGAATGTTTAATTACAAAAGACCTTAGTCTTAAAAATTTATCGAAAAATATAATATTATTCAACTTTTAAAATGTTTCTGAATAATATTTAAAACATTAAAGCAATAAACGAAGATTTAAGGGAAAACTTTTTATTATTCATAGCAGTGTTAAGTTCGCTTATTTTGCATAAGAATGTTTTGTTAAATTATTTTGTAGTTTTAAAGTTATACAAAGAATAGTCATGAGTCGTGAAAAAAAAACAGGCAATACCGTTTTCTGAATTACCCAATGCATCGCGAACTTGGAGGTAGTTTCGGATTGAGTGTCAGATTTTAGTTTATGAAAAATTGTAGATGATATGAAACAGTTGCTGTTAAAGATTTTATCTTCTATTCTATCTTAGTCTACGGAGTTGTAAACGCATGTGCATTTTGTTTCTTAATTGATGATTAAGAAACAAAATGCAAATGCAAATCCGCGATCACAGATATCTGTCTATGGGTCGTCCATTTACCATCAGTCAGACTTTGTGCTCATTTGTCAACATTATCCTAGAAAAAATCTCTGACAACTAAAATCAAACACTTATTCGGTTATCACAGGGTTGTTATTACATTACATACATCAATGACGCGAATAATTGTATATGCAAGCAAAAACTGTTAGTAATGAAACTTGTGTACCGTAATAGTACAATTTGTCAGCAGTATGTTGTACAAAATGAATAAATTTCACATTGCAACCATAACAATGCACGTCGATCGGAAAACTTTTGTAATTGGCCATTACAAAGGGCATATTGCCATGAAATGTACTTTGTCGTTAATTTATGCAAATGTAAAAGTCAAATTTATACTACAATTTGATGAAAAAAAAATGTGGTTGCAGCGTAGTTTAATACAACATAAAATCTCTTCACGTGGGTTTCGTAAAAGTCGGTAGGAAACACCAAAGAACCTGGAACTTCTTGACAAATTAGATTTAACTCAGATTGAATACACCAATGGAACTTACTTAGTCTTTAAATTAGATTTAACTCACGAATATACATGTGCTAACTATTGAAACTTCTTTTTTAATATTATCCTCTACTTTAAGTGAGCTTGTAGGCCACCAGAAGTCACATATTTCCTAACGAACGAAATGTGTTAGATTGAGTAGTGTTAGTATGTGTACTATGATTGCATGTCTACCTGCTACCGGCCATTTTACAGGTATCGGGTAATCAAGGTAGTACGTAAAAACATTACTCAACTCAAGTTAATTCTCCTCTCTAATTTTTACGTATATGTTAGATAATGTCGTTAAAAATTGGTCATAAATACTCCCAGACACTTTCCGTCGGCAGTATCGCTTTGAAGACGCTTTAAAGCTCTAAAAAAATTACTCAATGTCACATCCTGAAGCTCCATTTTTATATATGTTAGCCAAACAACTATTTTAAAACGTTTTATAAGAAGACAGACCGATTCAAGGGTTGGCCCATAGGCCCAATTTTATGCCTCTGTGGGTATGAATGAGAGTGCATTATTCGCGCGCATCGGCGTGATTGAGACATGTTTTAGTATTATATTGACCTCTCTCTCTCTCTCTTTCTTACAATTTACTCATATCAATTAATCATAAATAGTAAAAAATATCAGTTAAAAATTAAAAAAATAAACAGCTAAATTATTAAGGATCAACGGTTAAGAAAGTGCTCGTCTGATCAATAATTAAATCCTGTAAGGTAACAATAATTTTACCTTACAAGCTGTTTCAGTAAACTCGAGTAAACTAATTTTTTTAAATAAAATATTAAAAGCTTGACGCAGTATTAATACCTTCATTTAATAACAACATTTTTTTCAAATAATTACTTATTGGGAATCAATCTTACAAAAAACAAAGTTGAAAAAATATTTATACCGCAATATTTCTAAATATTTTACTGGCTTCTAATCTTCATTGTCATCGTCATGGAAATTAGACAATTCATCATCGAGCCAATCTTGATATTCAATATCTAAATCGTTATCTTGATCATCAGCACTATCCTTAGGTTCTTCCACTGTAAATTACAAGTCAAACAATTAAGTTCTGAAAAATTAAAGAGACATGAAGATTACGAGAAACGAAAATCAATTACCTGATTGTTGCTCCATCGACTGACTGACAAAACCCGGTAACTGATTTCCATCGAACCAATAAAAATCATATTTATCATCTACTAATGTCCAGCCATTATATTCGGGACTGAAAACATTAATCATCTTCGTAGTTGTAGTGCTCCAAATACTAGCAATATAGCCCGTCCAAACTGTTGCCAAAGTTCACTTTTGCAAGGTAAGTTGCTTGCATCGAAATTTTTCACATTTTTCCGATTGAATTCTTCATTAACATCATGAATACATGTATTAATAAACAGCTGAAGTATGGTAGCATCTCTTCCTCTTCCCCCCGGACCTCGGTTGCGAGTAGACGTGCATAAAAACTAAGTTACTGTGTTATTTCAAAATATTTTTTAAATCTAATTTTGGCAAATAAATCAAGTTCAAAAAATAGGAGATCATAGATACTCAAGAGGTAGTGCAAGTTGCCTAAACAGTGGCTGTTGAGTGAAGTGTACGGAGCATGCAATCCGTGTGTGCGTAAAATTTTGTCTTGACAGTGGATAAGTGTGCCTACAAACCGTACGTATCCACGAATTTTGACTTCTACGAATTCATGTGATTTTGGTAATTTTTGCTGATATTGGTCGTGAAAGATTTGACACTGTAGTAATCTGTTCGTTGCAAACAGGTTTTTAAGGACATTAGTAACTTTTGAATGCTTATGGAATTCTGATAGTACTTGTTTTCACTGATTTCATTGACACATTAGTAGAACCTTCTTAGTCTTAGTTAGGTTTCGACAAAATTTTAAAAATAATAACAAGTTACCAGCCTCAAATTTATGGGATTCTAGTACATCCAGCAAAACCTTATTAAGATTTGATATCTGATATCCTTCAACTACACTAGCTAACTTCTAATTGAAACCTCTTTGACAAATTTTTTAAAATAATAACAAAGTTGCCTGCTTCAATTTTATGGGATCCTAGTATATCCAGCAAAACCATATTAAAATTTGATATTTGACATCCTTCAACACTAGCCTAACTTCTAATTTAAAGCTCTTTGAATTCTACATATAGTACCCTGGTATATCGACCACTAAAAATGTAAAATATGGTTAAGTCACTTTCTGAGACAAATCTTAAAGAAGAGGGTAACTCCAAAAGACATACTTTACCATATTTTAAAATATCTGAACGGCAAAAAATTATAATTACTAAATTTTATGAAATATTTAGCTCAATAAACTTCCGTGTTATTCTCAAATATTCAATTTTAAACTACCCACTCGATCATTTCAATCTTTCTATTTATATTAAATTAAATGGTTACTTCTTTGCAAACACTAAATGACATAGATTGTGCTAAAATTGCTGACTCCATACAATGCAATATCCAGGACTTAGGTAAACACATTAAAATTAATAAATAAGATCTCACTATCTTTACGCAAAATATAAGAAGCGTGAAATGTAATTTTGATGATCTTTTGGTAACTATTGCGCAACTAGAATTTGATCCTGATGTATTGGTCCTAATAGAGTGTCATCTAGATAAAAGCAAAGCTATTCCTATTCTTTCAAACTATAATCATCTTGCAACAACACATCATATTAATCAGAATTATGGTGTAGTGATATATACAAAATCCTTATTAAAAGCTAACATTACAGAAGTTGTATTAAAAGAGGCGTCATGCTTACAAGTAAATATTTTTAACCATGTTGTACTTGGTATATATCGCTCTCCATCCAATAGTAACGCGTCAAATTTTATAGATTCTCTTAATAACCATTTGTCAACTATAAATTCTGCTAATGTTACTATCACAGGTGACATAAATATAAATATAATTCCTAAATCTAATGAAGAATTATATGAATGCAATAACAGAATAAATTATTTGTACATGTTGTCTACACACGGTTTATTAAATGGACATAATTTTCCTACTCGTGAAAATAGTTGCCTAGATCATATAATTATAAAATTAAATGGATCTAAAGTGTCAGTATTTATAGCAATTATTAACACAACAATTACTGATCATCTAAGTCTATTACTAATCCTATCAAAAGTAAACATAAATCTATACAGATTAAAACTAAATTAATAATAGATTACGAGTAAGCCTACAATGTTTTGCTTGAAAGAAACTTAGAGAGTCTACTCTTGTGTGAAGACCCTAACTTACTTATTGAACAGCTTACTCAAAAGTTAAAAGAATCAGTGGATGAGGCTAAAATTACTAAGTATCTTCCAAAAACTCAGCTAACTATTAAGCCTTGGATCAGTACAGGTATTTTGCGATGTATAAGGAACAGACACCAAACGCAGCTTAAACAAAGACCTGACCCAGATAATAATATTCTAAAAATAACATTTAAAAGATATCGTAATCATTGCAACAATTTGATAAAAAAACTAAAGAGAAAATATGAACGGGAACAACTTACTAACGCTTCTAAAAATTCAAAAAATCTTTGGAAAACTATAAATACTATTGCTCAATACAAACCCTCTAAGACACATAGCAATGAACTCCTTACAATAAAATTATGTCCTAATAAATCAATTAATTTTGTTGATGAATTTTTTGCTAACATTGGGAAAAAACTAGCTAATGACATCAATACACCTGAAAATCCTATACAAAATACAAGTCCTCATTTGACATCATTCGTTCTTTTTGACACTGATCCACAGAAAGTTGTCCTTACTATTGATAGTCTCAAAACTGAGTGCTCCTGGTTGGGACAATATTCCTACTAAATTTCTAAAATGGTGTAAGTTTCTCATCGCCCCTGTAATTAGTCACTTCGCTAATCTTTGTTTTCGTACAGGATTATTCCCGCTCTCACTTAAAAAATCTTTAATTACTGCGATTTATAAAAGTGGTAAGAGAGACGATGTCAACAACTATAGGCCTATCTCAGTCCTCACATCTACTTCAAAAATTTTATAAAAATAATAAACATTCGAATAATTAAGTATTTAACTAAATATAACAAATTATCAAAAAATCTATTTGGATTTAGACAAAAAATTTCTACTGAAGACGCGGTTTTAGCACTTGCTTTTAAATAAAACTAATTTTACGGATTTTATCGCGTATATTAACTTATTTTACTTTCCCGACGTTTCAAGCACTTTACAGCACCCATGGTCACGGGGGGGACTGAGGTGTATGACGTCCCAATGTCATAGTTAACCACGGCTACCTCCAGATTAAAAATTATTAATTTTTGTTCCGATCTACGCAGTATGAACTTACAGTATCATGAAGTCTTGCAGTTGTATGCTTGGGTTGGGATTTAATTTTATTAATTATGGGATCCCAAGCAGATGGTAGCACCCAGCCATCTTCTCTATTGAAATTAGGATGTTTTTTGATTTCAATAGCCTCGCGAATCATCCTTGGAAGGAATCGGTGTTCTTTAGCGAGGATTTGTGGTCTATCAAATCTAATGTAGTGACGGGGGCGATCCTGTACGTGTTCACAGACTTGCACTTTAGCACTTGCTTCTTTAATAATTGATTTAAAAAAGGCATTTGACACCGTCTCCCTTCTCACCCTAGTTGCTAAACGAGAACATATCGGCATTCGAGAAAAAGCACTTGAATTGATGAGGGACTATTTGCAGGGACGTACCCAGAGGGTGAAAATTGGAGACTACCAAAGGCAAGACTTCGATATTACTTACGGCGTAGCACAGGGGAGTGTCTTGGGCCCTACTCTATTCTTGATATATATTAATCAGCTCACAAAATTAAATATTGAGGGTGGCCAAGTCTTTTCGTATGTTGATGACACTGCTATTGTGTTTACTGATAGTACTTGGAAAGGTGTATTTGAGAAGGCTGAAAGGTCTTTGTAAGGTGTCTAGATGACTGAGACATAATCTACTAACACTAAATGTTAATAAAACCAACTATATGTGTTTCAGTATAGATAAACGAACACAGCCCCCTAGTGAAACTTCACTAAAAATTCATCAATGTGATGATACAGATTTTTTTAATTGTTATTGTGAAAAACTTGAGCGAGTACATAACACAAAATAATTTGGAATAATTTTTGACCAACATCTTTCGTGAATTAATCAAATAGAATACGTAAACGCTAGAATTCGTAAGCTTATATGGATATTTAAAAAACTGCGTTACATTACAACGACTAAATTGATAAATCAAATTTACATATCTTTAGCTCAGTCAGTTCTAGGATATAGCATTACGGTATGGGGAGGAGCGGCAAAAACTAACTTACTGAACATAGAAAGAGGACAACGATACCTTCTTAAAGTTAAGCCTATTAGATTTAATACCGAACAACTGTATGATTATACGTGGTAGAGCCATGTTGCAGCTATATTAGTAGTATAGTTGTAGCACGAATGGGTCGGCTCGAACGGGGAAGGACCACGCTCTCACAGAAAACTAGCGTAAAATAGCAGCTTAACGCTGCTGTGTTTCGTATGGTGAGTGTAGAGAACCGGAGACCCCTTTTACTGGCAAAGAGGCATTCCATATTAGTCCTCACGGGTGACAACGCATTGCATTTTGATTCGCAAGCGAGGATAAATGTAGATGTCTATGGGCCACAGCAACCACTTACCATCAAGTGGGCTGTGTGCTCGTTTGTCACCCTATCCTATAAAAAAAATGATATTAGTGATGTTCTTACGGTTAGGCAACTATATATCTTACAGTCAATTTAAAAAAAAAACATACTAACTCGCCATATGATTAAAAAAAACATCTACACGGGGGAATCATAACGTCATTAAAGAAATTTATGTAAAATCTAAATTTGCTGAGAGACAGTACTGTGCCCAATCAAGATATATGTATAATTACTTAAATAAATAATTAAACTTTCACTGGCTTAATTATCGCGAATGTAAAAAAATACTTACCGATCATCTTAAAAAATTATCTTATCACACGACAGAAAACATTCTACGTCACGGAATTAAATAATATATTTGTTTATCAGAATAGAATAGAGTTAAATAAAATTACATAAAAAAAATGCTTACACTTTTAAGCACCTACAATCACACGTACACGCATACACTCACACGCGCACACTCACACACAAACACACACACACACACACATACACACACATCCATACACACACACACACCCACCCACACACACACACACCCACCCACACACCACACACACACACACACACACACACACACAAACACACACCTACTCTAAATCATAGGTAATCTTGCTCGGCTTATCTCAATATTTAATGTTATTAGGAACACACACAACAGCTGTGCCTCCTGACACAGGTATTCTTTTATACTTACTAGGAGGCTCCAATTACTTTATTATTTAGTATGCCTTGAGAAAGAAATAAATCGTTTTTTAATTTTTTAATCTACATCAATTATTATAGAAACGTTGTAAACATCACAGATAAAATTTTGTATTGTGTTGAATACGACTTCTTCTTCGTCTACATCACTAAAAAAAATCCAACGTGCTAAAACTGTGAAATTATTGTTGGTACTCTTCATTTTTCATCAAGATACGAAACAGCTTTTGTTTGCCCTTTTGAAAAATGCTCAATTAAAAACACATCCAGTGATAGCAAGGAATCCTGGTAAGCTTTGACACAACGACGGTCCTTACTGTTTGTAAATAGTATTTAAGTCAACCTACCTTTGCTTGATGGCTTCGTAGCTCTGTGGCTTAACAATGAGTTGCAGCGCTAAGAGCAACTGGTTCGAATCCCGCACGGAACAAATATATGTATGGCCTACAAATAATTGTTCTGACTGAACTGAAAGTTTGTCCTTGTTAAATTTATGTATGTAAACTGCCTCTGCGATACAGGAGAAAATCTTAGCGTGAGGTAATATTTTCTAAAAAAAAGAGAAAAAAAGTTCATCATTTTTCGAATGATGCATATTTCCTTTTTTTTATATAGGAGAGGGGGCAAACGAGCATGCGGCTCACCTGATGGTAAGCGACTACCGCCGCCCATGAACAGCTGCAACACCAGGGAGGGAATTTCAGATGCGTTTCCGGCCTTTTAAAAAGGAGTACGCTCTTTTCTTGAAGGTCCCTAAGTCGTATCGGTCCGGAAAAATCGCTGATGGTAATCGATTCCACAAGGAAGTCGTGCGAGGAAGAAAACATCTTCTAAATCGCACAGTGGTGGACTGCCAATCATCCAGATGGTGTGGATGGTATCGGGAATTCTGCCGCGATGTGCGTTCGTGAAATTTGGCGGCTGGGATTAATCCGAACAATTCCTCAGAGCACTCCCCGTGGTAGATGCGAAAGAAAATGCAAAGGGATGCAACATCTCTTCGCAGTGCCAATGAATCGAGCCGATCGGAAAGGACTCGGTCGTCGACGATTCGAGCCGCTCTGCGCTGGATGCGGTCAAGTGGAAGGAGCTAGCACTGGGGAGCCCCTTCCCACAGATGGGAACAGTATTCCATGTGAGGCCGAACCTGCGCCTTGTAAAGTTGCAGGCGGTGTGCCGGTATGAAATACTGTCCCGCTCTGCTGAGAACGCCAAGCTTTTTAGAGGCCAATTTGGCCTTCTCTTCCAAGTGACCACGAAACTGCACGTCACTCAATATGTCGACTCCGAGAATTCCGATATTGGCTGAGGCAAGAAGGGGAGTGCCTTGAAACTGAGGAGATACGACAAACGGGTTCTTTTTAGCGGTAAACGCGCAAACTTGTGTCTTCTGAGGATTAAACTGGACTAGATTTAGTCGCCCCCAATCTGAGACTTTGTCCAGCAAAGACTCGACTTCAGACACAAGTTTGTTCCGGTACTCGGCAACGTTTTCCCGAGAAATATTTGCACGGCCGGTGTATAGAGCATCACCAGTGCTGTCATTCGCATAGCAATGAATGTTACCAGTTAGCAACATATCATTGATATGCAGAAGAAACAGCGTTGGTGATAGCACACAGCCTTGTGGAACACCAGCGTTAATAGGCTTGTAGTCGGAGCATGCACCGTCTACAACGACCTTGATGCTCCGATCTGCAAGGAAGCTGGTGATCCAATCGCACAATTTCTTCGGGAAGTCCATAGCAAGGGAGCTTCGAAAGAAGCGCTTTGTGCCAAACCCGATCGAAGGCCTTCGCAATGTTCAAACTAACGGCCAACGCCTCCCCTTTGGACTCTACTGCCTCCGCCCATCTATGGGTCAGGTAGACCAGAAGATGACCAGCTGATCGACCCCGACGAAAACCGTACTGGCGGTCACTAATCAGCCGATGATCCTCAAAGTACCGCATGAGCTGGCAGTTAATAATTGATTCCATTATTTTGGAGAACAAGGAGGTGATCGCGATAGGCCTATAGTTGGACGGGTCTGAGCGGTCGCCTTTTTTAGGGATCGGGTGGACAAAAGCTGTCTTCCATGAATTCGGGACTACGCCTTGGGAGTAGGAGTACCGGAAAAGACCCATTAGGACTGGTGCCAACTCCGGAGCACACGTCCTCAGCACAATTGGGGGGATTCCGTCAGGCCCACTCGACTTCTGGATGTCCAGGGAGAGGAGTGCTTTGCGAACCAAGCGCTGTGAAAATCGCACATCCGGCATGGAGCACTCACACCGCGGGATGGTCGGCGGTGTTTCCCCCCGTCATCAAGAGTCGAGTTGGACGCAAAAAGGGAGCCTAAAAGGTCGGCTTTGTCTTTTGCGTCTTGGGCCAGTGAGTCGTCCTCCCTGTGCAGAGATGGTAGTGATGGCTTACAGAAATTCCCTTGGACAGCCTTGGCGAGAGACCAGAATGCACGGGTTCCTGAAGGAAGGCGAACTAGTTTCTCGCCAATTCAGCCCATGTGCTCTGACTTTGCCTTGGCAATAACTCTTTTGAAGGACCTGGAGGCGAAGTAATACTTCTTTTAAAGTGTGCTGGTGTTTACATCCCGAGTCGCCGAAGCCGTAGCCCAGGCTTGATAATACTCCTGCTTACTGCGTAATGCAGTCTTACAGGAGCGACCAAACCAAGGCTGAGATCTGCCTCCGATGGGTACCACAGATGATGGAATAAATAGTTCCATTCCCTGTAGCACCACATCAGTGACAGAGTCAGCAACAGCGCTGGGATCATCCGCCGAGAAGCAAATCCGCCCCCATGGGTAGGATGCAAAGAAAGACCGCATCCCGTCTCAATCCGCCGACCTGTAATGCCAAACACGGCGGCAACCTGCAGAACGCAACCGCGAGGGGAGCGTGAGTGGCACCACACTCCGGATCAGACAATGGTCCGAAGAGCCGAGAGGGGCATCGACGGAAACCTGATATCCATCCGGATGAGAGGTCAGCAGAAGGTCCAACAGGGAAGGTGTATGATCCTCCACATCTGGAATCCGCGTAGGCAAAGTAACCAGCTGTGTCAGACCATATGCCAAAGCAAAGTCATAAACAGATCTCCCCGCATGATCGGTTAAACGTGAACCGAGCCATTCGGCGTGGTGGGCGTTAAAATCGCCAAGGATCACGATCTCTGCGGATGGGACCTGTTGTAGTAAAGAATCTGTAGCCATTTGGACGTGGTCAATGAGTCGGTCTGTTTCGGCATTACCGCTATGGGACCTATAGAGGCACCCGTAGACGCGCGGATGGTCGTCGCTGTCTACGCGTAGCCATAGGATGGACAGGTCCGAACCTTCAAGACTGCCGAGGCGTCGAGAACAGATGTCCTCTTTGACATACACGCAAACTCCAGCCCGAGGCACAAAGGAGTGCTCTAATTTGTACCGCGGGTAGGAAAGATACGAAATATCAGCCGGAGAGGAAACCTGCGTCTCGGTCAGAAAGAGCAAGGCCGGCTTCACCGTCTCGAGATGGTAGTGGACGGCGTTTAGGTTCGAGTGAAGTCCCCTGATGTTGCAGAAATTCACGGATAGCGTGGCAGGGGCCTCCGGCCACCTGCACTCACCAGACGAAACGCAAAAGCAGAGCTTCTACTTCACGCCGGTAATCTGTGAGGTCGTGGCACCAACCCGGCTCGAGCCAGCCCATAAGTGCAACAGCAAAAACTGCTGCTTGGCTCTACCACCGTTAAGCATTCCTTTCATTATTACTGCAATATTAGTATCTGAACATCGTATAATATAATTAGCCTGGACATCAATGTTGCAAACATGGTATACAATCTCTGTATCAGCTTCCCTCATGCTTAGAACACGATTCATTTTGATTTCTTATGTTTACGCGAACACTACACATTTAAGTAAAACTAGTTTTTACGGATTTTATCGCAAATATTAACTTATTCTATATTCCCGACGTTTCGATTACTTACAACACCTATCATGGTCATGGGGGGGGGACTGAGGTTTTTGACGTCTCAATGTCATAGTTAACCACGGCTACCTACAGATTAAAGTTATTAATTTTTGTCCCGATCTACGCAGTATGAACTTACAGTATCTTGAATTCTTGCAGTTGTATACTTGGGTTGGGATTTAACTTTATTAATTATAGCATCACAAGCAGATGGCAGCAGCCAGCCATCTTCTTCATTGAAATTAGGATTTTTTTCAATCAAATATCTTGAAGTCTTGCAGTTGTATACTTGGGTTGGGATTTAACTTTATTAATTATAGCATCACAAGCAGATGGCAGCAGCCAGCCATCTTCTTCATTGAAATTAGCATTTTTTTTCAATAGCTTCGCGAATCATTCTTTGAAGGAATCGGTGTTTTTAGTGAGAATTTGTAGTCTATTAAATCTAATGTAGTGACGGGGGTGGTTCTCTACGTGTTCACAGACTGCAAACTTCCCGGAACGTCGATTCTTCACTTCAGCTATGTGTTTCTTAACGCGGGTTTTTATTGATCTTTTAGTTTGTCCTATATAAGTAAGACCACATCCACAATCAAGCGTGTATCCTCCTACATCTTGCAGAGGGACGTTACACTTGACTGATAGCAAAAACTGACTAATCTTATTCGGCGGATTGAAGTATCTTTTAATGGAAGTATGCTTCAAGATGTAGCGTATAGAAGTAAGTATGTAGAATTTCTTCAGAGATACCTCTGACATATGGCAGTACAGCAGGCACTCGCTCGACTGTGTCTGGCTTCACTAGTCCACTGTGACGTAGGCGCGGGACCCGAAGGAAGGTACTTATATCCTAAGATACAGGATTAATCCTAGTTTTCTGTATCAGTGCAACAAATTGTACGCAAACTTTTTTAATTTTTCATAAAAATAATAATTATTAGTGTTATATGTTATTGCATCATTTTGTTTTCTATATTTATTTATATGCCATAAGTAAAGAACTTAACGCAGTTTCCAAAACTTGCCGTGGTTATATTTTCGTTTTCCAATAGCACTTGAGTTAATGTACCGTGTAATGTGATTCATAGATGAAAAGCGCCTCAGTACATCTTGTATCCTAAGTTTTAAGGCTTTAACTAGCCTGAATGACCTTGATGAAACGGCGATCGCAGAGATTTTAGCCGATGTCAACACCGTCTAGCAACTACGTTCTGTATTACTTATAAAAGTGCAAAGATTAATAGACTGCAGAGATGACAATTATATAAGTGACATACTGCCTGTTATGCTTGCGCATCACTGAGAATTATGTCGTGGTTACGCATCTTCAATTACATTGCACGGTGTGGCAATCAAGTGTTCAAGTTTCAAGTACGTAAGAATTTTTATTATATATGTTAAATCGTATTTATTTTTGTCGTATTAAAAATATATCGTCAAAGCGTTCGCTGTAAATTTTCCCGGGTTTGATCCCCGACAGCACGAATTAAATTTGTAATTGCAATTTTCGTCAACACGCATTGGGGAAGCACGGCGGGCATTTCCTTGCCCTAAAACCCTCTCAGAAATAAAAAAAGAGTCCTGTTCCCAGTAGAGGGACTATAGAGGGGCTATACAAAGCCTATTACTTTACTTTGTAGCAATATTTATATTCGTTTCAGATATAGAAGGGTACCTTATGCTGACAAAAATATCATGTGGAGGCGACGAAAACGTAAAACATGTTTGTACCTAGATAAAGCGTTCGAAAGATTGTCAGTCATGTCATACGCCACATTTTCTATAGAGCGTAGAACATTACAGATAGGGCAAAATAAAAAATAATCCAATATATTATGGGAACTATTTATTAATAATATATACATTTATAGGTATTTATAATAAAAATAATGAACAAGCTGCAAGGTTCAACTAATAATGTTTTTTGTAAACACAATCGTAAAATTCCTGTTTTAATTTTTACCAATGGTTAATTGATGAAACGTAGTCAAGATCACTTCATTTAAAATATATTTAATTAAAATTGACACGTGACCTATTTGGCCTTCTACTTACAACTCGGCGGAAATTTGAAAAGAAGATTTTGTCTTTTCACACAAGTATTGTTTAAGACTGGCGTGGTTTCGAAAAGCGTGATTAAGTGTCAGCGGTATATAATCAATTAAATACTGAACTTTTTTATTTATTTTTGTTATATCTTCTTAAAAACTGACGCCGTCTCACTATTTTATTATTTGTTTTTTTTTTTGTACGCATAAGGATAAATTAGACTAAGTTAGATTAACTTGGATAAGTTTATATTTTTTTTAATTTTATCACAAAATTTCCACAATAAATTATTACCTTTTCTACGGTGATTCTCTCCTATTAGTTTCGGCGTGACTGTAGGATGTTATAGTGAGTCACCGTCAGTTACTAAGCGGCCATAAATCATAATATGTATGTATAGATATACATATATACATTTTTTGATTTTAATATTTGTTTTTTGAATTTTGATTGATATTTTGAAACCTGGTAAAATTACTTTTTCCATACCAATTGATGGGCCTGAGTATAATGCCAGTTACGCTCTTTGGCTGAAGTTATTTTTTATTTTATGCTCAATTGCAGACAAAACAATATTGATTGCGCATTTCTAAAACAAAATTTTACCTCTTCTCCTTCTAATAATAGCTCCTGCACCTAGCACGGCGGAATAGATATTATTATCTATAAGACCATTTGCGAAAACAGTTTTTGTTAACAGTTATGAGTGTAACATTTTATCAGCTGCTTTGTTTATAGTGCCTTGAGCAACACTTTGCCGGTTTCTATACAGAAAATGATGCTGGCTTTGCAAATACGGATGGCTACCATTGAATATAATTCCCGCTATGTTACACTTATTTACATAGAAACTTTAATTATCATTTGCATGAAATTGTAAATAGCACTGTTTACACAAGAAAGTAAACTTTTAGATCAGTCCATTTTGTTTTTCACTAATTAAGTAAAAAGTAAAACAAACCAATAGGGCCGGGAATTAAAATTTCTTGCAACTTTTTATAGAAAAGCATGACCTTATCATAATATAAAAGTCAATCATTTAGCCATGTGATAAAACTTTTAAGTGTGCCAGTCAAACATTAATGATGATATTCGGTTCATTATACTGGAAATAGTCTTTTAAATATTTTGTAGTACAATTGATAATCTACAGTATGATTGACCGTGTATATGACTTTTATAAGTCTATGTTATTTTTGATGAAAATTATTATTGCAGATAAAAGCCCTTTCACATTTATTTTAGTCTCGAATTAAATTAATCAAAATGAAAATAATAACATTGGCTTTTTATAACTGATCTTTAAATGTAAAACACTGACTTGAAATTATATAATTATTGGCATTTTTTAATTCATTGAACTTTTTTAAGATTTTGTTAAAACTCTACTGGTAAAAAAAAACAAATATATATATTATAGTTCTTGATGAAAATAATGTATGCGCGTTACATCGCATCCCATCAAGAATTTGTAATGTAATTCTTGGTATAAAGCTAAGACGTGATAATAACTGTAAACAATAGAATAACAAAATAATGATAACATTTACATTTACATACAAAACATTTACAAAAATACTTGCTTTATAACCTTATAAATATTATTTGACCGTAATAAAATAAAACAAGGTAGTCTTGGGCATGAAAGTAAAAATAAATATTTTCGATTATTTTTGCAATATCTAACAGCCGGATCAGCGGGCGATTCTGATCCATCTAAAGATGCTAAATTTCAGCAAGCACTGTCAAATTCAATAGGAGTGACAGAAAAACGGTTCTTGATATAGAAAGGTAAATAAATTATTTAACCTATAAAGTAAAATCACTTTATTACAAATCAAAATAGCCCAATAGCTTTATTAACATGAGACATAATTGTACGAGTGCTTACAATACTTAACATTATTTTACTGAAATCTTAGAAAGTTTTTTTTTAAATAGAATAAGGGTGACAAACGAGCACACAGTCCACCTGATGGTAAGTGGTTGCTACGGCCCATACACATCTACATCTATCCTCGATTACGTATCAAAATGTAGATGCGTTGTCACCCGTGAGGACTAGGATGTAATGCCTCGTTTCCAGTAAAAAAGTCCTCCGGTTCTGTACACACACTCACTATACGAAACACAGCAGGGTTAAACTGCTATTTTACATGTTTTTCCGTGAGAGCGTGGCCCTTCTCCGGTCGAGCCGACCCATTCGTGCTACAACTATACCTAATAAATATAGCTGTAGCATGGCTCCACCACGTAAAAAAAAATTGACGTTGAAAATTTATGTATTTTTAGAAGCAACTTTGCAATTATTTTCTATTGAGTTAATTTTTGTGAAATCGTGTTTTGCAAACCGCCACCTGAAATACGTACAATTTTTTTCGATAATGACGTGAAATTAGAAAACATGCTTCATTTCTTCTGATTTCAGAGATAATGGAAGATATAATATTATATTATTACTGTTCCGTGTGAGGCAACCTTTATACTTATATACATATTCTCATCATATTTTTATGGTTGGTTAGAAAAATTATATCTAAATGCAAACTTTCACAGGGTAAATTTTTTTTTTACTATTTTTACCCAGCAAGTAGTGAAGCAACTACAATCCCATCGGTAAGTGGTTATGTAGTCTAAGATGGTGAATTGCACTGACTTAACAAAAACCTATTCACTCTTGCCTAATAGTACTAGGTAAGTATTATTTGCGACCTATTTGTGTGTGTGTGTGTGTGTGTGTTCGTGTGTGTGTGTTCTAACTTTATCACGTAGAGAAACCCTTCTCCAAATTAAAATTTTTACATTTTTTAGATGATAGTTTGTCTAACATAAAAAAAAAAAAAACCATAAACCCAAGAATGTCTTTATATAGTTATTTATACTTAGGTAAGCACCATTCTTTTATTTATTTAAATTGTTTGATTTAATTTGATAACAGCGTACCTAAATGTAAGTATCTGTATCTTTATTTCCCTCCCCAATAATATTTTATAAAGTCATACTCATAAAAACAGCGTTTTATTGTAATACATAATTATAAAACTCAGTATCAACTAATTGATAAAAATATGCAACAATAAAATTACATAGGTATTAAAAACTATCGAAATCTAAGTAACGAGACCATGTTCGTCGTTCCACATCTAAATTATTTATAAATGCATTTTTCAATTTGACTAATCAACGTCGCTGCGAAAATTTCTTCTTCTTTGGGCACTTTAAAAATTCATTTATTTAGAAAATGATATTTACAGTTACCAGTGTACAGATATTAACTAAATTAAGTATTTCTGGTTATAAAAATATTTATAATTGAGTATAAACTTTTAAAAAACTAATATATATTTGAACGAAGTCGCTCCAACACCGACGTGCGGTCCACCCTCGACGATGTCCGAAAACGGACTGTGACAGAGCTTACATGGCGACGGAGCATGCGCGCTCGCGTAAATATATTCAATTTCAGGGGAAAATGATATATTCTCTTATAAAACGGGGAATAAAAATAAAAGTCTCAATGAAAAAAATTAATATTTTTAAGACCTTTTTTTTAGTGTAAGAACTATTTAAAAAGCTTGTGCCGTTTTGGAGAAATTTTGCAAAATATGACAAAGATAGGTACTCTTTGGGGATTTTTTTTCTAATAAGGGGTTGACAAAAATACAATTATGTTAAATTAAAAACATTTACCAAATCCTCTTCTGTTACCCTGTATTTTTTCTTTGTGGATTAAATGAACAGTTATTGAGATTTTTTTACTTATATATCCACGATTTAGGCATTTCAACGACTGTTAAGGCCTTAATGCAGTGTTTGTGCGTTACTCGTGCATAGTATATTGATTTTATTAACAGATAAAAACCATGTTAGTGTCTAGGATGTTACTGTAAGTTTGTTTGTAAAATGATGTGACAAACAAACTTACAGTCTACCTCTCTAAATTCAATATGATAAGTAGCTGCTGGAATCCATAGACTTGAAACCAACTTCCAATAAAGAAGGCTACAGATGCGTTGTCACCTCCGAGGACTGAGATGGAATGCCTCACAGCCTGTTATTATACTGACTCTCTATACCCTTCACACGTACTGCTATTTGGCGCGACAGAAATAGATAATGGCAGGCAGAAAAGGAGTCCTACCAGCTAGGAAATGGATATTTGCTTTAACAACCGTTCCAAATGAAAAAACTGAACAGCGCGCATAGATCATAACCTGTAATGAACCCAGTGAGTATATCTATATCAGTGATAACACCAGTTTATATTCATGAAATTATTGTACTGACATTGATTTTCAATACCTTCTTCTAAAGTCGTGATTCCGCCATAGAACACTACGGCCGGTCTCTACTAAGTTTACTATACAGAAATTAAATGCATAACAAACAAGTACTGTTTTGCACATGTACATTAGGTGTTTGAAATGTATCTTTTAACTATTAACAATATCTTTATAGTCTAAATAGTATAAATAGTCCGTTAGTTTCACAAAAATAAATCAATGTTGTGAAAAGAGATTCAATATCACAAACAATTATTATTTAAACTTAGTGTAAAGTTTGAAAGTTGTAAGTTATTTCAGTTTGGTTCACCATTTCGCTACCTTTGTATGATTTAAAGCCGTAATTAATTGATTAGGTAACTTTTCTGATAGTCTAAAATAGTTTAATTGTTTAAAATTAACTGTTGTACTAATTGTAAATTTTATATTTAGTAGAGGCTAAAAACAGAAATAGGAACTATAATCTTTGCATTATAGTTTAATATCAGTTAATTAATTAATTAAATCGTGCCGTATGATAGCGAAATAATCAATCAATGCCACATTTCGTCTCGTGCGAGTCGTAAGGACGACTATCAGAAATGCTTGAAAGATCTCATTGCTCTACACTTAATATGGTATCAACATAATGCATTAAAATAATGTTTATACTTAGAGGTAAGCTATTTTATGTTATACTGCGGTGTCGGAAATTAGTCCGCTTTCCTAATTCATATTTAAGGATTCGACATGTCCTTGAAATATTTCAAGACTTGATTCCATACTTCTTAATTTTTCAAGACCTTTCCTTGCAATAGGTCACCTAAAATATTGATTTAATATTTCGTTGGTATTAAACATTTATTAGAAACATACAACAGAATCATTTTTTAAATATTATTTTTGGTAAAATATTTTTAAAGAAATAAGGGTGACAAACGAGCACACAGTCCACCTGATGGTAAGTGGTTGCTGTGGCCCATAGACATCTGCATTTGTTGTCACCCGTGAGGACTAAGATGGAATGCCTCGTTTCCAGTAAAAAGGGTCTTTGGTTCTCTACACTCACCAAACGAAACACAGCAGCGTTAAGCTGCTATTTCACGCTGGTATTCTGTGAGAGCGTGATCCTTCCCCGGTCGAGTCGACCCATTCGTGCTACAACCATAATATAGCTGCAGCATGGCTCTACCACGTATAAAAATATATTTATTTTCGTTATAGTTAATAAAAGCAAAATGGATTAATTTTAAAATTGATTGCACATGATCAAAAAATAATCCTCTGTGTTAAATATAACGTATTAAAAATAAAAATACGTTGTCACCCCATCGTGGGCTAAGTTGGAATGTTTTGTTTCCAGTAAAAACGGTCTCCAGTTCTCTACACTCTACTGTCGTCTAAATGTACATAGAAATGTATATAAAATTAAACACTTTTTCTATTACAAATAATATATTCACGGGAGAGAGGTGGTGAATATTCATAGCATAGCACGCAGCCGGCTGCGTGGTTATGTGGGAATCACTAAGAAGTGCCTACCCACTAAACATCACCTGTGAGACTGGCTCTGGCCTGAGTGGCCTCTTTGCCGCATCGGAAACGACCCCCTTTAGGGAAGGGGGGCGTGGGAACAGACAACGTCGGGGACGGGAGCGCGGGTCAACTAACACAGCCGCACGAGGGCGGCGGTGCTAGAGGAGTGAAGATGTGGGAGTCACATTAGCGAGAGTGCACTCACCGTACGAGGACGGCGAGCACGGTCTGTTAACACAACCGTACTGGGGCGGCGGTGCTAGCGGAGGCGGAAAATGGGAGGGAAGGCACTCACCATATGGGGACGGTGAACGCGGACGGCTAACGCAACCGCACGGGGGTGACGGCGCTAGCGAAGACGGGAGGGCGCACTCACTGTACGGGGACGGTGAGCGTGGACAGCTAACACAACCGCACAGGGGCGGCGACGTTAGCTGCGTCGGGACGGGACGTGACTGACGCTTTATTCCTCGACTGAACTGACTGAGGAATTCCCGTACGAGGGGACGGATGCTCGGTCAGCAGGCGGACTCCGCTAGCGCACGACCGCACGGGGGCGACTTTATCCATCTTACAACATTTATAGTGAGAATTAAATAGGGTATGGATTTGACTTCCGCCAACCGGAACGGGAAGTTATCAAAAAATAAATAAATTATCAACACTTTTTTGAAGTAGGCTAAAAGGACTGTTGATGCGATATAAATGACGTAACTTTTAATATGTTCTTGTCGTGGAACCTTGTAAGTATATGTTAACTAATTTTTTTGTGACTTTTCCATTTGCCAACACCAATATACTGACAAGTTATACACTATTATAACGTTTTACTAAGTCCTATTTCTGGCATTTTATTAGGTCGACTCTTACGTGACAAATGGAATTAGATTGGTTGAAACCTGGCTGTTGATGTCACCAAGTTACAATAAAAATTTAATTTTCATATTATTAACGTGTTTCGCTTTCATTATATTGTATTTTTAAACATTGCTTAATCGGGTCATAAACAAATCGAACTTTAGAAAAGAAAAAAATAAAAAATTACATGAATTTCTTTTAAAATCAATATTTATTTTTTAAAGTACAAAAGAGAGTATACAAAAATGTTAACTGAGATGAAATTAAAGTATTTGTCAATCTAGAGCACATTTAAGGTATTTTTGTGTCCACCGAAAAATTTACAAAATCAACAGAAAAGACAATAGTTGTACATTTTGCCAACAAAAGTGTTACATTTCTTCTTAAATATTAATCAAGGACAACAGCAACAGTGTACTTAACTGTATGACAAAAAAAACAAGAAAAAATAAATGAAACTTTGGCACTTAGAAAATAAAATAAAAATGTCCACAGAAAGGAGTTTCTGTGGACTTCAATTGTTTTTGTCTCATATTTAACAAATAAACGGCTTACGTACCATTGCTGCACTTAGTTAGTTAGTTATTTGTAGAGTTTTGAAAATCAACGTTAATCTTTAAAATCGGTTGAAATGATATAATTACCAATCTTAGTAAAAAAATCACTATTAGCTTTAATAATTAGTTTTTGGCTTAATCAAAATACATATTAGAAGATAGATTCGTCTTCTTCGCTGTCTGAATCGGGTATAATTAAACGGCGAGGTCGTTTAGCTGGTGGGGGGCTAAAAATGTTGTCCGAGCTATCAGAATTGTCAGATTCAGTGGTTATTTTCTTTTTTGGACACAAAAGTAAATTTTGTAACTGTACATTATTATCTGGTGTACCTGGCGGACTTTCTGGTGAAAACGGTGGATTAGATGACATGGTTACAGTTGAAGCATCAGGTGTAGCTACATTGTAATTTGGTGATGCACTGCCTCTACTTGACTCTGGTGATCTAGGATTTATATTAGATGTATCATATTGAATTTTTATCTGTCCCATTCCAAAATGAATACAATTTTTATCTGCTTCGCATTCTAGGCAACTTAACCTCCTTGCGTGTATTACATTTGGTGTCCATCGACTCCAAATAAGTTGGTGTATTTTGAATGTACCTTTGAAAGGTTTCGTTGTACTCTTATCCAATATACTCTGTATTTTTGGCACTTCAGAATCATCAATTCCGTAAATTTCTATCCCTTTGCAGTTTTCTTTCAAACACTTCATTAGACCATTGTAGCTCGAAACATCTTTACCCATTGCAACTGAGTTATCACATAATCTTTTAACGCATCCACCCACCCCATCTGGAGCGCCTTTGCCGTGACCCCTTTCACTATAATGCCAAATAATGGTGTTCACTCCTAATTCGTCGCTTATGTAATTCGCAATCAAATGAAACATTGATTTATTCCTGTACTGTGTCGATGGTCCGTCACTGAGTATATGTAATTCCGTAATTTCTGGACTTATTTCTTTAATTCTATGCAATACAGGCTGAAGGTGCACACATATAAACACAGGGTCATGTCTCAAATTTTCAGAGATTGTACATATTGATGTTGTCTTTAAATGTCTATCTGGTGACTGAAAATCTGTATTATAGTATACGCACGTATGCAGTGACAACTGCCTTTTTGATCCACCAAAGTGAGCGGATTGAATTTCAGCGCTGTACTTACAGTTGTAATTTTCCGAAAAATCGATATGCAATAAACCTTCAAAAGGAGATAGTTTTTCTTTAAGGGTGTGGATTGTCCTGACCTGATGTATGAAATTACCCACGTGTTTCATGTAAACTGGTAAGTTTGGGTGTAATAACTGTACAAGTGATTTATTTGTCGTTTTTACCGTTTCTTTAATGGACTTTTTGCATATTTTTCCTTACCTTTTATAATTATCTTTTCATTTTTCGTTATCCATCTTTCATAAGTTATAGAGTCATCTTTATCGTAATTATTGTATTTTATCTGTTTATCTTGGCAATCCTTACATACTCGCTCTAAACATTTTAAATTAAATGTATTCTGACAGCACAATGATTTCGCTACATCGGAAGCAGTGCCATATGATAAAATTTTAGCCTTTTGTAGAGCTCTAACACATAGGTCATTATTTTCATGTATTATGCACAGACACGTATTTCGTGAAGAAACTTTTGGAAAAACCATCCAAAACGGGCGGTATCTTCGAAAGGTTTGGTAAGAAATTTGAATGCCGGTTTTATTTTTAAAAACTTTGTGCAAGTTAAGAAGAGTGTCATTGAGCAGTCGTATTTGTTTTTTATTTTTATTTCTAGTAATTGTTTCTTTTTTACCAGACGTGAGGCGACTATATTCGTCTTGTGTTAAAAATTCTTGTATAGCTTGTTTTACATTACATCTTTGTGTCCTTTTTTCTATTTCTCTTTGGTTTGTTTCTTTTCTTTGTTTTTCTTCAAGTCTTTTTATACGCATTCTGTATTTCTTCAACTTTTGATTCATTTGTAAAACTTTTGTCTTCAAAGTGATGTTTTCTCTTTTCATAACCCTTTTGTTGCGATCTGCTACCGCTTTACCAGCATTCACACGTGAAAACGATGAAGGAGTGCTTGGTGCTGGACTTGAAGGTGGAGTATTCTCTTCGATTAGAAGAGCAGTTCTTTTTCTAATCTTCAATATATCTCGTCTCTTTTGAGACTTTTCCCGCCATAATTTTCTTATTTGGCGCTGTTCTCTTGGAGTATACTGATCTATCTTTTTTATTTCCCCTTTTTCTTTTTTCTTGTAGTACCTTTCTCTATCTTTTCGACGAACTTCTGCAACTGCAGCTTCATCCATTTTTGCACGCGCTCTTCGCATACTTAGCTTTTCTGTTCACGCCGCCTCTTCTTTTTTTCATCATCACTTAGTTGAGATGTTGATCTACTTACTCTTGGCATGATTACCTGTACAAGCAATAAAAATGCATATTTACATTCAAACCCACAAGCCCACAAACAGACCATAGCATAGAATGGAAAAGGAAGAGGTAGAATATTAATAAAAAAATATTACGAAGTGTAATAATATCATTGCACCATATAATTGTTCAGATATGGATTTCCGCGAAGTAACATCAGTACAGCAATCATTCCAGCGTCACTTCTGTAGACATAGTCTTTTCCGTGGACATGGTGTCCACCTGGAAGTTGTCCACGGAAGGGTCGTGCAACAAAAAAAATAAATGCAACTCACAGATTTTTGAGGTTAGGAACGCCTCTATGTTATCTTTGACAAAAGTGCCCCAGCTTACGAAAATCTATAATTGAAAATGATTTTTACGTATTTCACTTACCAAAATATTCCTGGAACCGAAAAGTTGCAACGGTCTTTGACAAAACCAATAACTTATCACTTTATTCTTGAAACAAATGCAATCGTTCGTCGTAAGTTATTCGCACTGATGTCAAACTTTTGATTCAGATGACAGCAAGAAATGTTGCCAGTGAAATAAAATAATCTTCAATGGTAGATTTTTTTACGTAGCCGTGACATGATATTTTTGTTGGTCCACGGGAGGCGTCGCACAATTTGACACACCACGTTTATCGGTTTCTAACTTTGACTTTATGTGTTTTTATTTATTGCGATGCTCTGAAACTTTAACATAAGTATGTTAATAATAATCCAGAATATATTTAAATATTTTTCTTCAATTTGTAGTATTTTTAACTTACACTCAAACACACGAACATCATAAGGACACGGTCCACGGAAGGGTGTGAAATGGCTGATTTTGATTTTTTTAAAAGTATAGTAAGGTAATTTATGTGGATGATCTTTACATTTTAAATTTCTAAGGATGCTCTATTATACATACATAATGAATTTATTATGAAATAATATTTTTTTGGAATGAATATATGAAATGCACACTTTTTTCGGCTAGGCAAGGAGTACGGACTGCATTTGGCGCGTACATGACACACCTATTAAATACACGTTTATTATTTATTTTTTTATTCAAAGATTTATGGGTCAGCGGGGATACGGATCCAGAACCAATGTGTGATTTCAAGAAAAAGACTTCATATATAATATAATTTTATATTATTTATGAATATTTTAAAATAACCTTCTGTTTTTGTATCGTTTAATTTTAATACAATAAAGTGATAAACATTGTTATTGATTTACAGACTTATGTAGTGCTCTTTTACTTTAAGAATAATAGGCACGTTCAATACAACAAATCTTACGTCAACAGTCAAAAGTTCTAAATCGTACGCTCCAGGCGATAACCATACCTCAGCGGAACGAAGGATGTCGTACTGACAACGGACCATAATTTATATAAAAACGAGAAAAACTCGCTAGTGTTGACATATTTCACCATTTAAATAGCAGCTTATAATAATTAAAGACAAAATTTTTATTTATTATTCATAAGCAATAAGGTTTTTTGGTTTTTCTTTTTATAATTTTCTCTTAGCTTCATAAACTGTTATTTTCTATTTGGTGAATAAGGAAAGAGAAATACAAGTCCGCAAAAACTTTAAACGGAATGAACAATTTAATTCAATCTAACTTTACAACCGTACACTGGCTGATTAAAACAAATGTTGTAGCAAGAATTTATTAACTTTACTGACTTTACTAAGCTTTTTTAAAGATATAAAGACGGATTTTTTAATCATGTCATAAATGTTATTCGTAGGTTAAAATGTATAAGTAAAATTAGACCTAATAAAATGTAAAATCCGACTTTAAATAACCAAAACGATTAAAATAATTTCTATAATTTTAAAAAGAGTAAGACTTCAGAAGGAAAAATGTCTTAGCACTATGTCGTAGCAAAATAATTATTTTTAATATTTGTAAAAAGCTGAATTCGGCTTTTACTTTTTAAAAGTCAATTATTTTGCCCCCTTTGAGTGGAGTAAGGAATATCAAAAGCTCGAATTTCGTCTAAGTAGTTAAATTTAAAACTTTATCCCCTATTTTTCCACCTATAGGAGTGGATTTTTTTCCGCAAATTTATATGGCCACCCCTGAAGGTCCTCAATTGACGAAGATATCGTCATATCGATCATCGAAGATATCGAAGATATCGAGTGACATATTTGCAAAAAAAGGAAGTCGGCTAAAAATATTTGTTTGAGTTTTATTTTCAGTTAAGTTATAATTTAATTCATACGATTATATACATATATACGGATGACAAACGAAAATATAGACCAACTGATCGCAAGTGCCCTGCTACACACATCATAATCGGGTCTAGACCATACTCCTACTTTACTGATTACTTATTTCATTATATTACGTACTTTATTGATTAGTTATATGTACATATAATGCAGGTATTGATAAACGAGAAATTAAAAATAAACAATAAAGTTAATCACTATGTGAAGTCTTTTTATAGGCGTGGATGCCTATAAAAAGTTACTCTCTTGCTACGTCTTCGTCTCCTTCTTCATCAGCCCACAAAAGTCCACAGCTGGACATGGACCTCTCCCGTTGTAGGACGATTTCCCTTAATCATCTACTCTGTGAGTCTGTTGCCTGAGGCTGGTCTGGTCGATCGCATTATCAGACGTTGCTATTACAAAATGTTGCCCTTTGCCTGTGTGTATAAGCATAGGATTTTATGGCATTTCCCACAGTTGATCCTTACTAGAAATCACCCAACAGACCTCTTATACTTTCAAGTTTTTGCCATAAATGTGTGAAAAATAGGTAATTAATAAATAAATTAATTTCTATACATAAGTTCCCACCGTGGTCATAATCGACCTCGGTATTACCAGAGCGAGTAAAAAGACGGAAGTTTCATACAAGAGTTTCGCAATGCACGCACACAAGTGCGGGTTTCACCTATATTGCACAGAATTAATAATATTACAAGAAAAGAAGGATCACTCTATGATTTTTTTTTATAGGACAAGGGTGACACACGAGCACACAGTCCACCTGATGGTAAGTGGTCTCTGCGGCCCATAGACATCTACATACATCCTCTCTTACAAATCAAAATGTAGATGCGTTGTCACCCGTGAGGACTAAGATGGAATGCCTCATTTCCAGTAAAAAGGGCCTCCGGCCACCTGCACTCACCAAGCGAAACGCAGAGGTAAACCTCTACTTCACGCTGGTTTTCTGTGAGGTCGTGGTACCACCCCGGTTCGAGCCCGCCCATCCGTGCGACAGCAAAAGCTGCCGCGTGGCTCTACCACTGTTAAAAATGATAGCAAGCTTGCGAGTTTAAACATAGTTTATATAGCACAACGTCGCTAATGTTCATAATACTTTGTACGCCTCGGAATCGACCTTCGTGAAACTAGCCTACGTCGAAACAAAAATCATTGCAGCGTGCGTATTAAATTAAAATGCATTTTACGTCCGAGTGTAAGTGTCTGAATTACTAAGCCCGTTACGCGCCTTTGTTAAGGCCCCCCTACTGTAGGGTTAGGTGTTGTGAGAAAACAAATTCAATCTTTTGATATTAGTTGGTATCTAGTAGAATACATGTTTTTGTTTTGTTAGAAAAAACGTTACTCCTCACGGAATTAGCCGCTTGTAGGGGAAGTCCCCTAGTAGGTATATTTTCATGCCTAAAGATCGGAGTGAGACATGCATGCACACAGAGAAAATAACGCGATGTCCGCGTTGGCAGTATCAGTACTATATATTGCGTTATATTCTCTGTGTGCTAATGTTGGTGAAAACCGCGCTTGTACGTGTGCACTTTCGTTCACTCTTGTATCTGTTGTCTCATCACTTACAGTTATAACTTAAATTTAAGATTTTGCAAAGTAAAAGGATGCCGGAATTCAGAGTATGGCGTTCAAATAGTTTTTTATATCGCATTCCAACTACAGTATAACATGAATTAAACTCAAAAGAAAACTTTTTCTTAACTTCTTTCGCCCCGCCGTTCTTTGCGCTATATTAATGTTATTACAAGTGTTAGTTATTATTCTTCAAAGTTTCATTTAGCTCACAACTTTTACTATAAGGTATCTTAAAGTACTAAGATAATTAAAAACGGTTGGTAAGAAACAGAACAAAGTGTTGGTGCATAAAATTAACTATTATTTGTCACGACGTAATATCACAATAATAACGTGAAAAATCAGCATTCATTTATTATTTGTATGGTAAGTGATAAGAACCGGAGACCTTTTTTCTGGTAACAAGTTATTCTGCCTTTGTGCTCTGGAGTGACAACCCTTCTGCACTTTGATTCCTAGTTGGGGATAGATGAAGGTGTCTATTGACCACAGCATTCATTTATCATCATTTGGGCGGTGTGCTCTATTTACTCACCGTAATTTCTAAATAATAAAAAAAAACTAGCATATTGGCGTTTATGGTGCCAGACGTTTACAAATTTGATGCTCCTCCCGTTGCCGGTTTTGAAATATCGCTATCTGTCGGAGATCTTTTATTTTTGACATTTTCTATATTCAACTACCGTATTTCAACTATTAACTCCCATGGCCAAGATGAGCTGACGGCTTCCCTTATCACACCGTGCTGGCGTGTTATATAATATTTAAATAAATAAGTAATAACGAAGATTTAAATTTACTGCGTTCAGAGAATATATTATTACAACTAGTATATAAAAGTTAACCACCTATTGGTGATCTTAATCATATGTAGAAACGACAGTTCCTAATTGTGAGACGTCTAAAAAATAAAAAAAAATTATATTTAGTAATATGTAAGGTACGTTTTAGGTGTATGATGGTGGGTGGATAGAATAATGGTACAAAACCCAAATAATATACGCTGAATCCATATTTTACAGTGGTGTTGAGATTGTGTCTTAAATTGTGTACGTCAGCACTGTGCTCATTAAGTCACCTGTTTATAGATGAATATGGGCAAATCTTCCAAATAAATTTTACGTTAAAATGAACAATAAATTTTGGTTAAAAAGAAATATTTTCATTCGGACGGACAATTGTCAGAACGTGCTACAAAGCACAAAGGCGCTAATACAGCATAGGCGAACTGTTGAACTAAGCCATTACGTCAGAATTTTCCTTTTTTATTGCATAGCCTTACTCGTATAAAGGATTTAAAAACAGTATTTACAAAAATAGTTTATTTATAAACTGATTTATAAAATCTGCAGAATCTTTGTCACTATACCAAATTTCACTTATATAAAATAGTCATGACGAAAAGACAGAGTGGCAATGAAATGATTTCGTAAGTGTTTTGTTTTGATAGTTTTAGCAAGGTTTCTCTAATGACGTTGCTAGCAAGTCCGCAGAAAATGCTATTTATTATATATTAATAAATATTTCAAGTTATGTACGGTTAAATACTGTTTTTAAATCCTTTATACGACATAAAGGATTTAAAAACAGCATTTACAAAAACTAATTAATTTTTAACTGATTTATAAATTCCGCAGAATCTATCTTTGTTACTATACCAAATATCATTTATACAAAATAGTCATGACGAAAAGACAGAGTGACAATGAAATGATTTCATAAGGGTTTTGTTTTGCTAATTTTGGCAAGGTTTTACTAATGACATCGATAGTAAGTCCGCGGAAAAGGCTATTAATTATATATTATTAAATATTTCAAGTTATGCACGCTTATATTTCCGTACCGGTTAGCTGCTCACCAAAGGGTATAGGTGGATATCCCGATGATATTTGTATTAAGAATATTACTGGTTTTTAAAACTTTAGTGTTTTCGTATAGACTATACGGCTAGTTATTGATAAATATTCAAAACAATACATTCCCACATTTCTATACCGACTAGCTGCTCATCAAAACGTACGCAACCTCGTATAATGCTGGTCTATTTTGGCGGTCTGTGAAATTTATGTCAGCATTTTTGGAGGATAATACGTCATCAGCTTGTTACCAAAGCCACTTCAGTCATTTATTGCCGAGTGAAAGCGAAACTGATTTTTAGAAACAAATGGCAATCACCTTTACACTTATTATTCTTAAATATTCAGAATGAACTGTCTCATTAGGTAGATTCAACTTCGGTCAAGAGCTCAACAAAAAAAAAAATAACTCATTGCTTGAAAATATGTAAGACATATTTGTAGTGAAATTCCCGAAATCATATGTTCTTGTAAGGTCTGTGTTTTCAATCTCAATTTCAATTTCAATTAAGTTATTTACCGATTTCAAAACTTTATTTGTTTTTAATTCCCGACGTTTCGGATACTTCCTAACACCCATGTGAATGCAACATGGTGTTTAACGTACCGATGTGAAAGTTAACCCGGAGTATCTTCAGCTTGGGTAAGATCTACGCAGAATGAGTTTACTGAGTCTTGATAACGTGCAGTGGTATGTTTGAGCTTAGTTTTAATTTTATTGATTACAGGATCCCAAAGTAGATGGTAGTACCCAGCCTCCCTTTCTATTGAAATTAGGATATTGAAATGTAAAAATGGAACTATTTTATTCATACAGCTGTGATTTTTTATTTGTTGGTGTTATATTTTATTCTATGAATATCTTTCGTGTGAGGATTGAAAAATCGGCCCTTAATCTGTTAAACGTGCTTTAAACCCAACTTAGCAATTCCTTAATGTCCACCAACGAGCACTTTTCACTCGCCGACGCAGTTTTGACATCCCCCGATGATATTTGTCTTAAAACTCAGTCAAGCGAATAATAATCAATTACATATGATCACTACCAAGCTATTTCTAATTTGTTTTGGGTTGTTAGTTTTTGTAACATATATGATTGTAACCTGTAATTTTTTTCACTAGCTTTTCCTCTCTAGCTCACTAGCAGTTAGCGGTCAGCTACCGCAGAGTCTAGATCACCTGAAGATGCCTCTGTCGTCAGTGGTGTGTCTTTACTAGTGTGGTGGTTTTGGGATTAGTGGTGCTAGGATTAGTGGTGACGGTGATAGTGCACGCAATTGAGGGAGGGCGGGAGGTGCTCTTGAAACTAGGTAAGACACATAATTTTGTTTTATCGAGCGGATGTACGCGAAGTAATTTTTTACCAACTTTAATATAATGGACTTCCGCAAAGTAACGCCTGATTCTATTAATTATATTTTATTTATTTAATTTTATAGAAGAGGAGGCAAATGAGCCTGCGACTCACCTGACGGTAAGCGACTACCACCGCCCAACTGCAACACCAAGGGACTTGCATGTGCGTTGCTGGCATTTTAAAAAGGAGTAAGCTCTTTTCTTGAAGGTCCCTAAGTTGTATCGGTCCGAAAAAACTGCCGGTGGTAAATTATTCCTCAGAGAGGTCGTACGCGAAAGAAAACTCCTAGTGAAACCTACAGTGGTGGACCGCCAAGCATCCTGATGGTGTGGGTGGTATTGGGAGTTTTGCTGCGATATGCGTTCGTGAAATTTGGCGGCTGGGATCAATCCGAACAATTTCCCAGAGCACTCCCCGTGGTAGATGCGAAAGAAAATGAAAAGGGATGCAACATCTCTTCGCAGCGCCAGTGAATCGTGCCGATCGGTAAGGACTCGGTCGTCGACGATTGGAGACACTGCGCGGGATGCGGTCTAGTGGAAGGAGCTGGCACTGGGGAGACCCAGCCCAGAGATGTGAACAGTACTCCATATGAGGCCGAACCTGCGCCTTGTTAAGTAGCAGGCGGTGTGCCGGTATGAAAAAGTGTCCCTGAAGTCCCTGAGCACGTCAAGTTTTTTAAAGGCCACTTTGCCTTCTCTTTCAAGTAACCACGGCTCCGTGGCGCAGTGACTTAGTAATCAGTTGTTGCGCTGGCGGCCGCGGGTTAGAATCCCGCACGGAACAAGTATTTGTATGGCCTACAAATAATTGTTCCGGGTCTGGATGTTTGTCCTTGTGCAATTTATGTTTGTAAACTGCCTCCACGGCACAGGAGAAAATCCTAGTGTGGGGGTAACATTTTATAAAAAAAAAAGAAAACGAAACTGTACGTCACTCAATATGTTGACGCCGAGGATTCTAATACTGGCTGAGGCAACAAGGGGAGCGGTTCTTTTTAGCGGTAAACGCGCAAACTTGTGCCTTCTGAGGATTAAACTGGACTAGATTTAGTCGCCCCAAATCCAAGACTTTGTTTAGTAAAGACTCGACTTCAGACACCAGTTTGTTCTGGCACTCGGCAACATTTTCCCGAGAAATATTGGTACGGCCACACCGGCCGTATTGAGCACCACCAGTGCTGTCATCCGCATAGCAATTAATGTGACCGCTTCGGAACATATCACTGATTTGCAGAAGAAACTGCGTTGGTGATAGCACGTAGTCTTATGGAACACCGGCATTAATAGGCTTGTAGTCGGAGCATTCACTATCTACAGCATCCTTTACGATACGATCTGCAAGAAAGCTGGTGATCCAGTTGCACAATTTCTCGGGAAGCCCATAGGAAGGGAGCTTCGTAAGAAATGCTTTGTGCCAAGCCCGATCGAAGGCCTTCATAGTGTCCAAACGAACGGCTAATGCCTTATCCTTGATCTCTACTGCCTCCGCCTATCTATGAGTCTGGTAAACCAGAAGATCACCAGCTAATCGACCCCGACGAAAACCATATTGGCAGTCACTAATCAGCTGGTGATCCTCAAGGTACCGCATGAGCTGGCAGTTTATGATGGATTCCATTATTTTGGAGAACAAGGAGGTGAAGGCGATAGGCACAGGCCAATTAGACAGGTCTAAGCAGTCGCCTTTTTTAGGGATCGGATGGACAAAAGCCATCTTCCATGATTTCGGGAATACGCCTAGGGAATTGAAGTACCGGAAAAGACGCATTAGAACCAGTGCTAACTCCGGAGCACACGTCCTCAGCACAATTGGGGGATACCGTCAGGCCCACTAGACTTGTAGATGTCCAGGGAGAGGAGTGCTTTGTGAACCGAGCGCTGTGTGAACCACACATCCGGCATTGGAGCATTCATACCGTGGGATGGTCGGCGTTGTGTTCCCCCCTTCATCGAGAATCGAGTTGGATGCATAGAAAGGGCCTAGCAGATCGGCTTTCTCCCTTGCGGCATGGGACAGTGAGTCATCCCCCTGTGCAGAGATGGAAGAGGTGGCTGACAGAAGTTCCCTTGGACAGCCTTGGCGAGAGATCAGAATGCACGGATTCCCGAAGGAAGGCAACAAGTTTCTCGCCAATTCTGTCTATGTGCTCTGACTTTGCGTTGGCATTGATTCTTTTAAAGGACCTGGAGGCGGAGTTATACTTATTTTTAAGAGTGCTGGTGCTTACATCCTAGGATGTTGATGCGTCAGCCCAGGCCCGGTAGCACTCCTGCTTGTAGCGTGATGCATTACAGGAGCGGTTAAACCATGGCTGAGATCTGCCTCCGATGGGCAACACAGAGAAAGGAATAAAAAGTTCCATACCCTTAAGTACCACATCAGCAACAGAATTAGCAACAACGTCGGGATCGTCCAGCGAGAAGCAAATCCGCCCCCAAGGGTATGATGCAAAGAAAGACCGCATCCCATCTCAATCGACCGACCTATAGTGCCAAACACGGCGGCAGCCTGCAGAAAACAACCACTATTTCAGCGGGAGTGGCACCATACTCCCACTGAAATGGTCCGCGGAGCCAAGAGGGGCATCCACGAAGACCTGATATCTGTTCGGATTAGAGGTAGTAGAAGGTCCAACAGGGAAGGTGCATGATCCTCCATTTGGAATCCGCGTAGGCGTAGTAACCAGTTGTGTCAGACCATATGCCAAGGCAAAATCATGAACAAATCTCCCCGCATGATCAGTTAAACGTGAACCGAACCATTTGGCGTGGTGGGCGTTAAAATTGCCAAGGATCACTATCTGTGCGGATGGGACCTGTTTTAGCAAGGAATCTGTAGCCATTTGGACATGGTCGATGAGTCAGTCTGTTTTGGCATTAACGCTATGGGACCTATAGAGGCACTCGTAAACGCGCGGATGGTCGTCACCGTCTACTCTTAGCCAAAGAATGGACAGGTCCGAACCTTCAAGACTGCCGAGGCGTCGAGAACTGATGTCTTCGCTGACCTTTACGCAATCTCTAGCCCGAGACACAAAGGAGTGTTCTAATTTGTACCACGGGGAGGAGAGATACGAAGTTTAGCCGGAGAGGACACCTGAGTCTCGGTCAGAAAGAGCAAGGCCGGATTCGCCGTCTCAAGATGGAAGGGATGGCGTTTAGGTTCGAGTGAATTCCCTGATGTTACAGAAATTCACGGATAACGTGGCAGAGGTTGCCTTGGTCTTCTTGCTCAGTTTGCCCCGAGCAGTAATTGTTTTGAACGGAAGTTTGCTCTACCACCGTTAAAAGCTATTTCTGTTTCTATTCCCGAATACAATTGAACTGAGTTACATTATTTTTTTTTAAATATGAAAACATTACATCCAGTATTGCTCATAAGCTCATAACATTAAAACATCCGGTGATAACCTTTGAAGTTATGATGTGGTCATTCATTGGTGACCAAGAATTTTTTTTGTTTGTCTGAGATTCTTTCATTATTAAGGTTCTTTATCGAGGTTGTAGGACTCTTTTTCTGTTCAGGAGTCCGTCTGGTTAAGAGTAATTCTCTTACGTATTGTACTTTACCCTGTGTTCCGATCTGAAGGGTATAGAGAGCCAGTATTATTATAAACTGTGAGACATTGCGCCTTAGCCCTTAGTGATAACGCGGTTATAGTATTTAACCCCCATTAGGTTGACTGTGAGTTTGTTCGTCACTTAGGTTTTATAAAGAAAACGCCGTTAACCAGTGAGGTATTTCCAGATATTCTCATAGTCACCACTTACGATACTAACGGGGCGTTGGTGTGATGAATGAGTTGAAGGATTCCCTTATGACACCACCTTACAGTAGGTTTCCTTCCTGATAGAAATGAAAATAAATACACAGTATAGATCGCCAGGCATTCCATTTATCAATAAATATATTCTTTGTTGTACACCAATACACATTAAAACAAAATCAATATAAAATGTGTAAAGAAAGTGCAATAGGCGGTCTTGCGGCATGGAAGCAATTTCTTCTAGACAACTTGTTATGTAAAGAACTGTCGTTTACGACGAATAGCAAAGAGTGAAGCGTATACATTACTATACCTATAATTTAGTTAAAAAACGCTGGACTATTTGTCATTTATATATTGTAAAATTTTCTCTTTAAATATTGAAGCTTAAGCGCATGATTATGGTAATTACTTTTGAACACTAAGGGATATATGACACACGAGAAATAAGGTGGCATAGTGTAAAAACCACTTGTGGCTCCCGTGTCGACAATTTAAACGATTTTTGAGGTTAAGCAACTTTAGTCGCGATAAATTTTCACATCTGTAAGCGTGATACCATTTTTATTATCGAGCGTATTTTTAATCTTTTAATCATGAACTTTATCGTTGTTAAAATAATGTTATTATCACCACGTTTGAAAGATGAGTTGGCAATCTCATTACAAGAGTTTTTGACCCGACTGTCCATCGCTAAGCTGAGTACTTTCTTTATGGCATAAATGAAATATTACTAGTGCCGTGAATGAAATGCCAGAAGATTTTTCTGACAATTCTCTTAGATGTATCTTTTGGCACTCAAGCGACTAAATAGGAATTTTTACGTGGTAGAGTCACGCTGCAGCACGCTGTGGTTGTAACATGGATGGTTTAGCTCGACGGCATAGGATCACGCTATCACAGCTATTGCATAAAATAGCAGCTTAATGCTGCTGTGTTTCTTATGGTAAGCGTAGAGAACCGGAGACCTTTGTTAATGGAAAAGGGGCATTCTATCATAGTCCTCAGGGGTGACGACGCTTTCTGCATTTTGATTCTTGGTAGAAGATAGTCGTAGTTGTCTATGGGCTGTGACATCCGCTTACCATCAGGTTGACTGTGTGCTCATTTGTCATCCTTATTCTATAAAATATCATAACGCTGCCACCACACAAGATATAGTTTGATTAGTAATAAATAAAATTAAAGTTATGAAATATTATTTTTAAGGTCTTTTGCAAAGTAAACATTTATATATGCATACAATGAATAAATCCAGCGTGCCGAAATTTTTTGAGCTATTAATTACCCCATTTATTATTAACATTGTAATAACATTACTAAATTACTCCATATTGTTTGAATCGCAGTTAGCTCATGACATAATAAGCACAGTTACAGTTCCATTGTTCGAAGTTAATTACTGAGTAAAAGCAAAACATAGACCAGAAACTTACACTTTTATAGAGCCAGGTCTCACCTGGCTATAAAAGTGTAAGTTTTTATAGTAGTACTTTATCGACAGACCAAAAGCGGTATTTAATCGTTATTTCAGAATTTTACAGGACAGCGGTTTAAGATTTACGATTTTGGAATAAAATGGAACAAAAGGATGGTTATTTTTTTTAGAGAAAAGTGTTAAGTTCGCCGATACGCATTGGGGCAACAAACATAATTATTTTATTGATGAAACCTATTTGTATAAACTTGGAAAGTAAACATTATCTCAATAAAAAAAATATGAATAAATTTTACTCTCTGTAACTTTAATTTTATTATTAAATTCTGATATTAAATGTGTATCATTCCAAGAAATATTCATGCAAATGCGAAACGGTTTAAGTGACTTATCGACCCGACTTATGAACAGTGGTAGAGCCACGCGGCAGCTTTTGCTGTCGCACGGATGGGCCGGCTCGAACCGGGGTGGTACCACGACCTCACAGAATACCAGCGTGAAGTAGAGGTTTACCTTTGCGTTTCGCTTGGTGAGTGTAGGTGGCTGGAGGCCCTTTTCACTGGAAATGAGGCTTTCCATCTTAGTCCTCACGGGTGGCAACGCATCTGCATTTTGATTCGCAAACGAGGATAGATGTAGATGTCTATGGGCCGCAGCAACCACTCACCATCAGGTGGACTGTGTGCTCGTTTGTCACCCTTATCCTATAAAAAAAAATCGACCCTCGATAGTAAAAACTTAAGCGAAGATTTGTTAGGCTTAAGTTCGATAAAATGAGCATCGCGTAATAAAAAATCGCACTTAGTTCTGAGATAATATTTGAATTGCACATAAGTTTGTAACAATCTTCGAATATTTTTCTTCGAGTCAACGACGTAAATTCTTTTACTCTAGTTTATTTAAAATTTGATATACAAGAATAAAATGTATAAGTTTAACAGGGAAATTATATGCTCAAAATATTAAAATTCGTCTCAAAATGGTAGAGGCTTTACTAATAAAAAATATCTGAAAAACGGACCCTGCATGCCATTCCTTGAAACTTCCCGCTTAATTTCGAGCGCGACGCTTGAAAATCTATTTGATTTTTGTTCCTTTTGGTTTTATTTATTGAAAATCTTTGATGAGGTTCGACCGATTGATTTTAAAATTTAATCACTTCGTAGTCTCAATGAACACATTCGAACGCCGTGTCGCCTATCTCAATCGATTGGTTCATTCTAAAGATATCTTACGATAAAATCGAAAACGGGACGGCTTTCTTGGATCTCAAAACGTGGAGTCTGATGAAAACTCGCACTCTCAAAATTGGATCGAAATCTATAGCTTAGTTAGTTTGGAAATTATTAATTTTCAAGTTAAATGTATACGTCGTTAGCATAAAGTTTTGAAAATTTGGATTAATAAAATGTTAGCCTTTATTAACCGTTACTTATAGAGGGATGATAATCATTACCGTGCGTTGTGGTATTCCTTGCAGGAGGCCTACTGTAACCATTTTATGAATGAATAATAACCGTTTGACCTCATCATCGATTTAGCTTTCTTTAAAACACACGACTTATGTATTGAATGTTTATTAAGGCGTGGGTAATATTGATATTTATATAAAATTATAGCCCCTAACAATTTCACTGTTAAACATGATCCTCCCCCAACGAATGTCACAAAACACTGTCCTGAAACACTAACTCACGTACACAAATTTTCACACTTGGCCCTCAGAAGGCGAGGCGGAAATAAAGGATTTCCACTATTGACAATCCGGATACACGTCTGTCGCTTTTTTTTTAATAAATATATATATACATATACACATATATATATATATATATATATATATATATATATATATATATATATATATATATATATATATCTACGTTTAATATAGTCTAGATCGAATTTCGGTCACAGTCCCGACAGTTACTAGCCATCTTTCTTCAACATCTGCACAGGAAAGTATTATATTGCTTGAGTGTGTGTGTAAGCACATGTGTATTCTTTATTTCCTCACTCTTAAAGTGCTATAGGACAGCCGTACGAGACTAACGATAGGTGATCAGGCGCAATACCAAAGTCTTATTATCAGCAGTACTGCTCTAGACCAGCGAGGCAGTAGTTATCTACGCACGTGTGTACAATATACATATCTACGTATACAGTATACACGCTCGTGGTTCGACTGCCTTGTTGGTCTAGTGGTTGTAGTAGTGCGATTGCTGATCAAGAGGTCCCGGATTCAAATCCCGGGTCGGGTCAAAATAATCAGTAATTGAGTTTTTCCATTAAGAAATTCTCAGTAGCTGCCCGGAGTCAGGAAGTTGGCGGTGTCTCACCCCCGTGCCTCGGAAAGCACGTAAAGCCGTTGGTCCTGCGCCTGATCTCTCTCCGGTCATGTCTGCTTACCGTCCCATTGGACTATGAGAGTGAGGGGATAGAGAGTGCACCTGTGCTTGCGCATACCCTTGGGCACTATAATCCTGTCCTGCGCCGATGGCTAGTCTCCGTTGAGGCTGGCCGCTGTGACTGAAATCCGGTCTGGAGGAGATTACAAGCTCGTGGGTTGACGTTGCTCTTATTTCAGCTCATCTTCAATATATCGCCAATTGGGTCAGAAACTTCCATCTAGGGCGTCCCTTGCCGCTCTGCAGATTCCACCACTCAGCAAGATTATTATAAGATAGAATTTCAATGAATGTTTTTACTTATTTTAACATATTTAACATGTTTAATTAAAAATGAAAACTGAATTGAAATTGTAACGAAGTAATTAAGGTACTTCCGTTTAAATTTAAATTTAAACTTATTGTGGAAAAATTAAGCAGCATGGTTGTAATGCAGCGGACTTAGGGTAACTGGTTAAAGCCAACGTAAGTTTAGGATAGAACAGACTAAGAATAACGTCTGAGTTTTGAGCGAGTTTTAATTGCAAAGTTTAATAATTATATTATATATATTTCGCACTTTGCTAATGGGAATATTGAAGTAAGACTTTGTAATATATCTGTACATATAAATAAAATTGAATTGTCTGTCTGTTATATCGAAATAACTGACACTTATTGGGCACAGTGGGTTATTTGAATGCTATTAAGACATGAATGACTAGTTATAAAATATCTGCCTCTTTGTATGTCCAATTTTCTAGAATAATTTTTGGAATGACAGAAACGATTGTAATGAAACTTCACGAACAGATTAAGAGCATTGAGAGAATTTTATTCCTTTAACTTGCAGATTTTCTTGAAAAGTAATAAAGTAAATGATCTTTGATGGTCATCTTCAATCTAAATAAGGCCATATTAATAGATCCTACCCAAGCGAGGCCAGTGCGGAGCGCTAGCTCAATATAAAATTTTAATGCTAATGAAAGTTATACAAAGAGGTATTCACAATAACTTAAGTTCTGAAATTCAATAATCTTTGTGTACAGTGTTAGAAAAGTGACGTCAATTACCCTCTTCCCATTAGGATCCACTAGCCATACTTATATCTATTAACGATTATTTTGCGGTTATAATACGGATAAAAGAAACAACAGCTGATGGAAGTAGGTATCATAAGTCGTGACCGTAATCCAAAAATAAATTACTCTTAAAAGAAAAGAATACGATTACCAACTTAGTCATTGGTGTCTAACAGCAATTAATACTAATAAAAGTTTTCATTTTATTTACTTGATCCTAAAAAATTAATAGATCTAAAATGTTTTGCTAACAAGGTTGTAAGGCGACGTTGCAGCCTTTTTTAATTCTTATGTACTTTATAAATCTACTATTGAGCACAAACAAAATCATTTAACAAACATTGAACCTAAGGAAAAGAGTTGTGTGGCGACAGATACGGGAAATATAATAATTGGTTAAAAAAAAAACTCTATTTAAACGTGTAGCTTGAAGAAATTCCATTATGAAACAGTGTATAAAATATGTACAATATGAAAAGGTTTATTAATTTTAGGACACTATAAGAATATAACCCAACAATTTGCACTAGCAGCTGCTCGGCTTTTCGATGTTCTACATTTTGAAGAGTATACGAAGAATTCCATAACTTAATTTCTCCTTCCTTCTTCCACCATCGGATAACCAGACTCTCGGATGGCCTCTTCATTGTTGACTTACCACGCTTTCGAACTAAATGGTTTGTTTCGTCTTTCGTCATGCGATCAGAAGAGGATCGTAATAAATCTCTTAAATGGAAATAAGACAAAATGTATTAAATTTACAATACCTAACGATAAACATTCGAATACCAATTGATGTGCTCATAAAAGGGGAGGAGTTGAGTCTTGTGCACAGTAATACCAAGAAAAACAGTGGATACTACTGTTTTTCTTGGTATTACTTTTGACGCGAAGCTTCAATGTGACCTCCATATATCTAAATTAGCAGTTGGACTTAGTTATTCAGCATGATATGCTGTAAGAAAGATTAGATGTCTCACTAATGTTGAGATTAGTTTATTTTAGTTACTTTCATAGCGTGATGTCTTATGGAATTTTGCTATGGGGTAATGCGATTGACAATGTCAGTCGCATTACCCCATAGCAATAGCATAGCCTCAAGCATACAGTCATATTTGTTTTGTAAAAGAGAGCCGTACCGGCGATTTATAACTTTAATTGTAAATAGTCTTTTGTGAGAAAATATTAAAAAAATAAACATATAAACTTTAGAAAATGGCAATATATTTATGAAAACGGAAATGTATGTACTTAAAAACATACATAGCTTCGATAAAATTAAAGATGTTTATACTTTAAAGACTAGGAACAAACATAAGCTTGTAATACCAGTTACAAGACTCCACAGAATTAGTAATTTATTTATGAGATAATGTATACGTTTTCACAACAAAATCCCAGAAAATGTAGAAAATTTCTCAATAGACAAGTTTAAATGTCTTATTAAAGAGAAATAATACAAAAAGGGTTATTATAATATCAGAGAATACATAAATGAAAAAGCCCCTGGGAATAAGGTGTAAGGTGGGAAAAATTGTATACACAAAATTACTGTAAAGTGAAATATTATGTTTAAAAAAGTACCACTGGGTTTCTTGCTGATACTTCACAAGGCAGAGGTACTCGTATGCATGTGGTCAGTTGGAAAAATCATCCAGTGCAATGATAAATAAAATGACTTTCAATAAGTATTATGTAATTATCTATATTGAATAAAAGTTATTCTATTCTAATTTGCTCAAGTATTATACTTAATAATAGATTTTATTTCCAGTCGGTGAAATTTGATTTCAGTCTAACTGGGAAGATTTTCCGCCACGAGTTTTTTAGTCATTTTAGAGCTTTGTTCGTTGATAAGAAGAGTTTTTAGTTCTAAGTATTTCCATTTGTAATAAAAAGGTAACACATTTAAAAATATTTCATGCCAAAAATAGCCAAGATCTTTATAACAATAAAATGTGATATATAAAAATTTTAATAACTATTTCAGTGTACTGAAAGCGCTTTGTGAGTAACTTCTTAGATTCCTGAAAGTCTGCGCAAGTTATAATTGATCAATTTATCTCGATCGTCTCACTTTTGATCGGATATAAGAGTCTTTATTGTTACATTCAGACATTATTAACTTTGTAATTACAAAGATTATTAACTACACTTTCATTGCTTTTTAATGATAAATTTTAGGGATTCCGCAATGTCATAATAAGATTATATTAAGGATTAGACTAATAAAGTATATTTGTCTAATCCTTAATATAATCTTATATAAAGAGATTAAGGATTAGAGAAATTTTTTTTGCAGAAAAATTATATGAAAAGCATGCATGTATTTTTTATGAAGTGTCTGTGTATTTCCGTATGGGTGTGAGCGCGTGTGTGTGTGCACGGACTTTGATACTTTCGTAGTATTGCCATCTTCATCAGCGTTTTTTCCAAATGGATGCAGATCGTAAATAAATAAATGCTCTATTTCACTAATAACTTTGAAAAATAAATGAAAAGTCCTGACTCTTAATGTACTTATGATATTCTTTGTGTACACAAACACTACATAAATATTGAATTTAATTATTTTTTACATACAATATAATGGGTTTGATTTATCTTAATCTTATTTTTCTTCAATAGTCTTTACTTATGATAAGCCTCAGAGAAAATTTAAATCAATCGAAGTTCTACAAAGCACTTAACTTTTAGATTGTTAAATGTCTTTATAAAACATATTGCTTGGACAAAAGAGTCACAGTGATGTTGCAAGAGCTGTTTCCATAAAGTTTTAATTGCAAAGTTTGAGTTAGTTAACCCAAGCAAAATTTTAGTAACACAATTTTGAAATATAAAAAAAAGCAAATGGCTTGCTTTAAATATTTTCATTACGTTTTACTGTATTGTCAAGCCTTTTTTAAGAATCTGCTGTTAGATACGCATATTTTATAAGGTATGTAAGACTAACACAGTACTTATATTGAACTGGTTATCAGTTTTATACGAAAACAAATCTTTGTGTTTTGTTCAAATATTCAGTCCGACCAGAATTTGAACGGGGTAGCCGTGAGTGATCAGTAAATCACGAGTTGCGAAGTTAACCAAGATATCCTTCTACAATCGTTTAAGCTAATGAAAAACTGCGAGATTTGTGGTGTCATATCAATGATAAGATTTTTCCGCAGTAGTTTCGTGACAGGAATAGTAACTTAAATCTAATAGAACGCCCTCATTCTGAGTTACGTCATATGTGGAATAATATGATAATGGTTACGTAATGATTTCTTATATTTATGAATACACATTAGATAAAACTGCAGCGGATTTTGCTGTTGAACGTATGGGCCGGCTCGAGCCGTTTTGGTACCACGACCTCACAGAATATTGGCGTGAAGTAGAAGCTCTGCTTCTGCGTTTTGTCTGGTGAGTGCAGGTGGCAGAAGGCTCAATTCCCCCCTCTATCAACATGGTAGCGGAATTAAATGAAAAACTTCGCCAAGAGGGTATCAGCATCCCTGGAGAATCCCTCGCTGAGCATCCGCGACCAAGCTACTCCACTCCTGAGCGTGGTTGCTCAGGCTGCCCCGCGTGTTCTGGTTCCCAAGGATTTATGGTTTATTAAATTTAGTGTAATTGCGGAAACGGTCTTGAAGATGTTCACAGACTGCAGACTTCACGGAACGTCAATACTTCACGTATGTACTATACTATATGGTCGCTTACGCAGGTTTTTATCGATTTTTTTTTCATACGTAAGAAATGCCACATTCACAATCAAGCGTGTAAATTCTTGCATCTTATAGAGAGACTTGGCGCTTGGTAAGAAGTGACTAAGCAGTATGTTCATGTGGAATCTCAATCAAAATTTAGCCAATTTTGTTGTTGTACAAATAAAAAAAATATATTAATATCTAACATTTTCTCATTATATATTTTGTTTCCTTTCATCCTCAAGTTAAATCACAAAATCAAGAAGAAATCAGAAAACAATAATATTTTTAGTGGTAGTAGTTTAAATTTATAAAAGTAACAGCATGAAACTCCGGAGTGTATTAAAAATGTTGTTTGAGCTCCTATGAGAAAGCCATATAAACGGCAAGCAATGAAGAGAAACTATAAAATTTGTTATCAATAAGAACTTTGCTCTTTTCAGACTTCTATGTGATAAAAATAATATTTCTTATTTAATGTGCTTGTATTTTTAAATTAAAAATTGAAATTGAAAATTTATTTATTTTCTCACTACAAAACCACAAAAATACATATATTAAAACTACTAAACTAAAAATTAATAGCTATTAAAAAAGAATGATTGCAGATCGCTGGTGTCTGAAGTAGGTAATTAAACCTTTAGTTTCAGGTCACAAAGCCTCCATCTTAGTTACCAATAATCACTAAGATTTTAAAGTAAAACATTATAAATATAGATGTGGGTGCGAGAATTTATGAGTGCGTGCGCGTAAATAGTTTCTAGAAAAATATACTAAAATGCATTGAATCATTTTAAAAGTTGCTAGAGGTTTGTTGATTGCAATTTTATTTCCTATTTTTCCCAGTGACCGCATTTATTACTTTCTACTCTCACTTCAGCCAGTACAATAAAAACAAAAACTAAATGTTCATAAAAATCTAATTGGTGTCAATTGCAAAAAGTTTCGTGACATTTTTAAGAAAGGCTTTTACGAAATCTTCAGAAAAAGCATTTTTTTTTCTTTTTTTATAGAAGAGGGGGCAAACGAGCATGCGGCTCACCTGATGGTAAGTGACTACCGCCACCCATGAACAACCGCAACACCAGGGAGGAAATCGCAGATGCGTTGCCGGCCTTTTAGAAAGGTGTAAGCTCTTTTCTTGAAGGTTCCTAAGTCCGGAAAATTCGCTGGTGGTAATTGATTCCACAAGGAAGTTGTGCGAGGGAGAAAACTTCTAAATCGCACAGTGGTGGACCGCCAATCATCCAGATGGTATGGATGGTAACGCGAGTTTTGTCGCGATGTGCGATGGTGAAATTGAGCGGCTGGAATTAGTCCGAACAATTCCTCAGAGCACTCCCCGTGGTAAATGCGAAAGAAAATGCAAAGAGATGCAACATCTCTTCGCAGTGCCAATGAGTCGAGCCGATTGGAAAGGACTCGGTCGTCGACGATTCGAGCCGCTCTGCGCTGGATGCGGTCAAGTGGAAGGAGCTGGCACTGGGGAGCCCCAGCCCAGAGATAGGAACAGTATTCCACGTAAGACCGAACCTGCGCCTTGTAAAGTTGCAGGCGTTGAGCTGGCATGAAATACTGTCCCGCTCTGTTAAGAACGCCAAGCTTTTTAGAGGCCAATTTGGCCTTCTCTTCCAAGTGACCACGAAACTGCACGTCACTCGATATCTCGACGCCGAGGATTCCGATACTGGCTGAGGCAACAAGGGGAGTACCTTGAAACTGAGGAGATACGACAAAGGGGTTCTTTTTAGCGGTAAACGCGCAAACTTGTGTCTTCTGGGGATTGAACTGGACTAGATTTAGTCGGCCCCAATCCGAGACTTTGTTAAGCAAAGACTCGACTTCAGACACAAGTTTGTCCCGGTATTCAGCGACATTTTCCCGAGAAATATTGGCACAGCCGGTATATAAGGCATCACCAGTGCTGTCGTCCGCATAGCAATGAATGCTACTAGTTAGCAACATATCATTGATATGCAGGAGAAACAGCGTTGGTGATAGCACGCAGCCTTGTGGAACACCAGCGTTGATAGGCTTGAAATCAGAGCATGCGCCGTCTACTACGACCTTGATGCTCCGATCAGCAAGGAAACTGGTGATCCATTTGCACAATTTCTCGGGAAGCCCATAGGAAGGAAGCTTCGAAAGAAGCGCTTTGTGCCAGACCCGATCGAAGGCCTTCGCTATGTCCAAACTAACGGCCAATGCCTCCCTCTTGGACTCTACTGCCTCCGCCCACCTATGAGTCAGATAGACTAGAAGATCTCCAGCTGATCAACCTCGACGAAAACCATACTGGCGGTCACTAATCAGCTGGTGATCCTCAAGGTACCTCATGAGCTGGCAGTTTATAATGGATTCCATTATTTTGAAGAACAAGGAGGTGATGGCAATAGGCCTGTAGTTGGACGGGTCTGAGCGGTCGCCTTTTTTAGGGATCGGGTGGACCAAAGCTGTCTTCCATGAATTCGGGACTACGCCTTGGGAGTAGGAGTATCGGAAAAGACGCATTAAAACCGGTGCCAACTCCGGAGCACACGTCTTCAGTACAATGGGAGGGACTCCATCGGGTCCACTCGACTTGCTGAAGTCCAGGGAGAAGAGTGCTTTGGGAACCGAGCGCTGTGTAAACCAAGCATCCGGCATGGAGCACTCACATCGCGGGATGATCGGCGGTGTGTTCCCCCCGTCATCTAGAGTCGAGTTGGACGCAAAAAGAGAGCTCAACAGATCGGCTTTCTCCTTTGCGGCATGGGCCAGTGAGTCGTCCTCCATGTGCAGAGATGGAAGAGATGGCTGACAGAAGTTCCCTTGGACAGCCTTGGCGAGAGACCAGAATGCACGGGTTCCCGAAGGAAGGCGAACTAGCTTCTCGCCAATTCTGCCGATGTGCTCAGACCTTGCCTTGGCAATGACGCTTTTGAAGGACCTGGAGGCGGAATTATACTTCTTTTTAAGTGCGCTGGTGTTTACATCCCGAGACGTTGATGCGTCAGCCCAGGCCCGGTAGCAATCCTGCTTATAGCGTGATGCTATTTTACAGGAGTGACCAAACCATGGCTGGGATCTGCCTCCGATGGGCACCACAGAGGATGGAATAAAAAGTTCCATACCCTGAAGCACCACATCAACAACAGAATCGGCAACAACGCTGGGATCTATCGGCGAGAAGCAAACCCGCCCCCAAGGGTACGATGCAAAAAAAGACCGCATCCCGTCCCAATCAGCTGACCTATAGTGCCAAACACGGCGGCAAGCTGCAGATCGCAATTGCGATTGGAGCGTGAGTGGCACCGTACTCCGGATCAGACAATAGTCCGAAGAGCCTAGAGGGGCATCGACGGAGACCTGATATCCGTTCGGATGAGAGGTCAGCAGAAGGTCCAACAGGGAAGGTACGTGGTCTTCCATATCTGGAATCCGCTTATGCGAAGTAACCAGTTGTGTTAGACCATATGCCAAAGCAAAGTCATAGACAGATCTACCCGCATGATCGGTTAAACGAGAACCAAGCCATTCAGCGTGGTGGGCGTTAAAATCACCGAGTATCACGATCTCTGCGGATGGGACCTGTTGTAGCACGGAGTCTGCAACCATTTGAACGTGGTCGATGAGTCGGTCTGTGTCGGTATTACCGCTATGGGACCTATAGAGGCACCCGTAGACGCGGGGATGGTCGTCGCTGTCTACGCACAGCCATAGGATTGATATAATTTAAAGTTAATACATTTTTTTCTATACTTAAAAACACGATACTAAGCCACCGGCATTCATCGACTTACTGTATGTACTTTATGTATGATTGCAGCACGAATAGTTCGGCTCGTCCAGTGAGAAAGCTTATTGCTGCTGTTTCGTAATTCAAAGAATAGTGCTCTCCATAGCTCGCTCTGCCACCTTAAATTTCCTCATATTCCGGCCAGCAGTGAAGGATTATGACTAAGATCCATATGTCATTACTGGCAATATGCAATGGTTGTACACTATTACATATATTTTCAAGTTTTGAGGAATACGTGACGAGAAAATGTGTCGTAATCTCTCGAACGTCGATTGATCTTAGGGTAGGATTGCAAGACGTCTTTATTTACAAGTACGTTCTCTATTTCACACCAAAAATTAATCATGACCCCTAATTTTAAATCTTTAATAGAGAACAAGTTAGTGAGGCTAGTTGAGGTCATCATCATCATCATTCATCATTACAGCCCTTCACAAGTCCACTGCTGAACATAGGCCTCCCCCATAGCCTGTCGAAGTTGTTGACGAGTATGTTTACCTGGGACAAATAGTCCGACTAGGTAAGTCCAACTTCGACCGAGAGGTCAATCGACGGATTCAACTCGGCTGGGCAGCGTTCGGGAAGCTACGACACATCTTCTCGTCAGACATACCTCAAAACCTGAAAACGAAATTGTACAACCAGTGCGTGTTGCCAGTGATGACTTATGGAACTGAGACGTGGTCCTTCACTGCTGGCCGTATGAGGAAGCTCAAGGTCGCTCAGCGAGCTATGGAGAGTTGAGGTCAAAGAGTTTAAAAATTACTTTGAGGTTCGAAGAGGTAAATTAGACACTCTAGGTCTAAATTACCTCGTCGAACAGTTTTATAACTTTGAACTGAAATAATTTTACAGATTTTACACGTACATTTTTTTAATTCCCGATGTTTCGGGTGCTTTACGGAAACCATGATGACTGGAGGGCTGAGGTGTTTGATGTCTTGATATCGTAGTTAAGGAAGGCTACGTTCAACTTTTTCTACGTGGTAGAGCCATGCTGCACCTATATTATGGTTGTAGCACGAATGGTTCGGCTCGACCGGGGAAGGACCACGCTCTCACAGAAAACCAGCGTAAAATAGCAGCTTAACGCTGCTGTGTTACGTATGGTGAGTGTAGAGAACCGGAGACCCTTTTTACTGGCAAAGAGGCATTCCATCTTAGTCCTCACGGGTGACAACGCATCTGCATCTTGAGTCTTTATTGAGGATAGATGTAGATGTATGTAATGTATTAAATTTACAATACCTAATGTAAAACATTCGAAAACCAATGTGCTCTTAAATGGGGAGGAGTTGAGTCTTGTGGATACCACTGTTTTTCTCGGTATTACTATTGACGCGAAACTTCAATGGGGCCCCCATATATCTAAATTAGCAAGCACACTTAGTTCTGCAGCATATGCTGTAAGAAAGATTAGAAGTCTCACAGATGTTGAGACAGCTAGGTTAGTGTATTTTAGTTACTTTCATAGCGTAATGTCTTATGGAATTTTGCTATGGGGTAATGCGACTGATATTGAAGCTATATTTGTTTTGCAAAAGAGAGCCGTACGGGCGATTTATAATCTAAATTGTAAAGAGTCCCTTAGAGAAAAATTTAAAGAAATAAACATATTAACTTTGGCATCGCAATATATTTATGAAAATGTAATGTATGTACATAAAAACATAAATAGCTTTAATAAGAATAAGGATGTTCATACCTTAAACACTAGGAACAAACATAAGCTTGTAATGCCACTTACAAGACTCCACAGAATTAGTAATTCATTTATGGGGCAATGTATACGCTTTTACAACAGAATCCCAGAACATGTTCAAAGTTTGTCAATAAACAAGTTTAAAAGTTTTATTAAAGAAAAACTGTACAAAAAGGGTTATTATAATATCAAGGAATACATGAATGAAAATAACCCCTGGGAATAAGGTGATCGCCACCATGCTGGTTCTATGAAAATTCATTTAAAATTGTATAAACAAAATTATTGTTAAGTGAAATTATGTTTAAAAAAAAAGTCCCGCTGGGTTTCTTGCTGGTTCTTCCCAGGACAGAGGTATTTTCCGAACCAGTGGTAAATAAAATAATGACTTTCAATAAGTATTATGTAATAATCCATATTGAATAAAAATCATTCTAAGATGTCTATGGGTCACAGTAACCACTTACCATCAGGTGGACTGTGTGCTCGTTTGTCACCCGATCCTATAAAAAAAAAACTTTTAAATATATTATAACTTTTATATTACATAATCACAATGTTGTTCGTTATTAAAAAATCTGCACGAATTACATAATAATCTAAACACTATAGTAACTATAGACCACTTGTCTATCTTATTTGTTATACAATTTAAAACATATCTCGTTTTCATAATGATTTCTTAAATTTACAAGAATGCTTAAAATTGAATTAAAACTAATTTTATGGTTATATCGACATATCGTGTGCTTTACTGCATCTACGGTTACGGGTCAAATAATTAAAATAAGTTATATTAAGCGGGATGAAATCCGTAAAATTCGTTTTCCAAAACTTAAAAGTTTATTGGCTTCCGGTGCATTATTAAGAAATTATTCATTTTGTTATTATTTTTGATTATGATTGTTATTTCGACGTTTCAAACATTGTGGATGATTATCATCAAAAGATTATGGATGAGTAAAAGTAATTGGTAAAGACGAGACACTTATGCATACTCCTTGAATTTAATATAAAAAATTGTAAGGTTTCTCAAAACACCACCCATACTTACGATTACAGTCGAACTAACACCGCCGAAGAGACTGCATTACTTAAATTTCGACGGAATCAAAGTTTAGTCTTGTCAATTGTGTTAACAATTTTAAATAACTATTTATAATAAAGAATAAATTATTAATTTAGCTTTAGTTAAAATTACAGTATCAACATAGCTATCAGTCTTATCCACCTTATTTAATATTCGCAACTTAGTTACAAAGTTCCCTCATTAGTCGACGGCGACAAGAAGTGCAGTCCGGATGCCAACCTACTTTATTTACTAGTACAAATTAGTAAATAACTGAACCGTCGTGCTCTTTATTATTTAATTTACTATGCCTCCTTTTACCGAAGCCGTTTAAGTTCTCACTTTAAGATTTAAATTTCTTTTTTTTTTATCACTGACGCGCTTTCTCATAATACATACAGTTATAGGAAGAGGTATCTCTAAAAATATTAAAACAAGTCCATAATAGCAATCGAGGGTTAACCTATTTACCGCTTGTAGACACAAAGTCATTATCAGTCTACCTTTCTACACTTGGCTATGACCCTTGAGTCTCGGGTAAAATAAGAAGATAAGAAATAAAAAAACATTGAAAATAATAACCTAACACTTTTATACTTAATGGTACTGGTACTACCAGAAAATATTGTGGGTATACTGCACTTTTTCAAAGTGGTTCGTTTCATATGTTCAATAAAACAGTCGTCTGTGAAGTGTTTAGAACAAAGCTAATAATTATATTTCGGATGCCAATTCACAACTTTTGTTATTTTTAGCCATAACTTTAATCTAGGTTTAGTGGGAAACCTGTTAATTAATAAACATTTGATAATAATCTGTTGTCGGCGACTTTGGTTGATTGAATTTTATTGTTTATCAAAACTCAGTAATATAAAGCCAAACATGTTGGTAATTACGATATTAAGATTAGTAACAAATTTTTAAGTAATTATATTATGAAATAGTTTTAATTTGTTTAATATTAGTTGTAAATTCACTTACTTGTGGAATCTTATCCCACTTTCCTTTGGATAACGAGTTTTACATAAAATAATTCTTATTATAATATAACTAAAATAAAATATAATCAAACTAAATAGAATACTTTAATTTTTTAGTTTAAAAATTCAAAATAATGAGATACGATTTAAACAACACATCAGTCTTTGGAATATTATGTCAATTTTAGTTCCCGGTACAAAATATGAGGGCGATTCAAATCGGCATAATCATTTTGTATGGTATAGCCAGTCCAGCGTACTTGTATATATAGAGGTCAGTGGTCATGCTATCATTCGATTGCACATACTACCAATCTTTTTACCAGACAGGATCTGTAGATGATATTTGTCTGTCTTACTATTGATGGTAAGACTGTGCTTTTCCTATACTTTTATTGGAAGTAAAGACTAGAAATGAGTTGGCGGGTGACTCGAACTTTAGGCCTAGATAGTTTGAATAGCCTATCATGTAGAGGATGTCAAGGGGTTCATGATTGAATAGGGGCAAAAAGTTCTCATTAGGAGTGTAATGAGAGTGTAAGAGAGGGGGGTCAAAATTACTAAAGACGAAAAAATTTAAAATTCTTATTTCAGCTATAACTTCGCCTCCTTCGGAGGTTTTTCACTGTCTTTATTTCCCGCATCTCACTTGTTATATTAATTAGTCTCAAGTAAGTTATGTAATTATAAAATTTTACCAATGCCACTGTCGGCAGTTATAAAAGAAATGCTTTGTTAAATACATAATTTGTGTCAATTTAATTTTAATTTTAATATACTTACTGTTTCATAATATTTCATAACATACATTATATTATTATTTATTCCTCTCGCACCTCCATATCTCCGCGAGCGTTTTATGTATCTTGTACCTCACGAAACTCCGTTCCGGACCACTAAACAGCTATTTCTCCAAACTCCTTTTCATTTCACAAGTCGATGTGGTAGATTCTTTACTGTAAGGGCGATCAAGCTATGGAAATCAATTCCACATGACATACGTGCCTTAGCCCTACTCTTGATATATTTCGGAACAGAGTAAATCTATCAACCTCGAATTATAAATATTCATATATTTTCTTTATTTTAGATAATATATATTATCTTTATTTATATATGTATTATTTCTCGCGTTTGTACATATTATTTGAATATTTAATAATTGTTATAAACTACCAGTGTGTACAATAAAGAATAAAATAAATTAATAAATTGTTTTGGTTAAAATGTTTATAAGTGATTAGTATTATTAGTTATGCTAGGTGATAGGACTCATTATCTGCCTAGGAATTTGAACATTATCGTGAAAATTTTGTTTTAACAGCAATCTAGTACACATTTGACACACAAACATTTTCAGAGCATTTTCAAACGCTGAAGTTCCGTACGTCTCATTTAATATTCGCGAGTTGGATACCAAGTTGTTTTGTTCTCATGCTGAATTTCAAGAATGTTTGTAGAGGTGTCAGCTTGAGATGTTATTCTTGAATCTTCTTTGGTGTAGATTTTCCTAACTACAGTTTTTTTGTTTGTCTTTAACTACTATAATGATAGCTTATATATTCTGCTATATCATGATTGTAGCACGAATGGATCGGCTTGACCGGGGAAGGACCACGCTCTCACATAAAACAACCGTAAAATAGCATCTTAATGCTGCTGCATTTTGTACGTTAGTGCGACAACAAACGTGCGGCAGTGTGACAAACTCTATCAAAACCTATCGAGACTTATTATCGATAATCTGTTGTTTTCAGATTTAGCGTTTGAATACGTCTAATGTTCTACATTTATGCCAAATTACACAAGCACTGGATAAAATTATTGATGAGTGAGTCAGTAAATCAGCGAGTGATAAAAATTGCAGACCTTAATAAATCAACAAATATCAGAGGTTTATACGTTAAATTTTGAATTCTTGGTACTATAAGGGTGTTTACTCCATCCATACATTAATATCTATCAAAAGTCCATTAGTGAACATAGGCTTCATTGCCTTATACGGTAGACATTGGCAAATATTCTTACCACGCTTGACAAGCGGGTTGGCAACCGTAGTTATTTATAATCTCATTGTTTGTTTCCCTCTGTCGCCTCTTACGAACGACACCGACGGGACGATATTGGGTAGTGGATATCCTTACACCGACACTACACGATCTTTTACAGAATATCAGCGTAGTGTGTCGTATGGTGAGTGTAGAGAACCGGATACCGCTTTAACTGGAAACGAGGTATTCCACCTTAGTCTTCAGGCGTGGTAATGCATCTTTATATGTAGATGTCTATTGGCCACAGCATCCACTTACCATTAAGTAGACTGTGCGTTCAAAAATAAAAAAAAATAAGTTTAATTTTCAATGTGTAGAACTTATGACAACCACAAAGGACTATTAAATAACCGGGTCAGTAGATTGGAGCTGAGATCAACTTTTACCACAACTTGTCACAACATACAAGAGTCGCGGATCGTTTGAGCGAGACATGCGGCTCGTGTATTATGCTTTCCATTGAGTCGCAAAATTTTAAAAGATTGTTCCTACACGCACCAGCGTCCAAGCGTATTTTAAGTAATTAGATGCACCATATATATCTTGGATATCAAGTTTTAGAAAACACTGATAAATACTGAATTTACAATGAATCGGATGCCTGTGACCACTACCTACTAGTGTACGTATTCAGACCATGCGCGGTGGACAAATAACCGAGAACGCGAAGGGAAAAATTCCATTGAAGAACAAAAGGGTATCGGTTGCAAAATAATTAACACGATTAAACCAGTCAACTTGTAATTATAGTTTTAATTGAGGTGTTTATAATTTACTAGATGAACATTTTGCACACAGTAGTAGTACTTGCATGCAAGCTAAAACGCGTAGTCTGCAACGGGCAATACAATTAAATGCAGTTGCAAGGCAAGGCAATATCGAGACATAATTAAGATACGGGCAATTGGTACATTTGCGCAGCTGTTTTGTTTTTATAGAAAAATTTATATAATTTTCCTTCATTAGCTCCTAAAAGTTAGCAGGGAATATGGGCCTCTTCGGTCGTAGGGAATATTTTCCATCCAGCCGTAGGTGGAAAGTTATTTTATTTTTTTTACTTTTTATTCTATTTTCAATTGGACCTAAAGCAAATTTTGTTTAATGCAATCTATATTTACCACTATTATGTTTAATAGTTTAATTTTTTTGAACAGATCACTAGCGCTGTGGTTTAGCAATGAGTTATGGCGCTGAGGGCGGGTTCGAATTCCGCACTGAACAAGTATTTGTATGACCTATAGGTAATTGTCCTGGGTCAGGATGTTTGTTCTTGTGGAATAAATGTACATTTGTATACTCCATGATACAGGAGAAAATTCTAATGTGGGGATAATGTTTTAAAAAATTAATTATTTTGCAGACCCTTAAAATTACTAAATTTGCCAAGTATTCCCTCCTTTATCGGTCATCCAGTAAATAAATTTAACGAACATAAAAAAGAGAAACGTACAGACACAATCCATAATCATCTTTTGAAGGAAGGTTTTGAAGGAAGAAACAGGGGAATGCGTTTAATAATTTTGTCAATTTTTACAGGTATTATCAGTCCGTGCTGCAGTTGGTTCCCTCGATTATCTAGCTCGGTCGTTTGAGCACAGCGCGACAAAAAAAAAAGACTTATTCGAAATGTATTCTTCAAATGTACGAATATCTCCTTAATGCTTTCTTAAACATATATATGACGATGGTATCGACTTTTTTATTTTAGTCTTGTAGACCATCTTATTCCTTAGGAGTGACAATGCATCTGCACTTCGATTCTTATTCTAATTACCATCACGTGGACTGTGTGCTCATTCGTCACTCAGACACTATTAAAAAAGTCATAGTACTTTGAGAACATTGCTATACTTATAGTGTCTTATTACTGACAAAAGCGGGAAATCCTAAAAATTATTGTTTAATATATTTTATGGAAATTCTAGCGTAATTTATTCTACGTATTCAGCTCTCCCCCATCAAATCCCGACGACAAGGAGGTAAAATTAACTGAAGTATACCGAACAAAATGAATATTAAATAAGGACGAACTTAATTCATTATTTATGTAACTTTTTTTATAGTACAGGATGACAAATGAGCATACAGTCCATCTGATGGTAAGTGGTTGCTGTGGCCCATAGACATCTACATTTATCCTCGTTTGCGAATCAAAATGCAGATGCGTTGTCACCCGTGAGGACTAAGATGGAATGCCTCTTTTCCAGTAAAAAGGGTCTCCGGTTCTGTACACTCACCATACGAAACACAGCAGTGTTAAGCTGCTATTTTACGCTGGTATTCTGTGAGAGCGTAGTCCTTCCCCGGTCGAGCCGACCCATTCGTGCTTCAACTATATTACTAATATAGCTGCAGCATGGCTCTACCACGTAAACTTTCTACATGCCTCGCTCTTAGAGAACAATTCTTAATAAAAATGGCCTTATAAATGTAAGCTTCGATAGTAATTTACTTTTTTATTGGATAAAAAGAAAGCTAGTTATTTTAGTTTAACATTTGTAAAAAAAAAATTATAAAAGATACATATTTTTTATAAGAATTTTTCTTCATTGAATATTGAAACAATCAATCCTAAAATCCCTGAATTTTAATGATTCTTAGTGCGGCTGTAAATCTTGAACGGACTTTTCTAATGAATATAGACCTCCTGTCATGAAACATAACGTCATCGATTAAGTAAAATCATCACCATACTGAGATCATTGAGTTATATGTACGTAGTACATATAACTCAATGACTGAGATTAATTCGCCTAGTTGATGCGCGCACATATAACCTTACTGATGATGCTTTATATGTTTAATTGAGGCTCGAGTGGCCCTTGGGTCACCCCAAAGCTGATTACATTTATTTTATATAATATATAAAATTGAAGTAGACTCTATTGAAAATATGATATAAGTGCCATTAGCGGCGATAAAACAATAAAAACAATATTAAAACGATTTTACGCCATACAATGGTTGAAGTTTGAACATCATAGTGAAATAGTCGTGAATAGAGATCGTTTCCCGATATTAACAACTATTTGTGTCGTTAAATGATTTATATTTATTGATTTGGTCAATGAATAATATTATAATATGATCAACAAACAGTGTTTATTTTATGAAATGGTCAACTACTCTAACTGATATGATCATTTCAACGATTTAGCCCCGACATGCATACCACTAGCTCTAGATGCGGTATTTTAAAATGGACACCTCCCATGCCGATTGTTTAATTTATTAAATTTAAAAATTTATTAAACTGGTTGCTTGGTTGGTTAATTAAAAACTGTCGATGCAGTTGCACGCGGTAGAGCCATGATGCAGCTATATTACTGGTATACTTGTAGAACGAATGGGTCGTCTCGACCAGGACCACGCTTTCACAGAATACCAGCGTAAAACAGCAGCTCAATGCTGCTGTGTTTCTTATGGTGAGTGTAGAGAACCGGAGACCCTTTTACTGGAAACGATTCATTCCATCTTGGTACTCCCAGGTGACAACGTATATGCATTTTGATTCGTAATAGGATAGATGTAGATGTCTATAGGCCACAGCAACCACTTAAGAACAGGTGGACTCTGTGCTTGTTTGTCACCCTTATCCTATGTAAAAAGCTGTATTATGGCTGCAGGATGAAAGTATTGGTTCGACCGGGGAAAGACCATGCTCGAACAGAATACCATAACGTCCATGTGTTTTACATCATTCACCTACGATCTGCCGACAATATAGTGTGACGAAAATTGGAGACCCTTTTTACTGGATAGTGTATTTGTATTTTGATACTTAGATGCAGATATCTATGTAAAAGCCGATTTCAAACAACACTATATATTAGTACCGACTTCAGTATGTGAAATTATTGTATTCCTATCAACGAACAAGTAACAAAGTACAAGCACACATCAACGAACTAAAGTTCGTTGATGTGTGCTTGTACTTTTTATTAAAAACTTAATTTTCATTTAATATGATATAAGCCCCCCAGATGGAGTGACGACCTGGTAAGGCTCCGTGCTGACCGTGCTTTGTGGCCTTTCTCGGGGGAGACCTATGTTCAGCAGTAGACTTGTGAAATGACTCCCCCAGGGAATCTGAGAACACGGTCTTAAGCTACCTGTATCTATAGATATCCAATCAAATCAAAAATATAATCGTTTGCGAGGCAATTTATAATAAATAAAATGACATGATAAAAAATAAAGCTTAGTTATTAAATATGAGATGAATTGCTATTAATTTATACATAATATTTCATAAATCTTTTATCTTTCTGTCGAATTTATTTATGCTCCTTAATTGGATATTAATTAACATAACTACGTTTTTACCCGCGACTTCGTTCTCGTAAAACTAAAAGAATCTGTCTGTCTTATCTCTAAAATCATTAAACCTTTGCTGGGATATAGTTTAGTTAAATAATGATTCAGTAAATTTCATTACATTTCGATTTAAATTCGAATTCCAACAGTTTTCCCGGAAAAATGTGGTTACAGTAAAGACTAGAATTTACAAATGCACTCTTTATATTAATTTAATTTATTAAAACTAAAAACAAACAGTTTTACGAATTAAAAGGGAGTTAATTTATAATTAAAATTGAAGATTCCAATTTAAGTTAAAAAGACCCCTCTTAGTTTTGTAAAAAATAATGTTAAAGTAAGAAAATGTAAAAAAAACGATTTTGCATTAAAACTTTAAGAGAGAAAATTAAGCAATTAAGAAGTTTAGGACGAAACTTTTTTTTATCTCTTAGAGTTTATGAGAAAATGAACATAAAGCAAAACTGTTACAGTTATTCAATTTTACGAGTACAAAAAATATTCAGTCCTAAAAAATATTTTTTTTTTGCTGGGACATACTTTGGTAAAAGAATGATTCAGTAAGTGTTATTCGATTCAAATTCGAATACGAACAGTTTTCCGGAAAAGAATTTCATTAATTCAATTCAGAAATCACCATTCACAAATCAACTTGTTTATACAAATGCACTGTTTTGCATTAATTTCATTTGTTACTAAAACTAACTACCTAAAAAAACCGTTTTTACGAATTAAAAGGTAATAAATGTAATAACATAAAAATTGAATATTCAAATTTAAAGTAAAAAAGGTTTCTTTGTTGAAAAGTTGTGTAGAAGTAACAAAATGTAAAAAAATAATCGATTTTGCATTAAAAATTTAAGAGATTAGGTGTGAGGGACCTTTTTGTGTTTTTAAAACTAGTAAAGTTTTGAGCGAATCTTTTTTTTATATCATTTATAGTTAAGAGAAAAATAACAAAAACATGTTTAATACATGGTTTTGTTGATTTTCTCTTGTCATCTCTTGTCTACAGTTTGTTGATTTTATAAAAAAACATCCGGTATGTTTAATAAGTGATACTACAGCTAAATTAAACCTAACATTGCTTTGTAAATGTTCTTCGTATCTTACTTTTCATCGCAATCGGTTTAGCTATTCCAGAGATTAGTTAAGAAAGAGAAGCAGATAGACAGATAGACAAAATTTTAAAAATTGTTATTTTTTTTTATATACTTAGGTTAATAAATAAGTGCACAGTCCTCCTGATAGCTGGTTTAAATTTCACGCAAATAATTCCTTGAGCTAAAAACAAGACAGTTATATTGATACTACTGACACATATACATGCTAGAGCCATACTGCAGCTATATTATGGCTGTAGCACAAATGGGTCAACCGAGGAAGGACCACGATCTAACAGAATGCCATCGCAAAATAGCAGCTTAATGTATGTGTATGTATGGTGAATGTAAAGAACACTTTTTACTATATATGAGGTATTCTATGTTAGTCCTCGCGGGTGAAAATGAATCCGTATTTTGATTCTTAAGCGAGGATAAATGTAAATGTCTATAGGCCAAAATATCTATTTAGCATCCATCTGTGTGTTCATTTGTCACACTTATTCAATTCATTCCACTGCTGAACATAGGCCTCCCCCAAGGAATGCCTCAAAGCACGGTCCTGAGCCACCTGCATCCATCGACTTCCTGCATGTCTCACCAGGTCATCACTCCATCTAGTGGGGAGTCGCCCTACACTTGCCTACCGGTACGAGGCTGCCACTCGAGAACCTTTCTTCCCCCATAGGTTATCGGTTCTTCGAGCTATATGGCCGGCCCACTGCCACTTCAGCTTACAAATCCGTTGGGCTGTGTCAATTACTCTGGTTCTACTGCGGATATCCTCATTTTTATGTTTATCACGCAGAGAAACCCCAAGCATAGCTCGCTCCATAGCTCCCTGAGCGACCTTGAGCTTCCTCATACGGCCAGCAGTGAAGGACCACGTCTCAGATTCGTAAGTTTTTTTTTTTATAGAAGAGGGGGCAAATGAGCATGCGGCTCACCTGATGGTAAGTGACTACCGCCGCCCATGAACAACCGCAACACCAGGGGAATTGGAGATGCGTTGCCGACCTTTTAGAAAAGTGTAAGTACCTTTCTTGAAGGTTCCTAAGTCGTATCGGTCCGGAAAATTCGCTGGTAGTAATTTATTCCACAAGGAAGTTGTGCGAGGGAGAAAATGTCATCACTAGCAACACGCACTGGTTGTACAGTTTCGTTTTTAGGTTTTAAGGAATGTCTAACGAGAAGATGTGTCGTAGTTTCCCGAACGCTGCCCAGCCGAGTTGAATCCGTCAATTGACCTCTCGGTCGAAGTTGGACTTACCTAGTCGGACTATTTGTCCCAGGTAAACATACTCGTCAACAACTTCGATCTTAATGCTCCCAATAACTAACGGCTTAGGTTTGACATGGACGTTAAACATGCTTTTTGTTTTGTCCATGTTCATCTTAAGTCCTATCCGTTGGGAGACACTATTGAGGTCATGGAGCACAGTGCTTAAGTCCTCCAGCGATTCTGCCATAAAGACTATATCATCGGGAAATCGAAGGTGAGTGATGAACTCGCCATTGATGTTAATACCGTATCCTTTCCAGTCCAGTAGCTTGAAAACGTCTTCCAATGCAGCGGTGAAGAGTATCGGGGATATAACGTCACCCTGTCTTACACCTCTCTGCAGTTGGATAGGTTTCGTACTCTGATTCTGTACTCGGATAACCATCGTAGCCCTACTCTACAAGCACTTCAGCACTTCGATATACCGACAAACAACTTGGCACCGCTGAAGGGACTGCAGTACCGCCCAAATTTCGACGGAATCAAAGGCTTTCTCATAGTCCACATACGCAGGGCAAAGTGGTAGACTATACTCCTCTGTCTTCTGTACAATCTGCCGCAGGGTATGTATTTGGTCCATGGTACTAAAGCTTTTCTGAAAGTGGCTTGTTTGGGAGGCTGGAAGTCGTCAAGTTTGCGTGCGAAACGATTTGTAATGACTCTAGAAAACAGCACGTAGATGAGGCTCAGAAGGGTAATTGGTCTGTAGTTCTTCAAGAGAGCGTTGTTCCTTTCTTGAATAACAAGACCACCGCACTTATGCTCAACACCTCCGGAGTAGTGCCACCATGGATGCCGGTATTAAAGAGCTTCTGAAGGACTTCAAGTACCGGTTTTCCACACGCTTTCAAAAGCTTCACTGTAATTCCATCCTCGCCCGAGGACTTGCCGTTTTTAAGGTGCTGGAGAGACATTCTAATCTCGCTCAGCCTGACGTCCGGGAAATCTTTTGAATAGTGTCGTATAAGACTCGCTCTTGGATTGTTACTCACACTTGCGTGTGGCTCCAACGATGACGTGTACAGCTGCCCATAGAACCTCTCAATCTCACGGTTAAAATTAATTTAATTTTAAGTATAAAACGTATTAAGCCCTAATTGCCAGGCTTAAGAACGATAATCTCACAAAGGTTTACTTAGCAGGAAAATTAAGGTCCTTTTCGCCCAATTAGGTCCGAATCAACTCGTCGGAGTAATATAGGTTTGATTGTCCTATTTATTACTCCATCAATTAGCGAAGATCATGTGATCTTTACGGCATATCCCGTAGTTGAATTATAAAATGACCTAGAGACAAAGTGGGTCAATATATTAATTAATACCCTTACGCTGTTACTGAAAAACATATATTTTTTAATATTCTACTAAGCCAGCGCTTATCTACGATCCCACCTGATGGTAAGTGGTTATGTGGCCTAAGATGGTGAAGCGCACTGACTTAACAAACGCCTATTCACTCTTGCCTTGAAGACACCCACACTGTAATCGGATGGAAAGACAGATGCTGGCAAATTTTCCACTCCTTTGCTGTACGCATGATGAACGACGTGGCGAATCGTTTGGTTCAAATGCGTGGTAAGTCAACAACGAAAGGGTGGAGACTGGCCCAACGTCTGGTTGTCCGATGGTGGAAGGAGAGGGAGGAATTAAATTATGCAATTCCTGCGCACACTCTCCGAAATGCATCCTGTAGAAAACCGAAAGGCTGGCTACTTTACGTTTGTGTTCGAGGCTAGTAAGATTGCTTTTAACCAAATTCGGGTCACCAATAAGCCTCTTAGCACGCCTTTACCTTGAGTCCAGAGCTGTTAGGTGGCATTTTGCAGCATCAGCCCATATATGGCAGCAATACTCTATGCACGACCGGACTTGCGCTTTATATAAAGTAAGCAGCTGTACCGGCGTGAAGTATCGCCGAACATTTGCAAGGAATCGCAGCTTTCTTGCAGCTGCTTTGGCTTTGGACTCAATGAACCGCCCGAAGTTCAAAATGAGGATATTTCAAACCATAACAACTGAAGGCGGTCGGTATATTTCAGTGATACATTTAGGAAAGAAGGAGCCAAGGTGAGCTGGCTCCTTTTTGCAGTGAAGAGACACGCTTGTGTTTTGGAGGCGTTGAACTTCACAAGATTGTCATCGCCCCATTCGGAGACTGCCTGTAGTGTGAGATTCACACGCTCTACCATAGCTTCTCTTTCGAACTGGATTTGATCCCGACTGGACCGAGGACTTGGTTGGTATCTCTCAACAACTGTGCCAACGTCTGCATACCCATAGATACCGGACATAAACAGATCATTAACATGCAGCAGGAAGAGAGTTGCGGAGAGAACGGACCCCTGAGGAACACCGGCGTTAGTCGCCACAGTGTCGGATGAGCAGCCATCAACGACGACCCGGAGAGACCTTTCACTCAGAAAGTCCTTTACCCATTCAATCAGACCAGGGGATAAGCCGTACGCCGGAAGCTTACCCAAAAGGCCAAACTATGTCAAAGGCCTTCGAGACATCAAGGGAAACAACAAGTGCTTCCCCACTGTTCTCGAGTGTCTCGCCCCATACGTGTGTGGCATACGCTAGAAGGTCCCCAGCTAACCGATTTCGGCGAAACGCATATTGCCGGTCACTAAGGAGGTCATTCTGTTCTAGGTATGCCATTAAGCGGGCATTCAATATACGCTCCATAATCTTGCAGAGTATGGAAATAATTGAGATTTGCCGATAATTGGAATGGTCGGCACGGCTGCCTTTTTTTGGAACAGGCTGCACGTTGGCCAGCTTCCAGGATTTTGGTACTATTCCAGTCCTAAATGAGAGGTGGAACAAGCGTGTCAACACAAGAGACAACTCAGGTGCACAAGCCTTTAGAAATATAGCTGGTATACCATTTGGTCCACTAGCTTTATTCACGTCTAGACACCGCAAGGTTTTAAGAAACTCCTTATTTGTTATACGAATCTCCGACTTAGAGGTCCCGCAGTGAGGTCATGTTGGTGGAAAGTTGTTGCCACTGTAAATTGTTGTAAATTGTAGGCAAAGAGAGACGCAAACAAGTCCGCTTTCTTTTCAGCCGTAAGCGCCAGTGTACCATCCGGTTTTACCAACGGAGGCGTGTAGGTCCTAAAACTATACACAATGATCATCATCATCATTACAGCCCTTCACAAGTCCACTGCTGAACATTAGCCACCCCCAAGGAATGCCACAAAGCACGGTTCTGAGCCTGCATCCATCGACTTCCTGGCATGTCTTACCAGGTCGTAACTGCATCTATGGTAAATAGACAATTTTACTTTACTTTTACATTTTTGCAGTCGCAGATTTTTGTAAAGTTCTTAAATATGGTAAAGTTTTGCAGTCGCAGATTTTTGTAAAGTTCTTAAATATGTATTATTCATAAATATCATAATTTCGTTTTACGAATTTCCCCACCACCATGCAATCAAAAACCATTTTTTTCCACGCAAACTTTGCTCTCTCGTCTTATCACATTAATTAAAGATTTCGGAAAATAAAAATAAAGTATTTAATTCATTAATCCAAAAGTATGAGTACTAGTTTTCAAGTTACGAAAATCATTTACTAATTTTTCCCTATACAAATTTCAAATCGCCTCGAAAAATGTTTCTTAAAAGCTAGAACACCACATTTCATACTCTAACGGTTTAAATTTTGCAAAATCCTTTCTTACTAAAAGGTAGTTATTGCTTTATTTTCACGCTCCTACGTCCAGCAGAGTGAACTGTAGTACGTATAAATACAATACTTTTGTACAAAATTAGCACCATTGTATTAAACCTGGAAGGGTAAATTATGTTTTAAAGCATTAAATATGTTTTCTCCATACAAAATTTAACAACCTCGGAATTTGCCAAAATTTATACAAATTGTAAATAACTATTTCACCCTATTACAGATCGAATTTTCCTAAATACTTTCTCAATAGATGTCTACGTCATAAAACGTAGCTACTGTCCAAATTTCAGATTTCTTCGCCAAGCAGTTTGGACTGTGCGTTGATAGATGAGTCAGTCACTCAGCTCAACTTTTATATTAAAAATAGGATAGGATACAGTAGATAAACAGTGGACAGTAACACCTGCCGGTAAATAGCAAAACTAAATCTATGGCTAGTTAAATTCTGTTCGATTTAAATTGTCATCTTGTCCATTAAAAATGAATTTTAATAAACGCTATTTCTAAAGGAAACAAAAAGATTTCTGTTATAAAGTAAGGATTTTATCGAAATTTAAGAATTTCCTTAGCAAATAATAATATAAGTTATTAACATGTACTTTATTAATAAATCCAAATTATAGACTTAATATTAAGAAAATTAAAAAAAATATATAAGTAAAGAAAACAAAAATAATTTAAAATTAAAAAGTTTGTACAACCAACATCAATATAAATTATTAAGGATAACTCAAAAATTATTGGTCATACCTTGATCAAAGCACCGGCTTTCAAATATAAAAAGAATAATCGAAATCGGTTCACCTAGAAAAAAGATATAAGGTATCATACATAAAAAAGAACATACTGAAAATTGAGTACTTCATCCTTTTTGAAGTCAGTAGAAAAAACAGCACAGCACGACATAGGCATTGCGATGGACTCTTCCCCGCCCCAAGAAAACCATCTCAACGATCTGAGAATGCACCGTAATTCTGTTTGCATTATTAACCGATAACGCTAGTAAATAAACTATATCAGAACGTATTTATAGTAAATATATTCTTAGAAAATTAAGGTATATGAGCTATTTCGCCTAAGAGTAATATAAACAAGATAAGAAAGAAACATCCCGCTTCTTGGCATCGCCTTTATCGTATAAAAGTCAGAAAATACATTTACTGGTCTACCGATAAGATGGTGTGGAAACACCATATATTTAAGTTGTTTCTAAAATTAACGTAATTAGATGATTATTACACTGAAATAAAAACCACGATATTTGTATAATAACGGATTGGAATAATATAAAAACAACTCAAAATCGGATAAGGTATTTTTCAATCTAAAGTAAAGTAAAGTAAAGTTGCAGCCTATTTACGTCCCACTACTGGGCACAGGCCTCCTCTCATTTCTGAGAGGGTTTTAGGGCAAGGAAATGTCCGCCGCGCTGCCCCAATGCGTGTTGACGAACTTCAGATGTCTTCGAAATATTTTTTTCTTATTTCTCAGACATGCAGGTTTCCTCACGATGTTTTCCTTCACCGCCGAGCACGTGGTAAATCAGCACTTAAAATTGCACTTAAAAATTTCATTGGTGCTAGCGGGGATCGAACCCGGGTTGCTCGAGTACCGTGAAGCTTACAGCGAGCGCTAACCATCTGAGCTACCACGGCTATTTTTCAATCTAACGACAACGCTTACTTCTTCTATAGCTTACATGATAGGTAGCTTGATGAATAATAATTATTCCAATGGATTGATTTCTATGTAACAAGATACTGAAAATCTCATCCAAATCAGTTCACAGGTTTTTACGTGAGGCGTGTTCAGACAGGCAGACAGACAAAGTTTCCAAAAAAAATTGTTTTAGCTTCGGTATCGATCATATAGCATACCCTAATTCAAATTAAAAAAATATGACTGTCTGCTGGCTCAAGCTGCCGTAAAAATCTTTATAAAACTTCATAATGAGACACATGTCATGTCATATCATCAACATCACGTTAAGATATTTTTAAATAAATTATTGTAAGGAAAAATTCATAATATACTTGACACTGTCAAAATTAGAACAGTACGTTACCAAAGAAAAAAACCCTCACAGGAATGAGGGGATGTCTGTACCCGGCAGTGGGACCTAGTTGTAGCTTAACTTTTTAACATAACATATAATAAAGTCTAAAAAACCCTGGAATACTTATCATCGCCTAACAGGCCGATAAAAACCAACCGCTGGTGTTGGTTTTTTATGGTTATTTGAAAATTGCGACAAATCTTACCAACGAGCATACCAACGGTTGTTAAATTTTGAAGAAACTTGTATATCTGTGAAATCAAAAAATATTTCGAAGACATAATATATTGACAAGTATTTGAGATATAAATCCGTCTGTCTTGCCAGTTGGTAAGGGAAAAATCTTTTTTCTGAATCAGTTATAAACTAAAATATGAAAAATTTTGAGTTGATACAGTGTTACTTATTAAGCGCGATTTGAAGTTCCTTGTCCTAGAACCCGATAAGAAATGAGAGGAGGCCTGGGCGTTGAGTTGTAACTTTTAACAATATGTAGATTATATAGATTCAACTAAAATCATAGGCTGACATTTACAAATGTGGCGCTGGCGAAAGATAAGTTGTTCCATTCTATTCCATTCCTTTCCATTCTTCTATTCTATTCCATTCCTTTCCATTCTTCTATTCTATTCCATTCCTTTCCATTCTTCTATTCTATTCCATTATAGAAAGCAGCTTTATAGATGTCATTAATGACATTAATTAATTTAAATCAAATGAAAAATAATTCGTGTCATGCAAAACAATTTCAAGTGTACTATGCATAAAATATTTCTATGAAATTTTCTCAGTTTCTATTTAAACTTATCCTCTAGTACCGTAAAGTTATGAACGAAGCAAAATACAAAGTTTCTTACTTTATTTTGGCAGTTTCCTTGAGCAAACATTCAAGTTTACTTATAATATTTTGTGCCGTAAGTGCTTAGAATTGTATATTTACACAAGTTTTATCCGATAGATAAAATCGGATAATATGCAATCTGCAACGTTACATTCCGAACCAATAAACGATTGCGTTAATCACTTTCTTCTTAAATGATTATTATTTGAATTGTCACATGTTGTTCTTGGACTTATATATCCAGTACTTGTCTGGGACTTATAGCGAAAACGAATGTGCGAACTATGTTGTCTATAATGTCGTAAAATGCGACTAATGGGATATTGGGTTTGTGATTGTGTAGTCGATTAGCTAGCTAATCACTTATTTTACAATTTTCTATCTACACGTATTTTTTGTTTAAACGTGGTCCAAGTAGCTCACTGTTCTTTGGACTCCGTTTTCCCCCTCGGAGATCACAGGCGTGACATTATGTATTATTAAATAAATGCCTTGTGTTTTTTTGTGAAATTTTAGCCGATAAATAATTATATAATACGGCTTTAATATCAACGTATAATTGAAAATGACGGACCAACAAACGAACAGTTGTGGGAAACTGCCACACTATTAATTATTATCATCATCGTTGTTACATCCCTGCACAAGTCCACTGCTGAACATAGGCCTCCCCCAAGGAATGCCACAAAGCACGGTCCTGAGCCACCTGCATCCATCGACTTCCTGCACGTCTTACCAGGTCGTCACTCTATCTAATAGCGGGACGCCATACACTTCAACCGCTGGTACGAGGCCACCACTCGAGAAACTTTTTTTCCCATTGGTTGTCGGTTCTTCGAGCTATATGGCCGGCCAATTGCCACTTCAGCTTAATAATCCGTTGGGCTATGTCGTTCACACTGGTTCTACTGCGGATATCCTTATTTCTAAGTTTATCACGCAGAGAAACTCCGAGAATAGCCCTCTCCATAGCTCGCTGAGCGACCTTGAGCTTCCTCAACCAGCCAGCAGTGAAGGACCACGTCTCAGTTCCATAGGTTTCAAGTTTAAAGGTGTACCTGACGAGAAGATGTGCCGCAATTTCCTGAACGCTGCCCTGCCGAGTTGAATCCGTCGATTGACCTCTCGGTTGAAGTTGGACTTACCTAGTTGGACTATTTTTCCCAGGTAAACATACTCATCAACAACTTTTAGCTTAGTACTCCCAACAATTAACGGCATAGGTGTGACATGGACGTTACACATGACTTTTGTTTTGTCTATGTTCATCTATCTATCCGCTGGGAGGCATTTGTTGCACAAACGGATTTGGTGTCATTGAGCATAGTGATTAGGTCCTGCAGCGATTCTGCTGTAAGGACTATATCATCGGCCAATCAAAGGTGAGTGATGTACTCGCCGTTGAAGTAAATAACGTATCCTTTCCAGCCCAGAAGCTTGCAAACGTCTTCCGATGCAGCGGTGAAGAGTTTCGGGATATAACGTCACGCTGTCTTACAACTCTTTGCAGTTGAATAGGTTTCGTACTCTTGTTTGGTACTCGGATAGCCATCATAGCCCTACTTTACAAACACTTCAGTACTTCGATACACCGATAGTAAACTTCAACACAGTTGAAGGGACTGCAGCACCGCCGAAATTTTGACGGAATCAAAGGCTTTCTCATAGTCCACATATTATTATGCCAGACATAGTGGAAAATTGCACACCTTTGACTTCTGTAAAATTTGCCGAATGGTATGTATGTGGTCTATGGTGCTAAAGCCTTTTCGGAAACCGGCTTGTTCGGGAGGCTGGAAGTCATCGAATCTTCATGCGAAACAATTCGTAATGACTCTCGAAAACAGAACGTAGACGCGGCTTAGAAGGGAAATCCGTATGCAGTTCTTCAAGAAAGCGTTGTCGCCTTTCTTGAAGAAAAGATCACTGCACTTCTGCTCCACGCCATCGGTGTAGTCCCACCATGGAGGACGGAACTAAAAAGCTTCTGAAGGACTTCAAGTACCGGTTTTCCTCTCGCTTTCAGAAGCTCCGCTGTAATTCCATCCTCGCCTGGGGCCTTACTGTTTTTAAAGTGCTGGAGAGCCATTCTAATCTCGCTAAGACTGGCGTCCAGAATATTATCGGAATAGTGTCGAATAAGACATGCTCACTTGACACTATCAATATCTCAGACTTTCTACTTTAGAAAGATCTGAAGCTATAGTTTTTACCCGAAACTATTAGTAATAAACTTTTTGTAATAAGGCGGATTTTGATCAACTGTAAAGCAAGTAGTGTATAATACAGATTAATAAAAATACGGATAAGCACTCAATCGGAGGATTTTGCAAATGTACTTAAAAATGTTCCCGAATCTAAAGCTGGAACGCATAACTATTGTTAGCTGTCACCAATAATAGTGGTTTTACTTCATCTATATAATACAAGCAATCCGCCCCGGCTTCGTACAAGTGATTTCTGGATGTCAACAATAGCGCTATCTACTGAGTTAATCTATTACTAAGAACCATCCAAGTGCCCCATAAGTACCCTATAAAAAATTCGTCAAATTCGACCAAGCTGTTTAGGAGGAGAAGAATTAAGAACACACGCACACCGGAATTAAATTTATATAGGTCCTTGAAGATGGATGGAATGTGGATGTTGGTCTAACTGTTTGAGATTAATAGACTACTACACCGTTAAAACCGAATGCAATAAATGATGGCATAAGGTACATATACCTACGCATTTTATAATGGAAAGGTTAGCATTTTCATGCTATCCCATTTTTGTAAGACACAATTACTTTTATACAGTTTAATTATTAAACGGTATAGAAGTGGATGGGTAAAACTGTTTTTTTTTATAAATGTAAAATGAAATGAAAATAATACTATACACAAGTAGGAAGTCTGCTGAGTTTTGTTATTTTTATATATAAAAGAAAATTTACTTTTGAAATGGTATGAATAAAATTTAAAATTATAATGAACAAATATTACGTTCGAAAAGAATTTTGATTTTTTTTACTCACCTATTTATTGAATATATTGCAAGTGGGACCGAGTCGATCGAGTCAAATCGAGTCAGTCTTTAGATCGAATATTGTAAACATGTTAAGTGTACGTCTATTCATAGAATAATTATTTAACAGCGGAAAAGTTTGACAAATCGACAATGTTGTTAGTATAAATATAAATATTAGTACTAAAAAAACTTACTTACTTATCTTCACGCACAATCCCTGACGGGGTAGCCAGAGAGAACAGATCGCCAAGTGTCACGATCCTTACATACCTCTTTCGCTTCTTTCAGATTCATTATCTTCTTCATATATGCACATCTAGGTATCCGAGTACTCTTGACCCACCCCTCTTCGAGCAATTTGCTCACATGGTCTTCGAAAGTTAGCCTCAGTCTACCTCGACACCTTTTAATATTAACTTTCGCGCTATATATTTTCTTCACCATTCGGTCTTCACTCATTCGCTCAACGTGCCCAAACCATCAAAGCACGCCCTTATCAATTTTTAGTACTAAAGTACTAAAGAAACATATTTATATTTTGATGAAATTTCTTTCAGAACATTAGTAGTAGTTATGCCAAAACCGGTATAGTGGATTTTTATGAGAACTGTTTTTAATACAGGTTCTTGCTTAATTACTCAGAATTGTGTTTGTTGGACAAGTAACCATTTGAAACGACATACAACAGTGAAAGTGTTGATACAATTATAATAACTTTATCAATACTTTTACTGTTGTATTTGGCACTGTTTAAAATGTCTTTGATGTCGTTGAGGTCCACACCGCGAAGATCGACTTTGCTGTTCTCCATCTTGATTTTCTGTTGTAGCTCAGGCATGGTAAGGTCTAAACAGTAAGCTGGCTTTATTTTATATCGGATAGATATTTAAAATTTTGAAATCCTGTTATAAAACTTAAATTATATTTAAAAATTTTAGTAACATGTACATTTTGTTTAACTAAAAGCGTCCTTAAAGTAATAATAAATTTTTTAATCCTTTAATGCATGCTATTATATTACGCTGGGCGCAAACATACTTTGAAATATCCAATCAAAAATATACGATCTTAGATTTTGTATATTGTCCGCCGAATATACTTCCCATATCCCATAACACGAGCATATTAAAATTAACTTATAATTAAAAAGTAAGAGCCACATTTAAACTAAAAAAAAATACTAAAAATTATGAAGTCGTGGCTTTATTTTTTACTATTGTGTACTAGGGAATATCAATCTAAGTGTCATCTACATAGTTAAATTAAAAATCCGTATCTAATAATAGGGGATATTTCCACAACTAGGAGACGAATTTTTCGAAACACGTCTCTTTTATAAGTTTAGAGCATGTAGTTAGATTAAACATAACGTATTTGCCAATATCAAGATGAAATGCTGCTAAATCAAAATGACTTATTGGCTCGACCTCTAAAAAATACTTAGACTTTTGTTCAAATAACATATTTTTATCCTATTATACGTGTCGGGTTATCTTTGGCATATTTGTACAATATTTTATAGAATAATAATATCGTGTTTTTGTTAAATTCTGTGTACTCACTAGCAGAAAACGAGTTCTAACCTTAGTTTGTAGAACAAATATTAGCCAAAATTGGATATGTAGACAAAATTCAGCAGAAGGAAATATCCAACCCAATACCAAAGCCAATACCAACTAAAAATGGCTAGTATGGCAAATATCTAGTACCTGAGGCACTTTATGTATGAGGCATATGTAGGAGGCTTATGTTCAGCGTTGGACTGTTGATAGGCTGTAAAGATAACGGTAATAAGATATTCTAAGCAGACTACTCAACAGATATAATATGGATATAGTTTAGTTGATACTAAAATATTGCACTTAATTTTAAATATGCACTAAGATAGAATGCCACGTAAGTTATTAGAAAAAAAATCTCGGTTCTTATTATTAACCATACGAGGTCAGCATTTTGCTTATTATTTTATGCTGATTTTGTGTGTGAGCGTGGTCCTCTTTCGATAGTGCCAACATATTCGTGCTGCAGCCATTATTCGCTGTCAAAAATAATTTACATTTATATATTGCAAATGTAAAAAAATAACCATTATATTCCATTATTACATACAATGTACAAATGTGTTTTAACATTTAGAATTTTGCAATTCAATTCACTAGAACGGAGAATATAAAAGTTATATTCCGAATACCATTTGACGTCAACATTTGACCATGTTGGATTGGATTTTGAGTGGTATAGTCTGGTTTTGCGACGCGTTTCTGACACTGCAACGTAGTCTACCGGAACTCACTGCGCCCATCGATGCTGGAGCTAATATAGCTGCAATATGACACTACCGTGTAAATACAAATTATAATAGCACGTAAGAAAACTACAAAGAAATTCAAAGTGTTAAAGCTATAGTCCATATATCCCACTGCTGGGAACAGGCCTCCTCATCCTCACAGGATCATATACTCCTATACGCAGGGATAAACATGCAGGGATTCTTATGATGTTTCACTTCACTCATTTAAAATTGTAATTAATCAAACCCCGAGTTACTCAAGTGCTATAAAATTTACGGCGAGTAGTCCCTGAAGTGTTTCTTGAAATAAGTGTTAGAACTTAATTCTTAGTTGTAAATGCCGTTCAACTTGTGCAATAATTTAACGTCAGTATTGCGACGCTCCTCGGCACATTTCCTCAGGTCAAGTCCCACACGCTGACAGGAGACTGATACGCGATATAGACGCTTATACTTTTCAAAACTTACACAAGTTACAACTACATTCAATTCACTTGTCAGTGAGAAATTATTGCACTAAGGGTTTTATTCGCACTTGTGCCGTTTTATGGGGACAATGTGAGTAGAAAATCCTTCATCCCCTTTTCGCTATCGGACAACCAGACATTCGCCGAGTTAACTCCTTTATTATCGACATTTCACGCATTCGAACTAAATGGTTTGTTTAGTCTTTCGTAATGTGTGAAGCAAAGGAGAGCAATCATTTGCCCGCGTCTGCCTTTCCGTCTAATTACAATGTGGATGTCTTTAAGGAAAAATTGAATAGGCTTTTATTATGCTAAGGCTGTGCGATTTAACATCTTTGGCTTCATTACCACTTACAACCCATTGAAATTGTAGACGAGCACTGGCTTATAAATCATGATAAACAATTCGTTACAGAAATTAAAAAAATAGGAAAACATGAATAATAACTATCGAGTAAACAGTTTAATCGTTGGGACTGGGCTTTAAAAGACAGGCTAACCTAGATTGGAGCAACCGGATAATAATATGCATTGTAACATTCTTTCTTAATAAATAAATTTTAATTTAAATAAAAAATGATACACGGTTTTACTGGGATTGCAAATTCGCCAGTCAAGTATGGCGCATATAGCAACTACTTTCCTCTGTGTATGAGTTTCCGTGTGCTGGCGGAGTAAGACATACACAAACTGAGGGATGCCCTATTTCGTGTCATAGGTACTGTGAGAGGCGCTGAGGTGATTATGGAAAATGCCATAAAAATCTTATAGCTTACGTAAGATGACAGTATAACCATCTTATTTCACATCGGAGACGGGCAGTAACGTCAAAAGGCAATATGATCACCTACCCTCCCGAGCAACCTCCCTACAACCATGAAGTCAAAGTCTAAAGTCCATGTTAATCAATGGATTTTAATAGGTCAACAGAAAAGCACGATATTGTGCCCTATAATGAACCATATCAAAATGATTACTTGTATTTACACGAATACTACATATTGAATTAAACTCATTTTATGATTTCATCGCATTTAATTTTAATTTAATTTAAAATACCAATGCAAAATGTTTAGTCCGAAAATATAATCTCAGATTCATAAAAATGATCTAAGAATATAATAACGTAAAGAGGCGGTATCCGTAAATAAATTACAACTTTAAAATATATTTATATTTAGGGCAAGTAAACAAATGAAACAGACACCAGAAACATTTTTATTATTAACTGTCTGTCTGATTTTTTAGATTTCGGTAGAGGCTGGATTTTCTGGAACGTTTTTGTACGTAATTTATTAAAGAACTCCAAGAATTTAAATTAATACAATATCATGATAATATTAGACAGGTTGGCGCGTATTGAGGTGGGGCACTACGTAGAAGATTAAAATAAAAATGATTTTGTGAGATTTTGAATTAGGTAAAGTATTAAAGGCATTATTTAATTTTGTTTTCTCCAAAATAAATGCCGAGAGTTTTCGAGCAAATTTCGCTTTATTAATCTGTTTAATATGGTCTGTTAAAAGTCTACAATTTAACATAGCCCTCCCCCAAAGATTGTTTCATAGAGATAATAATTGCCGTTTGGTAGGCGAGTTGGCAACCGCAGTTATTTATTATTTTGAGATGTTTTCAAAAAAAGGTTTATGATTATCAAAAGATTAGATAAAGGAAAGTTAAAGGTCTCGAGTGGCAAACTCCGGTAAGCGAAGTATAAGGCGACCCCACTAGATTGAGTATAGATCTGGTATGATATACAGGAAGTCGATGGATGCAGGTGGCTCAGGACAGTACTTTATGGTATTCCTTGGAGGAGGCCTATATTCAACAGTGGACATGTTAAGGGCCATAATGATGACGATGATGATGAGTTTTTGTTAATATTACTGCTGCTCACATTCTGTTTCATTCCTTCTGACGACTTTTACTACACCTACGGGATGATTATGAGTTAGTGTATTCTCTTATGCCGCCATTACACGGCTAAAATTTCAACTTGTACAATGTATTTTATAATACGTACTGTATTCAATAAATAGCTGTCAAACTATTGATTATAAACTAATATTAAGATCTAATTTCTAATATTAAGAGTAGAATCTAAATATAAAGATCCACAAGTCAGGTCACTATTATTGCGAAACTATTTATTATAATCGTAATATTAAGATTCATTACATTACTTTCATACAATAAATCATTCATCTGTCTGCAAACTTTTAAGAAGTTTTAAAGTTTCTGTTATTTAATGGAATAGATGTGTAAAGAGCTAAGTAAGTAAAAATTTTTTGAACCTAATTTAATCATCTTTAAAACTAAATTTATTGGACTTTGGTAAAAGACCTTGTTTACTGGTGATAGCATTTCTTTTCTGCTTAGAATACGGCCTTGGTAGGCACCCCCTTTTATTTCTGCCGCCAAATAGCAGCGTTTGTATGTCCCATAGAAAGCTAGTATAATTATAAACTGTGAGACATTTCATCTTGTCCTCAGAGATGATAACGCATTTTTAGCTTTCTTAGTTTGAGGTTGGCTGCACGAGTCTTTATTCACGAGTCAGATCACCAATAGACTTAAAAGGTAAAAATATATCTCTCGGACTTTACAGTGAAACACTATTTTATATTTAAAGTTGAAACTTGTTCCACTGCTGGGCACAGTCTCACTTCTGAGAGGGTTTAGGGCAAGGTAATGTTCGCCACGCTGCCCCAACCCCCAATGCGTGTTGGCGAACTTCACATGACTTCGAAATATTTTTTTCTAAATATATTATTATACATTTAAATTTGTTGAATCATATTATTTAATCCTTACTCTTGCTTAAGTAATAATTGTAACTTATATTTTAATTTATTAAATCATTTTATTTAATCTTTACTCATATCCCTCTCGTTGTGCATCTGTTAGTGATCGTGTATCTTTTATACGATCTGGCCGACTGAGGTCAACTTCATTCATTTCCCGTCGGTATCACACGAGGTGATTAAATATAAAATGCCGGAGAGATTGATGTGGAACAACCACACTGCAGCTATAATATGGTTGCAGCACGAATGGGTCGGCTTGACCGGAGAAGGGCCAAGCTCTCACAGTATACCAACATAAAATAGCTGGATGTGGAGAACGGAAGACCCTTTTTACCAGTAATGGGGCATTTTATCTTAGCCCTCAGGTGTGGCAACACAATTATATTTTTATACATGGCGGCGGTCTTGTGTAAAAAAGTTCCCGTAGCTCTACCAATATGAAGTGAATGTGGTACATCATAAGATTTTAGTCGGCGTGAGCCTGAAATAATCCGTTCTTGACCCCCCGAGGTGGGTATGCGTAGGCATTTCCCCAATTACAGCCTATCAAAGTTGACTACTGAACACGGGCCTTCCCAAAGACTGTCTTATAATGGGGTAATATATTATGATATATTATATTTTGTAATATATTAATTTGTTAAGCCGATACGAAGGTTTATTGTTATGCCAGGATCCGATAGAAAGATACTTTCTCTATCCTCTGCAGCCGAAATTTGTTAGGCGGGGAGCCATAGACTGGCATGTTCTAAGCCTAGTTTCGAGTGATGTATTCGAAGCCTAAGCTTTTAAGTAGTTGATAGCGTTACTTTAGTAATGGAATCTTCCATGCAATAATTATCTGTCACAGAGATAAAGACATTTAAGTACACAGAACACAATTACTCTCTTTAAATAGTACTTAAATCTCTTTGCATAGGGAGTAATTGTGTTCTGTGGTCATTATAAATATAATAAAGTATGAGCACCTTGTAATATTGTGTTTGTATTTAATAATTGGCAACGATGGCAAACATTACAAAACCAAAACGAACCCGAGCATCATCACATGGTGCTCTGAAGAAACTACAGCAAACAGTAAGTGAATTAACCGATATTTCCGAAGAAGTGGCAACTTTGAGCATAGAATCACTTATCGAAAATCTACACAAATTTCAAGAATGCCAAGCAGAAAATTGAATGCAAAATAGATGAAGAAAGATTCCACGATGAAATACAGTTCGAATCCCGCACGCACGCACGCTCAACAACTCAATGCAAAGCCACTGCGCCACCGACCCGTCATATAATTAATTTGATTGTACAACAATCTGAAGCTTTAATAAAGATAAAAAAGTTGATGTATTTAGTGTAGTTATTAATGTATCTAATGTAGAATTAGATTAGAATAAGTAAAAAAAAAGAAATAGCGGATGAAATATAGTTTGCCAAAAATTTGTAAACGTTGTTAAGCTTATAACGATAGTGTGATAAATTTGGTGATAGTTAACTATGTTGGCATCTAACTATAATGACCACATAAAATTACAATTTGTTCATAGAACGACCAATTTCAAAGCAGGCGTGAATTTGGCTGGAACTTAGTGGCCATGTCCGTTTATACATAATTTTACGAACAGTCAAATGCAAAATTAGTGTAACAAAACTGCTTGGTTATTTGCCCTGCTTTTAATATGCCTGAGTATATATACAATACTGTACATTTAAGCTCTTATTGATCAAATCAGTAAAAATACAATAGACAATAAAATAGTTTTTAAGATTATATTTTTAACGTTCTTGAAAAAAGAAAAGGGTTCTCAACAATATGCTGTAGCACGAATCAGCAACCGGGGAAAGGTATATAATTGCTAGGGTTGCTTTACTTTTACTTTTCTATATCAAATATAGAATATGCAAATCTATAAAAATATACGTAGTCAGTTTACAGACTTTATTAACAGTTTCACGTCCATACATGTCAGCCCTTAAAGTCAACTGCTGAACATAGGCCTTTCCCACAGATTGTCTCATAGGGCATTTGACATAGTTGCCACGCTTCTTTAGGAAGGATGATGCTGCTGCCCATGTTCTATTTTAGTTTCCTTCTATTACCTCTTATGTCACCAACGGGACGATATAGGGTAGTGGATATTCTTACACCGCCACTACACGATTTCAATCACGTCATGGTCAATTCAATAATTCTAATAGTGAGAATCGAGTCCCGTTTTACATGTTACTAGACATGCAGCATTTTTATGTACATACGTATAATAATAATAATAATAATATCTCCTTCGCCGCCTGGATAGACTACAAAAAGTCGTTTGACTCGTTGTCTCATACATGGCTGAAGAGAGTCCTCGAGTTGTACAAGGTTGACTGTACAGTTAGAGATTTCTTGGGCAATTTATGGGGCACTGGAATACAATCCTTTGTCATCTAGGCGAGCGAATGATAGCTGCGGAAAACTACATAAGGATAAGAAGGGGCATCTTCCTGGGCGACTATTTGAGTCCAATTTGGTTCTGCCTCTCTCTAAACCCTCTTAGTATCTTACTAGATGGCTCCGGGAGCGGATTTTATTTTCGGAAAGGAGGTACAAATGTGACCCACCTTTTCTATATGGATGATCTCAAATTATTCGCCTCCAGTCGCCCCCATCTTATGAAATTGCTAAACATCATTTGTGATTTTAGTAATTCTATTAGAATGGAGCTGAGGACGGATAAGTATGCGGTCCTTCATGTTGAAAGGGGAAGGTTTGCTAACTCTGAGGGCATACACTTATCTATGCCTATCAACTTCAATACCCTTTCCGAGGCTGAAACATACTGATACCTGGGTATCTCACAGAACATCGGTATCGATGAGGTGGGTATGAAACAGTTAGTTTGCGATGTGTTTTATTGACGCTTGACCAAAGTACTTAACAACCTTTTGTCCGGTGTGAATATAACACACGCATATAACGGTCGGGTTATGCCTATTCTCGTGTATAACTTTGTCATACTTAGGTGGACTCAAACTGAACTTAAAGCCTTAAATAGAAAAGTCCCATAGAATGCATCACTCGAGATATTCAATTATAAGACTGTACTTGCCACGGAAACATGGTGGGCGGGGCTTTTTAAGTGCCCTTACCACGCATAATCATGAAGTGTGCAGCCTCCGTAATTACTTTCTGACGAGATCGGGTGATCCATTATATATCATTCTATGTCATTTCTTGTAATAAAGTGCTTACCCCTCTATCCTCAGCCATCGAGCAACGGAAAGACCCGGCAGTACAGAGTATTTCCGATCGGAAGACCTATGTATGGAGAAGGAGCTCCACGGGAGGTTCTACAAAGCTCTACATGAGCCTTCGTAGACACAGTTGCCTCCCTCCACTGGCTACTTTTTGGTGACCTCTTTGGGGAAACCGAGAGTTTTAGCTGTGCGATACAGGATGAGGTAAGTAAGACCAACAACTATCGGAGATACATCCTAAGGGATGGCACCGACGACATCTGTCGAGTTTGTCGCCATCCCGGTGAGTCACTGAGGCGTGTCATCTCTGGTTTTTCAACACTTTCTAACTCTGAGTACTTGCACAGGCACAACCTAGTAGCCAGAATTTTACACCAGGAGCTCGCTTTGAAGTATGGTCTCATGGACCGAAAATTGCCTAATTACAAGTACTTGCCGTAAGCCGTGTTCGAAAATAAACCACCCAGATACTACTGAGACCGGGTCATAATTACAGACAGGACTATTCTTGCGAATAAGTCTGATATTGTGCTGATGGACACAGTTAAGCATATTTTTGGTTAACATTTCCATTCCGTATAACAAAAAAAGTGGAAACATATAAGCGAACAAAATATCTGGAACTGGTTCACAAGGTGACCTACATGATGTGTGGTGGCCTGCCAACTAAAATTAAACCTATGGTCGTTTCTGCGAAAGGGCTAATCCCAGCCAGCCTCTTGGTTCATCTGAGGCGACTGGGACTCCATGACGGACCGCTTCAAACTCAAATGCAGACGGCGGTGCTCCTCGATACCGCCCACATCGTCCGCCGGTTTCTTTCTATTTGCCCCTAACCATCGGCCGTTTGGTCTCCCCTGCCGAGGGCTACCATCTGGTTGGCTTCTTATTTATTGACGTATTGTTTATGTATTTATTTGACTACATTAATATACGTATATTTGTGACTGCTTTGTTGGTCTAGTGGTTGTAGTAGTGCGACTGCTGATCACGACGTCCCAGGTTCGAATTCCGGGTCGGGACAAAAATTTGTTATTGAGCTTTTCCATCAAGAAATTCCGCGCCCGAAGTTCGGTCTGGAGGACGTTATTATTATATGTATATTTATCATTTCCATTGATATATTTATACAGCACAACCTGATGAAAAACCTATTTAAATACCCAAAATAATAATAATATAGCCTTTTATTGAGATCAAACTAGTACTCTATTACACATAAAATATTATAACTTAGTCTAGTCTAGTATTTGGTTCTTGCTTATTGTCTGCAAATTTACAGATAGATATTTATACATTTTCATATGAATATTTATTTTTAATCGAGAATAAAATTGCAGGACATAGAACTGTTTATTTTGATTTCGTTTCAACTTTGATTAGTCTAAAAAAGTATATTATATTATTTTATGAATGTTTATCGGCAAACCAAAATCGATGTTCGCGATTAAAGTGTCCGGTGTTTTGCGGAAACAGAAATGGAACTGGCTTCCTAGCTAAATTGCCGGACCACGCCTACGTACAAGTTTGGAAATTTACCGACATACTAACAAATTGGATAAACGTTTCTATTTCTGAACTTCAAAAACCTGTTATTAAATAAGTGTATCATGAGTAAATATTTTTAATAATTAATTGTAAAATTTTAATGGTTTACAATTTCTTTCGTTAATTGTTACATCGTTAAAAAAATCTACTGGTTCTTTTGATATAAAATTTACCAGATTTTCATTACATAACTACATTATATGAAACCAGTCTGACGTCTGTATTATTTTATGTTTATGAAATATGCGAGGTGATGAAAGACCCAAATAGGTTTTTTCGGACAATCTTTTGGACAAGTTTATGGCAGCGGATAAAATAAGTATGTTACTCTTGAACATACATCTCAAAAACTGTTCTTTCTAAAGCACGTTTTTAAAGAAAAATCCCGATACAAAGAAATGGTAAACTAACCTCTTGAAATGACCGTTCAGCAATAATATCTTTATAATTTATCAACGAAGCCGTGGTGGCTCAGGGGTTAAACTTCCGCTGTAAATTTAACAGTACGTGAGCAACCCAGGTTCGATCCCCGCCGGCACCAATGAAATTGTAAGTGCAATTTTAAGTGCTGATTTACCACATGCTTGGCGGTGCAGGGAAACATCGTCAGGAAACCTGCATGTATGAGAAATAAGAAAAAATCGAATATATATATATATACTTTAAAATACTGGCAAGATCGAGAGTGAACGGTAATAAGGTTTTAATCCAGCGAAGCGTCGTATCGGTGGTAACGTGGAAACCGTGGTTGTTATATAGGATTTTTGAAATTAATAATTATCTCGGGAAAGCGTACCTACTATATATTTGTGACGAATTGATAACGTTCTGTTCATTATATTTTCTTGTACTTTATGTTGTAATGCACGTATATTTGCGCCATCTATCATGAGTGCATCTGGGATAATCCTCTACCTCTATCGCCTACATCAAGTGGATATAGACAAGTGGGATAAAGTTATCGTCCACATAATATAATCTTCAAATAATGTGATGAAGGCGTGGTGCCATGCGGATCGCTTTTGAATGGAAGTATGCTGTTAGTGTGGGACGCCGCGGGCGGATTATTAAACACTGCTGCCGGCTGATATTAGGTGCGTGAGGGAAGTAAATTTGTCTTAAATATTGCTTTAAAAATATGTTGTCGTAAAAATCTGTTAACTTTTTAATTGATTGAGAGATATGCCTGAAAGCCAAGCTTATTTCAGTTGACTAACCTGAGTCTATTTGGGTGTTTAATAACCCTGTTAAATTGTAGAGTTGCTTACTTTATTTTATTTTGTGTTATGACTATGTCAACAGCCATATCGTAGCCGTAGCTCAAAGAGTGGGTGCGGTGTACGTGTGGCGTTGGTAGAGGTCTGGTTTAGCCGTCCTTGAGATGTACCGGGGATGACTGAACATAGAGATGATTGCTCGTAAAAATAAAATGGATTGTAGTATACATTTGTTGCGTAACGAACGATTAAAAAGGTTATGGCTCTTGGACATTTTATTTTGTGGTGTAAAATTTACTTTGAATTGATCAATTTGAAGTAGAATTAAGAATTGAAGAAGTTGCCGTAGGTAATGTCAAGCGTTCATACTCTTGTAGTAGTGTACTCTGTGTAGTTGTAACTACGATTTGCTTGAAGACATTCAGGAGCGATGCACATCTGATGTATGTGATATTAACAAGATTGTATGTGTTGTTAAAGCGTATATCTTATATCGATGCTAATAGTGCCGTGCAAGCTGTACAAAGAGCTGTATGTCTGTGTGTGCTTAGTGGAAAGAGCCAGTTCTCCGGTCCATTTTGTCATATGAGATGATGGTTGGTCAAAAGGACGCCTTAGCTAGTGTTAGTTTGCATGTGGTCAAGCAAAATCGCCTACGTATGTGTGAGTGAATGTCCAGAAAACAGCATCCAACTCTAGAGAATTTAAAACTTCAAAATTTGGACATTGGAAAATAGGACCCATTGTAATATTTTCCTACCAAGAAGTTAACATAATCGTAATAATCGAAATATTTGAGGTTTAGTTTGTATGTTGTCAATATCATTATTGATTTTTAATGTTCTAAAGGACAAAAATATTGAATCGTTAAGTGTGAGCCTGTGATTGATTTTCAAGAACACTTAGAAATCACCTCGGTGCTAGTCTGTATATCAAAGTGGTTTTTCTCTGTGAGTGTTTGATGTAGTTAATTGAAATTTGAAATCGTTACATAGAGTGGACCTACACAAAAAGAGATGAAGGTTGAGTTTTTAACTAACGGGGATTATTTTTTTCGGGATAGAAAGATAATTTTATTTTTTTTTTGTGATCATCTGGTAAACCAAAATCTTGAAGCACAATTTTAAAAATGTGACGTGTAGCTTGTAATCATGAACGGAGTGGTGATAAATCAAAGTTCAATAACGTCAATGTTATATTATAATGTTATATTATAATTCATGCCTTTATTCATTGCAGCCATAATATTTTATACGTGGTAGAGCCATGCTGCAGCTATATTAGTAGTATAGTTGTAGCACGAATGGGTTGGCTCAACCGGGGAAGGACCACGCTCTCACAGAATACCAGCGTCAAATAGCAGTTTAACACTGCTGTGTTTCGTATGGTGAGTGTAGAGAACCGGAGACCTTTTTTACTGGAAAAGAGGCATTCCATCTTAGTCCTCACGGGTGACAACGCATCTCCATTTTGATTTGCAAACGAGGATAAATGTAGATATTTATGGGCGACAGAGACCACTTACCATCAGGTGGACTGTGTGCTCGTTTGTCACCCTATACTATAAAAGAAAAATTTGTTACGCTTAGCAGTCAGGTTGATATTTTTTATTATTTTCAGGTTTTTTTTTCATTATTTAAAGTTTTCTCTGTCGCCTCTGCGATGCTTAAATATAATAATAAATTAATACTCTTCGTAAAATTTTCGAACGAAGTTCCTTATCGCACGGTATGTATTTGACGGATGAAGGCTAGGCGAGAAAAAGTGTAAGATTTTTCCGTCACGACCCCCTTTCTACGTTGCGAACGAGATTGAATAGGTAATATCCATTTCCCTCGCACTTTTTCTTATCTTGCCATGAAATAAATATTATTTTAAATGACGCTACATTTTAATAGACTACCATTTTATAGATAATATGTCTATTAATAATAAAATACTACGAAAGGAACTTCGTTAAAACCGAGTGTTCCACTACACTCACACTTGTTTTTTTGTCTTTCATTGCTTCTAAAGGCATTTTTCAAAACAAGTACTTTGCGTCGACGATTGCATCGCAACATTACTGAGACGGATCATATTTTACCAAACGCAAGTGATAAATGGCCAGCTTTCTTATTTGATGGCGACGTTTCCAGAACATTGTTATTACAAAACAGTTGAGGAAGACGTTTTTAGTATAGGACTTTGAGTGACTCATTTTTTTTAAATTTAATGTAGTATCTACATTTCAGTTTTGTAGAAAAATATTATCAAACTAATAATAAAAAGTGTAATTCTCTGCTAACATCATGCTAGAGCATGCTGAAAGGCGTTAAGTTCATCTTTGTACTTTTTGTGCAACAAAGTTGACATAAAATAAGTAATAACATACTCATAAAAGTTGACGTCAATAATATTAAAAGTTATTCTCTCTCTTTTTACTAAACGACAGTAAAAAGAGAGGTACAGAGTTAACAAACAGTAAGTAATTATCAACGATAAAGGTAAGTCCGATAGGGTATCTCGAGAAATATTATATTTTAAAAAATAAGGTTGACAAACGCGCACACATTACGACTATCAGATCTTAAGTGGATACGGTGCCACATAGACAATACATTTATCCTCAATTAATGTCGATGTCTATGAGGATGTCCCTGAAGACTAAGATGGAATGCCTCGTAACCAGTAAAAAGGGTCTCGGGTTCTCTACACTCACCATACGAAACACAATACCATTGAACTGCTATTTTACTATGGTATTCCGTGAGAGCGTGGTCCTTCCCCGGTCGTCGGGTCTTTCGTGGGTATTTCACGTTAGGTATATTGGAGTTGCACCTTGGTAAAATACTATGTGGTGCGGGGCTAGTAGAAGGCCATAAAACCTTTCTGGGAATTCCATAGTCACCTAACTTAGACTAGCAAAGAAAGATTGACGGGACGCTACGTACATTTCAAGGGTTGACAAAACCAGGCTCTATTTCTCGTGCTCTCACGAACACATTTTCCTTCTTTATTTTTTTATCAGCCGATAAAAGTGCAATGCTGGACGAACTACATCCAACATGTTGTTGGCGCAAATGTTTTGAGATGCATGTGTAGGTGTGGGCGTTTTTTACAATAAGTTGAGCATGAACCGGGCTTAGATTTTGACTAAATTCGAAAAGGAGGAGGTACTCAATTTGACTGTATTTTTTCTGTGAGTTATCTCATTACCTTTTTTGTAGGTAAACGGATTTTAAAGATTCTTTTTTTTTATTTGGAAGCTGGTGCTTCTCATGTGGTCTTATATAAATTTGGTCATGGTCTTATTAGCAGTTTCTGAGTTATACTTAATAAATTATATTGAATTCGGTTGTTCAAAATTTTTAATTTTGCCACTTGTTTGATCAAATGAAATATGTATACGCAGTGCTCCGTCTTTCTTTCTTGGTCTGTATAACCAAACGCATAGCTATTCCGCTACAGAATTGTTAATGATAATAATGTCCATGTTTGCCATGTAATAGCGGCGTAAGAGAACCCGTCACCCTAATCGTCGTATGGGTGTCATAATGCGACTTTAGATTTCTCATAACCGAAAAATCTTTTGCCTTTCGATAGATAGCGGTATAACCATTTCGTTTACGCCCGTTAGAAAATACCCAGACTGGCGACGGGCAGCAGCTTCTAGGATGCATGACGTCTGACACTGCTATCGTCAATCCACCTGCCAAGCCTCACGATTAAGGCAAATTTATATTTTACAGGCTAATGAAGAAGATAAAGAACTTCCACGTTTAGGTAAGTTTTTCCTTAAACTCGGTTGTCTCTGTAACAGTGAATTTATGTTATTGTTTTCATATTCATCTCTACGAAAAGTCTGAATACGTCAACGTTATTGCACCTGTTTACTAAATACAGTTTAATGACTTCTGCTAAGCTGCCAGTTGGAGTGAAGTTTCAACAAATAAATTGGAATCCTAGAAAGTTCTCTAGGTTGAGAGCAACGTTGCAAAATATTTCATGAAGCTTTGAAACTTTTCTCATTAAATTTGACTACATTTGAAGGTTATTTGCTTAAAGATACTTCGGAATCAAAATAAGAAATATATATATATAATAGGTTTTCTCAAAAGAGAAGAAAATGATGACGGAGGCATTTACATTTCTCACGATATTTTCTTTCGTCGCAAAGTACGTGTAAAATATAAATAGTATCAGCGGGGATTGAACTCTTGTTATTTTTTAACCGATTGATATGTATGCCTGTCTGTCTAGAAGTCAATATTCGTAGGTACCACCCTTTTACTTTTTTCTGTCGTCAAATATTAGTGATTGCACTGCTGCATTCCGGTCTGAAGGTTATAGAAAGATAGAAAACCAGAACAGCTACAGGCTTTGAGGAATTTTATCTCAGTTTTAAGAGGTGGCAATGCATCTGTAGCATTCTTCGTGTAAAGTTCCACACGACGGGGTAGCAACCCAATAATAAACGGTTCTTAAAAATTGTAATATATATCTGCAACATGTTAACCCGCTTCAAACTAAAGGTTCTTTCGTATAGTCTAAGGAGCAGTCTTTCATCTTCTCTTGTCATGGGCCTGGATAAGAAAAGTAACGGCTGCATGATCGTCATCCATTCGTACGTGGTAGCATGATTATGACTGCAGCACGAATGGGTCAAGGAAAGACGCCGCGTTCTCACAGAACACCAACGTGAAATAGCAGGTGTGTTTTGTATAGTGAGTGTATATAACCAAGAACCTTTTTACGGGAAACGTCTTATTCCTGAAGGGTGGCAACGCATCAGCATTTCAATTCTCAATCGAGGATAGATGTAGATCTCTATGGGCCACCGCATCCATTTAATATCAGATGAACTGTGTAATTGTTTGTTACCTTTATTCTATAAAAAAAAAAAACTATACACACACGGTGAAGTTAATAAAAGGGTGTTAAAATGACAAACGTTTAGAGGAACAATGCAAAAAAAAAAGTATTTTTACATTCACATTGTTTTAAAATAATATTTAATTTATAACGAAAAATTACGCAAAATACTTATAAAAAACGTTACCTGAACCAATAATAGGTATGAAAGATTGCTATTCGAAGCCCCTCGTGGAATGTAGGGATTCTCGTTCATCTTATAACATCGATTGTCCCAGGTTACCAGGTTTATCATTTTTATTTTGAGTTGTAAAATTATAATATTCTGTTACATCGTGTAATAAATTAAATAACTCAATTATTTATTTTCAGATATTATAAATAACGACTGTTTCAGAATGGGGGCAGAGTTAAAATCTGAATGTGGCTGAGTTATATACGACAACAGGGCATCATACATCTTAATCCTTTAAATATTAAACAGTATAAAGTTTTATTGAACTCGGACAAATCCCGAATATGACTTCCTTAGAGTCTTTGTGACTTGAAACTCGATTTAACAAACACGACAAAAGACAAACATATACATAATATATCTATAGGATTTAGACTGCGAGAGAACGAGACAGAATACAGTGTACACAGCGAACTCGCAAGGTTGTGGGTTCGAATCCTTCCTTCGTCTACTGTATTTTTTTTAGTTTTCTTAAAAAATACTTTTGCTAGTTTTTAAAAAAATATTGATTAATACCGGTTTCTTTTTTGTGCCGTGCTTTAAAGATGGATAGTAAGTATAAATTTTAACTGTTAAAATAAACAATATATATAATATGTTAAAATAAATAATTTAGTTCCAAAAATCCAGTTTCACAATTTTGATGCCATCTAGCGTCTATTTTACGTACCACTTTGTGAGTTGATCAGTTTTTGTTCGATAAAATGAATTTTCCTATAGAATGCAGTAGATGGCGCTATCATAAAGCAAGCAATTAGGTCGCAAAATAAAGATTGTAATAAATATTTGCTATAAAATTAAACATTTATCTTAAATTTTATTCCGCAATTGTGGTTGAAAATAATCATATTAAATAAATAATTTACCTTAATATTTTTTTTTATTTCATTTCATTTGAAGATTTCATTTTTACCGCGTGTGAACTGCACACATGTTTTTTTTTTGTTATTTGTTGTTTACTGCGATGCATTGTTCGTTTGTTCGAGATTTTTCTGATCGAGATATTGTGTACATTTCTTTATTTGTCGACTTTACATTTGATTCTTTCTGATTTTGACGTTACGTACATTTCTTTATTTGTCGACCTTACTCTTGATTAATTCTGATGTTGACATCGCGTAAATTTCTTTACTTATCGACTTTTGATTATTAATCATCAAAGTTGTCGACCATAACGTGGTAGTCATGCGACGCTTTAACCTACATATATTTGCGACAACGAAACAAGAAAATAAAATTTTGATAGAAACCATACATAGAAATAAATCATAGCGGCGGATTTAACACTGCAAGAGAACATATAGACGGATGTCATATATTATGATAAATGATATTGCGACGCCAAATTAATGTTGCGCGGCGATATTTTTAAAACTCCCCGCATTACTGGCGGGTTGCGTCAATAATGAAAAACTGAATAGTGTTTAATTTAAAAAGTTGAATTGGTATTTGTAATTTTAAGAACTGATTAATCAAATGGTTGTTTATGAAGGAAACATCGTGAAATAATATGAATTTATGAAAATAAAATATTTCGAAGATATGTGAAGAGCCCAGGAGTTTAGCGCCCGCTGTAAATACCATAGTATGCGAGCAACGTAAACCTGCATGTCTAAGAAATTAAAACAAAGATATTTCGAAGACATGTGAAGTCCGAGAACAAAGCAAGGACAGGAAAGGAGTCATTTAGTACTACTAATATACAATGAAAATAATTTGATGAGGAATGTTTAATTACAAAAGACCTTATTCTTAAAAATTTATCGAAAAATATAATATTATTCAATCTCTGAAATGTTTCTGAATAATATTTAAAACATTAAAGCAATAAACGAAGATTTAATGGAAAACTTTGTATTATTCATAGCAGTGTTAAGTTCGCTTATTTTGCATAAGAATGTTTTGTTCAATTATTTTGTAGTTTTAAAGTTATACAAAGAATAGTCATGAGTCGTGAAAAAAAACAGGCAATGCCGTTTTCTGAATTAGTCAATGCATCGGGAATTTGGAGGTAGTTTCGGATTGAGTGTCAGATTTTAGTTTATGAAACATTTTAGATGATATGAAACAGTTGCTGTTAAAGATTTTATCTTCTATTCTATTTTAGTCTACGGAGTTGTAAACGCATGTGCATTTTGTTTCTTAATTGATGATTAAGAAACAAAATGCAAATGCAAATCCGCGATCACAGATATCTGTTTATGGGTCGTCCATTTACCATCAGGCAGACTTTGTGTTCATTTGTCAAATTTTATCCTAGAAAAAAATCTCTGACAATTAAAATCAAACACTTATTAACACCATGCGGTTATCACAGGGTTGTTATTATATTACATACATAAATGACGCGAATAATTGTATATGCAAGCAAAAACTGTTAGTAATGAAACTTGTGTACCGTGATAGTACAATTTGTCAGCAGTATGTTGTACAAAATAAATAAATTTCACATTGCAACCATAACAATGCACGTCGATAGGAAAACTTTTGTAATTGGGCATTACAAAGGGCATATTGCCATGAAATGTACTTTGTCGTTAATTTAGGCAAATGAAAAAGTCAAATTTATACTACAATTTGATAAAAAAAAAAACAATGTGGTTGCAGCGTAGTTTAATACAACATAAAATCTCTTCACGTGGGTTTCGTAAAAGTCGGTAGGAAACACCAAAGAAATTGGAACTTCTTGACAAATTGGATTTAACTCAGATTGAATACACCAATGGAACTTACTTCGTCTTTAAATTAGATTTAGCTCACGAATATACATGTGCTAACTATTGAAACTTCTTTTTGATTCTTATCCTCTACTTTAAGTGAGCAAGTCTTGTAGGCCACCAGATGTCACATATTTCCTAACGAACGAAATGTGTTAGATTGAGTAGTGTTAGTATGTGTACTATGATTGCATGTCTACCTGCTAGCTTGGCCAGACGGCCATTTTACAGGTATCAGGTAATCAAGGTAGTACGTAAAAACATTACTCAACTCAAGTTAATTCTCCTCTCTAATTTTTACGTATATGTTAGATAATGTCGTTAAAAATTGGTCATAAATACTCCCAGATACTTTCCGTCGGCAGTGTCGCTTTGAAGGTGCTTTAAAGCTCTAAAAAAATTACTCAATGTTACATCCTGAAGCTCTTTTTTCATATATGTTAGCCAAACAACTATTTTAAAACGTTTTATTAGAAAACAGACCGATTCAAGGGTTGGCCCATAGGCCCTCTCTCTCTCTCTCTTTCTTACAATTTACTCATATCAATTAATCATAAATAGTTAAAAATATCAGCTTAAAATAAAAAATAAACAGCTAAATCATTAAAAATCAACGGTTAAGAAAGTGCTCGTCTGATCAATAATTAAATCCTGTAAGGTAAAAATAATTTTACCTTACAAGCTGTTTCAGTAAACTCGAGTAAACTATTTTTTTTTAAATAAAATATCAAAAGCTTGACGCAGCATTAATGCCTTCATTTAATAGCAGCATTTTTTTCAAATAATTACTTATTGGGAATTAATCTTACAAAAAACAAAGTTGAAAAAATATTAATACCTCAATATTTCTAAATGTTTTACTGGCTTCTAATCTTCATTGTCATCGTCATTGAAATTAGACAATTCATCATCGAGCCAATCTTGATACTCAATATCTAAATCGTCATCTTGATCATCAGCACTATCCTTAGGTTCTTCCACTGTAAATTACAAGGCAAACAATTAAGTTCTGAAAAATTAAAGAGACATGAAGATTATGAGAAACGAAAATCAATTACCTGATTGTTGCTCCATCGACTGACTGACAAAACCCGGTAACTGATTTCCATCGAACCAATAAAAATCATATTTACCATCTACTAATGTCCAGCCATTATTTTCGGGACTGAAAACATTAATCATCTTCGTAGTTTTAGTGCTCCAAATACTAGCAAAATAGCCCGTCCAAACTGTTGCCAAAGTTCACTTTTGCAAGGTAAGTTGCTTGCATCGAAATTTTTCACATTTTTCCGATTGAATTCTTCATTAACATCATGAATACATGTATTAATAAACAGCTGAAGTATGGCAGCATCTCTTCCTCTTCCCCCCGGACCTCGGTTGCGAGTAGACGTGCATAAAAACTAAGTTACTGTGTTATTTCAAAATATTTTTTAAATCTAATTTTTGCAAATAAATCAAGTTCAAAAAATAGGAGATCATAGATACTCAAGAGGTAGTGCAAGTTGCCTAAACAGTGGCTGTTGAGTGAAGTGTACGGAGCATGCAATCCGTGTGTAAGTAAAATTTTGTCTTGACAGTGGATAAGTGTGCGTATAAACCGTACGTATCCACGAATTTTGACTTCTATGAATTCATGTGATTTTGGTAATTTTTGCTGATATTGGTCGTGAAAGATTTGACACTGTAGTAATCTGTTCGTTGCAAACAGGTTTTTAAGGACATTAGTAACTTTTGAATGGAATTCTGATAGTACTTACATGTTGTCACTGATTTCATTGACACATTAGTAGAACCTTCTTAGTCTTAGTTAGGTATCGACAAAATTTTAAAAATAATAACAAGTTACCAGCCTCAAATTTATGGGATTCTAGTACATCCAGCAAAACCTTATTAAAATTTGATATCTGATATCCTTCAACTACACTAGCTAATTTCTAATTGAAACCTCTTTGACAAATTTTTTAAAATAATAACAAAGTTGCCTGATTCAATTTTATGGGATCCTAGTATATCCAGCAAAACCATACTAAAATTTGATATTTGACATCCTTCAACACTAGCCTAACTTCTAATTTAAAGCTCTTTGAATTCTACATATAGTATCCTGGTATATCGACCACTAAAAGTGTAAAATATGGATAAGTCACTTTCTGAGACAAATTTTAAAGAAGAGGGTAACTCCAAAAGATATACTTTACCATATTTTAGAATATCTGAACGGCAAAGAGTTATAATTACTAAATTTTATGAAATATTTAGCTCAATAAACTTCCGTGTTATTCTCAAATATTCAATTTTAAACTACCCACTCGATCATTTCAATCTTTCTATTTATATTAAATTAAATGGTTACTTCTTTGCAAACATTAAATGACATAGATTGTGCTAAAATTGCTGACTCCATACAATGCAATATCCAGGACTTAGGTAAACACATTAAAATTAATAAATCAGATCTTACTATCTTTACGCAAAATATAAGAAGCGTGAAATGTAATTTTGATGATCTTTTGGTAACTATTGCGCAACTAGGATTTGATTCTGATGTATTAGTCCTAACAGAGTGTCATCTAGATAAAAGCAAAGCTATTCCTATTCTTCCAAACTATACTCATCTTGCAACAACACATCATATTAATCAGAATTATGGTATAGTGATATATACAAAATCCTTATTAAAAGCTAACATTACAGAAGTTGTATTAAAAGAGGCGTCATGCTTACAAGTAAATATTTTTAACCATGTTGTACTTGGTATATATCGCTCTCCATCCAATAGTAACTTTAATTTTATAGATTCTCTAAATAACCATTTGTCAACTATAAATTCTGCTAATGTTACTATCACAGGTGACATAAATATAAATATAATTCCTAAATGTAATGAAAAATTATATGAATGCAATAACAGAATAAATTATTTGTACATGTTGTCTACACACGGTTTATTAAATGGACATAATTTTCCTACTCGTGAAAATAGTTGCCTAGATCATATAATTATAAAATTAAATGGATCTAAAGTGTCAGCATTTATAGCAATTATTAACACAACAATTACTGATCATCTAAGTCTATTACTAATCCTATCAAAAAGTAAACATAAATCTATACAGACTAAAACTAAATTAATAATAGATTACGAGAAAGCCTACAATGTTTTGCTTGAAAGAAACTTAGAGAGTCTACTCTTGTGTGAAGACCCTAACTTACTTATTGAACAGCTTACTCAAAAGTTAAAAGAATCAGTGGATGAGGCTAAAATTACTAAGTATCTTCCAAAAACTCAGCTAACTATTAAGCCTTGGATCAGTACAGGTATTTTGCGATGTATAAGGAACAGACACCAAACGCAGCTTAAACAAAGATCTGACCCAGATAATAATATTTTAAAAATAACATTTAAAAGATATCGTAATCATTGCAACAATTTGATAAAAAAACTAAAGAGAAAATACGAACGGGAACAACTTACTAACGCTTCTAAAAATTCAAAAAATCTTTGGAAAACTATAAATACTATTGCTCAATACAAACCCTCTAAAACACATAGCAATGAACTCCTTACAATAAAATTATGTCCTAATGAATCAATTAATTTTGTTGGTGATTTTTTTGCTAACATTGGGAAAAAACTAGCTAATGACATCAATACACCTGAAAATCCTATACAAAATACAAGTCCTCATTTGACATCATTCGTTCTTTTTGACACTGATCCACAGGAAGTTGTCCTTACTATTGATAGTCTCAAAACTGATAGTGCTCCTGGTTGGTACAATTTCCTACTAAATTTCTGAAATGGTGTAAGTTTCTCATCGCCCATGTAATTAGTCACTTGGCTAATCTTTGTTTTCGTACAGGATTATTCCCGCTCTCACTTAAAAAATCTTTAATTACTCCGGTTTATAAAAGTGGTAAAAGAGACGATGTCAACAACTATAGGCCTATCTCAGTCCTTACATCTACTTCAAAAATTTTATAAAAAATAATAAACATTCGAATAATTAAGTATTTAACTAAATATAACAAATTATCAAAAAATCTATTTGGATTTAGACAAAAAATTTCTACTGAAGACGCGGTTTTAGCACTTGCTTCTTTAATAATTGATTTAAAAAAGGTATTTGACACCGTCTCTCTTCCCACTCTAGTTGCTAAACTAGAACATATCGGCATTCGAGAAAAAGCACTTGAATTAATGAGGGACTATTTGCAGAGACGTAACCAGAGGGTGAATATTGGAGACTACCAAAGCCAAGACTTCGAAATTACTTACGGCGTACCACAGGGGAGTGTCTTGGGCCCTACTCTATTCTTGATATATATTAATCAGCTCACAAAATTAAATATTGAGGGTGGCCAAGTCTTTTCGTATGCTGATGACACTGCTATTGTGTTTACTGATAGTACTTGGAAAGGTGTATTTGAGAAGGCTGAAAAAGGTCTTTGTAAGGTGTCTAGATGACTTAAACATAATCTACTAACACTAAATATTAATAAAACCAACTATATGTGTTTCAGTATAGATAAACGAACACAGCCCCCTAGTGAAACTTCACTAAAAATTCATCAATGTGATGATACAGATTTTTTAATTGTAATTGTGAAAAACTTGAGCGAGTACATAACACAAAATACTTTGGAATAATTTTTGACCAACATCTTTCGTGAATTAATCAAATAGAATACTTAAACGCCTGCGTTACATTACAACGACTAAATTGATAAATCAAATTTACACATCTTTAGCTCAGTCAGATCTAGGATATAGCATTACGGTATGGAGAGGAGCGGCAAAAACTAACTTACTGAACATAGAAAGAGGACAACGATACCTTCTTAAAGTTAAGCCTATTAGATTTAATACCGAACAACTGTATGATTATACGTGGTAGAGCCATGCTGCAGCTATATTAGTAGTATAGTTGTAGCACGAATGGGTCGGCTCGACCGGGGAAGGACCACGCTCTCACAGAAAACTATCGTAAAATAGCAGCTTAACGCTGCTGTGTTTCGTATGGTGAGTGTAGAGAACCGGAGACCCCTTTTACTGGCAAAGAGGCATTCCATATTAGTCCTCGCGGGTGACAACGCATTGCATTTTGATTTGCAAGCGAGGATAAATGTAGATGTCTATGGGCCACAGCAACCACTTACCATCAAGTGGACTGTGTGCTCGTTTGTCACCCTATCCTATAAAAAAAATGATATTAGTGATGTTCTTACGGTTAGGAAACTATATATTTTACAGTCAATTTAAAAAAAAAAAACATACTAACTCGCCATATGATTAAAAAAAATATCTACACGGGGGAATCATAACGTCATAAAAGAAATTTATGTAAAATCTAAATTTGCTGAGAGACAGTACTGTGCCCAATCAAGATATATGTATAATTACTTAAATAAATAATTAAAATTTCACCGGCTTAATTATCGCGAATGTAAAAAAATACTTACCGATCATCTTAAAAAATTATCTTATCACACCACAGAAAACATTCTACGTCACGGAATTAAATAATATATTTGTTTATCAGAATAGAATAGAATTAAATAAAATTACATTAAAAAAATGCTTGCAATTTTAAGCACCTACAATCACACGTACACGCATACACTCACACGCGCACACTCACACACAAACACACACATACATACACACACACCCATACACACACACACACACACACCCACCCACACACACACACACACACACACACACACACACACACACACACACACACACACACACACACACACACACACACACAAACACACACCTACTCTAAATCATAGGTAATCTTGCTAGGCTTATCTCAATATTTAATGTTATTAGGAACAGCTGTGCCTCCTGACACAGGTATTCTTTTATACTTACTAGGAGGCTCCAATTACTTTATTATTTAGTAAGCCTTGAGAAAGAAATAAATCGTTTTTTAATTTTTTAATCTACATCAATTATTCTAGAAACGTTGTAAACATCACAGATAAAATTTTGTATTGTATTGTATACGACTTCTTCTTCGTTTACATCACTAAAAAAAATCCAACGTGCCAAAACTGTGAAATTATTGTTGGTACTCTTCATTTTTCATCAAGATACGAAACGGCTTTTGTTTGCCCTTTTGAAAAATGCTCAATTAAAAACACATCCAGTGATAGCAAGGAATCCTGGTAAGCTTTGACACAACGATGGTCCTAACTGTTTGTAGATAGTATTTAAGTCAACCTACCTTTGCTTGATGGCTTCGTGGCGCTGTGGCTTAGCAATGAGTTGCAGCGCTAAGAGCAACTGGTTCGAATCCCGCACGGAACAAATATATGTATGGCCTACAAATAATTGTTCTGACTGAACTGAAAGTTTGTCCTTGTTAAATTTATGTATGTAAACTGCCCCTGCGATACAGGAGAAAATCCTAGTGTGAGGTAACATTTTCTAAAAAAAAAGAGAAAAAAAGTTCATCATTTTTCGAATGATGCATATTTCTTTTTTTTATATAGGAGAGGGGGCAAACGAGCATGCGGCTCACCTGATGGTAAGTGACTACCGCCGCCCATGAACAGCTGCAACACCAGGGAGGGAATCGCAGATGCGTTGCCGGCCTTTTAAAAAGGAGTACGCTCTTTTCTTGAAGGTCCCTAAGTCGTATCGGTCCGGAAAAATCGCTGATGGTAATCGATTCCACAAGAAAGTCGTGCGAGGAAGAAAACATCTTCTAAATCGCACAGTGGTGGACTGCCAATCATCCAGATGGTGTGGATGGTATCGGGAGTTCTGCCGCGATGTGCGTTCGTGAAATTTGGCGGCTGGGATTAATCCCAACAATTCCTCAGAGCACTCCCCGTGGTAGATGCGAAAGAAAATGCAAAGGGATGAAACATCTCTTCGCAGTGCCAATGAATCGAGCCGATCGAAAAGGACTCGGTCGTCGACGATTCGAGCCGCTCTGCGCTGGATGCGGTCAAGTGGAAGGAGCTGGCACTGGGGAGCCCCTGCCCAGAGATGGGAACAGTATTCCATGTGAGGCCGAACCTGCGCCTTGTAAAGTTGCAGGCGGTGTGCCGGCATGAAATACTGTCCCGCTCTGCCGAGCACGCCAAGCTTTTTAGAGGCCAATTTGGCCTTCTCTTCCAAGTGACCACGAAACTGCTCGTCACTCGATATGTCGACTCCGAGGATTCCGATATTGGCTGAGGCAAGAAGGGGAGTGCCTTGAAACTGAGGAGATACGACAAAGGGGTTCTTTTTAGCGGTAAACGCGCAAACTTGTGTCTTCTGAGGATTAAACTGGACTAGATTTAGTCGCCCCCAATCTGAGACTTTGTCCAACAAAGACTCGACTTCAGACACAAGTTTGTTACGGTACTCGGCGACGTTTTCCCGAGAAATATTTACACGGCCGGTGTATAGCGCATCACCAGTGCTGTCATCCGCATAGCAATGAATGTTACCAGTTAGCAACATATCATTGATATGCAGAAGAAACAGCGTTGGTGATAGCACACAGCCTTGTGGAACATATAGTATCCTGGTATATCGACCACTAAAAGTGTAAAATATGGATAAGTCACTTTCTGAGACAAATTTTAAAGAAGAGGGTAACTCCAAAAGATATACTTTACCATATTTTAGAATATCTGAACGGCAAAGAGTTATAATTACTAAATTTTATGAAATATTTAGCTCAATAAACTTCCGTGTTATTCTCAAATATTCAATTTTAAACTACCCACTCGATCATTTCAATCTTTCTATTTATATTAAATTAAATGGTTACTTCTTTGCAAACATTAAATGACATAGATTGTGCTAAAATTGCTGACTCCATACAATGCAATATCCAGGACTTAGGTAAACACATTAAAATTAATAAATCAGATCTTACTATCTTTACGCAAAATATAAGAAGCGTGAAATGTAATTTTGATGATCTTTTGGTAACTATTGCGCAACTAGGATTTGATTCTGATGTATTAGTCCTAACAGAGTGTCATCTAGATAAAAGCAAAGCTATTCCTATTCTTCCAAACTATACTCATCTTGCAACAACACATCATATTAATCAGAATTATGGTATAGTGATATATACAAAATCCTTATTAAAAGCTAACATTACAGAAGTTGTATTAAAAGAGGCGTCATGCTTACAAGTAAATATTTTTAACCATGTTGTACTTGGTATATATCGCTCTCCATCCAATAGTAACTTTAATTTTATAGATTCTCTAAATAACCATTTGTCAACTATAAATTCTGCTAATGTTACTATCACAGGTGACATAAATATAAATATAATTCCTAAATGTAATGAAAAATTATATGAATGCAATAACAGAATAAATTATTTGTACATGTTGTCTACACACGGTTTATTAAATGGACATAATTTTCCTACTCGTGAAAATAGTTGCCTAGATCATATAATTATAAAATTAAATGGATCTAAAGTGTCAGCATTTATAGCAATTATTAACACAACAATTACTGATCATCTAAGTCTATTACTAATCCTATCAAAAAGTAAACATAAATCTATACAGACTAAAACTAAATTAATAATAGATTACGAGAAAGCCTACAATGTTTTGCTTGAAAGAAACTTAGAGAGTCTACTCTTGTGTGAAGACCCTAACTTACTTATTGAACAGCTTACTCAAAAGTTAAAAGAATCAGTGGATGAGGCTAAAATTACTAAGTATCTTCCAAAAACTCAGCTAACTATTAAGCCTTGGATCAGTACAGGTATTTTGCGATGTATAAGGAACAGACACCAAACGCAGCTTAAACAAAGATCTGACCCAGATAATAATATTTTAAAAATAACATTTAAAAGATATCGTAATCATTGCAACAATTTGATAAAAAAACTAAAGAGAAAATACGAACGGGAACAACTTACTAACGCTTCTAAAAATTCAAAAAATCTTTGGAAAACTATAAATACTATTGCTCAATACAAACCCTCTAAAACACATAGCAATGAACTCCTTACAATAAAATTATGTCCTAATGAATCAATTAATTTTGTTGGTGATTTTTTTGCTAACATTGGGAAAAAACTAGCTAATGACATCAATACACCTGAAAATCCTATACAAAATACAAGTCCTCATTTGACATCATTCGTTCTTTTTGACACTGATCCACAGGAAGTTGTCCTTACTATTGATAGTCTCAAAACTGATAGTGCTCCTGGTTGGTACAATTTCCTACTAAATTTCTGAAATGGTGTAAGTTTCTCATCGCCCATGTAATTAGTCACTTGGCTAATCTTTGTTTTCGTACAGGATTATTCCCGCTCTCACTTAAAAAATCTTTAATTACTCCGGTTTATAAAAGTGGTAAAAGAGACGATGTCAACAACTATAGGCCTATCTCAGTCCTTACATCTACTTCAAAAATTTTATAAAAAATAATAAACATTCGAATAATTAAGTATTTAACTAAATATAACAAATTATCAAAAAATCTATTTGGATTTAGACAAAAAATTTCTACTGAAGACGCGGTTTTAGCACTTGCTTCTTTAATAATTGATTTAAAAAAGGTATTTGACACCGTCTCTCTTCCCACTCTAGTTGCTAAACTAGAACATATCGGCATTCGAGAAAAAGCACTTGAATTAATGAGGGACTATTTGCAGAGACGTAACCAGAGGGTGAATATTGGAGACTACCAAAGCCAAGACTTCGAAATTACTTACGGCGTACCACAGGGGAGTGTCTTGGGCCCTACTCTATTCTTGATATATATTAATCAGCTCACAAAATTAAATATTGAGGGTGGCCAAGTCTTTTCGTATGCTGATGACACTGCTATTGTGTTTACTGATAGTACTTGGAAAGGTGTATTTGAGAAGGCTGAAAAAGGTCTTTGTAAGGTGTCTAGATGACTTAAACATAATCTACTAACACTAAATATTAATAAAACCAACTATATGTGTTTCAGTATAGATAAACGAACACAGCCCCCTAGTGAAACTTCACTAAAAATTCATCAATGTGATGATACAGATTTTTTAATTGTAATTGTGAAAAACTTGAGCGAGTACATAACACAAAATACTTTGGAATAATTTTTGACCAACATCTTTCGTGAATTAATCAAATAGAATACTTAAACGCCTGCGTTACATTACAACGACTAAATTGATAAATCAAATTTACACATCTTTAGCTCAGTCAGATCTAGGATATAGCATTACGGTATGGAGAGGAGCGGCAAAAACTAACTTACTGAACATAGAAAGAGGACAACGATACCTTCTTAAAGTTAAGCCTATTAGATTTAATACCGAACAACTGTATGATTATACGTGGTAGAGCCATGCTGCAGCTATATTAGTAGTATAGTTGTAGCACGAATGGGTCGGCTCGACCGGGGAAGGACCACGCTCTCACAGAAAACTATCGTAAAATAGCAGCTTAACGCTGCTGTGTTTCGTATGGTGAGTGTAGAGAACCGGAGACCCCTTTTACTGGCAAAGAGGCATTCCATATTAGTCCTCGCGGGTGACAACGCATTGCATTTTGATTTGCAAGCGAGGATAAATGTAGATGTCTATGGGCCACAGCAACCACTTACCATCAAGTGGACTGTGTGCTCGTTTGTCACCCTATCCTATAAAAAAAATGATATTAGTGATGTTCTTACGGTTAGGAAACTATATATTTTACAGTCAATTTAAAAAAAAAAAACATACTAACTCGCCATATGATTAAAAAAAATATCTACACGGGGGAATCATAACGTCATAAAAGAAATTTATGTAAAATCTAAATTTGCTGAGAGACAGTACTGTGCCCAATCAAGATATATGTATAATTACTTAAATAAATAATTAAAATTTCACCGGCTTAATTATCGCGAATGTAAAAAAATACTTACCGATCATCTTAAAAAATTATCTTATCACACCACAGAAAACATTCTACGTCACGGAATTAAATAATATATTTGTTTATCAGAATAGAATAGAATTAAATAAAATTACATTAAAAAAATGCTTGCAATTTTAAGCACCTACAATCACACGTACACGCATACACTCACACGCGCACACTCACACACAAACACACACATACATACACACACACCCATACACACACACACACACACACCCACCCACACACACACACACACACACACACACACACACACACACACACACACACACACACACACACACACACACACACACAAACACACACCTACTCTAAATCATAGGTAATCTTGCTAGGCTTATCTCAATATTTAATGTTATTAGGAACAGCTGTGCCTCCTGACACAGGTATTCTTTTATACTTACTAGGAGGCTCCAATTACTTTATTATTTAGTAAGCCTTGAGAAAGAAATAAATCGTTTTTTAATTTTTTAATCTACATCAATTATTCTAGAAACGTTGTAAACATCACAGATAAAATTTTGTATTGTATTGTATACGACTTCTTCTTCGTTTACATCACTAAAAAAAATCCAACGTGCCAAAACTGTGAAATTATTGTTGGTACTCTTCATTTTTCATCAAGATACGAAACGGCTTTTGTTTGCCCTTTTGAAAAATGCTCAATTAAAAACACATCCAGTGATAGCAAGGAATCCTGGTAAGCTTTGACACAACGATGGTCCTAACTGTTTGTAGATAGTATTTAAGTCAACCTACCTTTGCTTGATGGCTTCGTGGCGCTGTGGCTTAGCAATGAGTTGCAGCGCTAAGAGCAACTGGTTCGAATCCCGCACGGAACAAATATATGTATGGCCTACAAATAATTGTTCTGACTGAACTGAAAGTTTGTCCTTGTTAAATTTATGTATGTAAACTGCCCCTGCGATACAGGAGAAAATCCTAGTGTGAGGTAACATTTTCTAAAAAAAAAGAGAAAAAAAGTTCATCATTTTTCGAATGATGCATATTTCTTTTTTTTATATAGGAGAGGGGGCAAACGAGCATGCGGCTCACCTGATGGTAAGTGACTACCGCCGCCCATGAACAGCTGCAACACCAGGGAGGGAATCGCAGATGCGTTGCCGGCCTTTTAAAAAGGAGTACGCTCTTTTCTTGAAGGTCCCTAAGTCGTATCGGTCCGGAAAAATCGCTGATGGTAATCGATTCCACAAGAAAGTCGTGCGAGGAAGAAAACATCTTCTAAATCGCACAGTGGTGGACTGCCAATCATCCAGATGGTGTGGATGGTATCGGGAGTTCTGCCGCGATGTGCGTTCGTGAAATTTGGCGGCTGGGATTAATCCCAACAATTCCTCAGAGCACTCCCCGTGGTAGATGCGAAAGAAAATGCAAAGGGATGAAACATCTCTTCGCAGTGCCAATGAATCGAGCCGATCGAAAAGGACTCGGTCGTCGACGATTCGAGCCGCTCTGCGCTGGATGCGGTCAAGTGGAAGGAGCTGGCACTGGGGAGCCCCTGCCCAGAGATGGGAACAGTATTCCATGTGAGGCCGAACCTGCGCCTTGTAAAGTTGCAGGCGGTGTGCCGGCATGAAATACTGTCCCGCTCTGCCGAGCACGCCAAGCTTTTTAGAGGCCAATTTGGCCTTCTCTTCCAAGTGACCACGAAACTGCTCGTCACTCGATATGTCGACTCCGAGGATTCCGATATTGGCTGAGGCAAGAAGGGGAGTGCCTTGAAACTGAGGAGATACGACAAAGGGGTTCTTTTTAGCGGTAAACGCGCAAACTTGTGTCTTCTGAGGATTAAACTGGACTAGATTTAGTCGCCCCCAATCTGAGACTTTGTCCAACAAAGACTCGACTTCAGACACAAGTTTGTTACGGTACTCGGCGACGTTTTCCCGAGAAATATTTACACGGCCGGTGTATAGCGCATCACCAGTGCTGTCATCCGCATAGCAATGAATGTTACCAGTTAGCAACATATCATTGATATGCAGAAGAAACAGCGTTGGTGATAGCACACAGCCTTGTGGAACACCAGCGTTAATGGGCTTGTAGTCGGAGCATGCACCGTCTACAACGACCTTGATGCTCCGATCTGCAAGGAAGCTGGTGATCCAATCGCACAATTTCTCGGGAAGCCCATAGCAAGGGAGCTTCGAAAGAAGCGCTTTGTGCCAAACCCGATCGAAGGCCTTCGCAATGTCCAAACTAACGGCCAACGCCTCCCCCTTGGACTCTACTGCCTCCGCCCATCTATGGGTCAGGTAGACCAGAAGATCACCAGCTGATCGACCCCGACGAAAACCGTACTGGTGGTCACTAATCAGCTGGTGATCCTCAAGGTACCGCATGAGCTGGCAGTTAATAATTGATTCCATTATTTTGGAGAACAAGGAGGTGATCGCGATAGGCCTATAGTTGGACGGGTCTGAGCGGTCGCCTTTTTTAGGGATCGGGTGGACAAAAGCTGTCTTCCATGAATTCGGGACTATGCCTTGGGAGTAGGAGTACCGGAAAAGACGCGTTAGGACCGGTACCAACTCCGGAGCACACGGCCTCAGCACAATTGGGGGGATTCCGTCAGGCCCACTCGACTTCTGGATGTCCAGGGAGAGGAGTGCTTTGCGAACCAAGCGCTGTGAGAACAGCACATCCGGCATGGAGCACTCACACCGCGGGATGGTCGGCGGTGTGTTCCCCCCGTCATCAACAGTCGAGTTGGACGCAAAAAGGGAGCCTAAAAGGTCGGCCTTCTCTTTTGCGTCTTGGGCCAGTGAGTCGTCCTCCCTGTGCAGAGATGGTAGTGATGGCTTACAGAAATTCCCTTGGACAGCCTTGGCGAGAGACCAGAATGCACGGGTTCCCGAAGGAAGGCGAACTAGTTTCTCGCCAATTCTGCCCATGTGCTCTGACTTTGCCGTGGCAATAACTCTTTTGAAGGACCTGGAGGCGAAGTTATACTTCTTTTTAAGTGTGCTGGTGTTTACATCCCGAGTCGCCGAAGCCGTAGCCCAGGCTTGATAATATTCCTGCTTACTGCGTAATGCAGTCTTACAGGAGCGACCAAACCAAGGCTGAGATCTGCCTCCAATGGGTACTACAGATGATGGAATAAATAGTTCCATTCCCTGTAGCACCACATCAGTGACAGAGTCAGCAACAGCGCTGGGATCATCAGGCGAGAAGCAAATCCGCCCCCATGGATAGGATGCAAAGAAAGACCGCATCCCGTCCTAATCCGCCGACCTGTAATGCCAAACACGGCGGCAACCTGCAGAACGCAACCGCGAGGGGAGCGTGAGTGGCACCACACTCCGGATCAGACAATGGTCAGAAGAGCCGAGAGGGGCATCGACGGAAACCTGATATCCGTCCGGATGAGAGGTCAGCAGAAGGTCCAACAGGGAAGGTGTATGATCCTCCACATCTGGAATCCGCGTAGGCGAAGTAACCAGTTGTGTCAGACCATATGCCAAGGCAAAGTCATAAACAGATCTCCCCTCATGATCGGTTGCTACGCGGGGCAGCCTGAGCACCCACGCTCAGGAGTGAAGTAGTTTGGTCGTGGATGCTCAGCGAGGGATTCTCCAGGGGTGCTGCTACCCTCCTGGGGTAGTCTTTTATTTAATTCCACTACCATGTTGACGAGGGGGGTGGGGGGTAATTGGGCCTCCGGCCACCTGCACTCACCAGACGAAACGCAGAAGCAGAGCTTCTACTTCACGCCGGTATTCTGTGATGTCGTGGTACCAACCCGGCTCGAGCCGGCCCATACGTGCAACAGCAAAAACTGCTGCTTGGCTCTACCACCGTTAAGCATTCCTTTCATTATCACTGCAATATTAGTATCTGAACATCGTATAACAAAATTAGCCAGGACATCAATGTTGCAAACATGGTATACAATCTCTGTATCAGCTTCCTCATGCTTAGAACACGATTCATTTTGATTTCTTATGTTTACGCGAACACTACACATTTAAGTAAAACTAGTTTTTACGGATTTTATCGCAAATATTAACTTATTCTATATTCCCGACGTTTCGATTACTTACAACACCTATCATGGTCATGGGGGGGGGGGGGGACTGAGGTTTTTGACGTCTCAATGTCATAGTTAACCAGGGCTACCTACAGATTAAAGTTATTAATTTTTGTCCCGATCTACGCAGTATGAACTTACAGTATCTTGAAGTCTTGCAGTTGTATACTTGGGTTGGGATTTAACTTTATTAATTATAGCATCACAAGCAGATGGCAGCAGCCAGCCATCTTCTTCATTGAAATTAGGATTTTTTTTCAATAGCTTCGCGAATCATTCTTTGAAGGAATCGGTGTTTTTAGGGAGAATTTGTAGTCTATTAAATCTAATGTAGTGACGGGGGCGGTTCTGTACGTGTTCACAGACTGCAGACTTCCCGGAACGTCGATTCTTCACTTCAGCTATGTGTTTCTTAACGCGGGTTTTTATTGATCTTTTAGTTTGTCCTATATAAGTGAGACCACATTCACAATCAAGCGTGTATCCTCCTACATCTTGCAGAGGGACGTTACACTTGACTGATAGCAAAAACTGACTAATCTTCTTTGGCGGCTCGAAATATCTTTTAATGGAAGTACGTTTCAAGATGTAACGTATAGAAGTAAGTATGTAGAATTTTTTCAGAGACACCTCTGACATATGGCAGAACAGCAGGCACTCGCTCGACTGTGGCTGGCTTCACTCGTCCACTGTGACTTAGACGCGGGACCCGAAGGAAGGTACTTATATCCTAAGATACAGGATTAATCCTAGTTTTCTGAATCAGTGCAACAAATTGTACGCAAACTTTTTTAAGTTTTCATAAAAATAATAATTATTAGTGTTATATGTTATTGCATCATTTTGTTTTCTATATTTATTTATATGCCATAAGTAAATAACTTAACGCAGTTTCCAAAACTTGCCGTGGTTATATTTTCGTTTTCCAATAGCACTTAAGTTAATGTACCGTGTAATGTGATTCATAGATGAACAGCGCCTCAGTACTTCTTGTATCCTAAGTTTTAATGCAGTGTTTGTGCGTTACTCGTGCATAGTATATTTATTTTATTAACAGATAAAATCATGTTTTATAAAAATGATGTGACAAACAAACTTACAGTCTACCTCTCTAAATTTAATGTAATAAGTAGCTGCTTGAATCCATAGACTTGCAACCAACTTCCAATAAAGAAGGCTACAGATGCGTTGTCACCTCCGAGGACTGAGATGGAATGCCTCACAGCCTGTAATTATACTGACTCTCTATACCCTTCACATGCACTGCTATTTGGCGCGACAGAAATAGGCGATGGAGGTACCTATACGGACTTCTAGGCAGAAAAGGAGCCCTACCCGCTAGGAAAGATATTTGCTTTTACAACCGTTCCAAATGAAAAAAACTGAACAATGCGCATAGATTATAACCTGTAATGAATCCAGTGAGTATATCTATATCAGTGATAACACCAGTTTATATTCATGAAATTATTGTACTGACATTGATTTTCAATACCTTCTTCTAAAGACGTGATTCCGCCATAGAACACTACGGCCGGTCTCTACTAAGTTTACTATACAGAAATTAAATGCATAACAAATAAATACTGTTTTGCGCATGTACGTTAGTTGTTTGAAATGTATCTTTTAACTATTGGCAATATCTTTATTAAATAGTCCGTTAATTTCACAAAAACAAATCAATGTTGTGAACAGAGATTCAATATCACAAACAATTATTATTTAAACTTAGTGTAAAGTTTTGAAAGGTGTAAGTTATTTCGGTTTGGTTCACCATTTCGCTACCTTTGTATGATTTAAAGCCGTAATTAATTGATTGGGTAACTTTTCTGATAGTCTGAAATAGTTTAATTGTTTGAAATTAACTGTTGTACTAATTGTAAATTTTATACTTAGTAGAGGCTAAAAACAGAAATAGGAACTATTATCTTTGCATTATAGTTTAATATCAGTTAATTGTTGTTAAAAGTTGACGGCTCCATTGCGCAGTGGCTTAGCAATCAGTTGTTGCGCTGGGGGCCGCGGGTTCGAATCCCGCACGGAACAAGTATTTGTATGGCCTACAAATAATTGTTCCGGGTCTGGATGTTTGTCCTTGTGCAATTTATGTTTGTAAAGTGCCTCCACGACACAGGAGAAAATCCTAGTGTGGGGGTAACGTTATTTAAAAAATAAAATTAATTAAATAATACCGTATGATAGCGAAGTAATCCATCAATGCCCCATTTCGTCTCGTGCGAGTCGTAAGGGCGGCTATCAGAAATGCTTGCTCTCATTACTCTAGACACTTGACAAATCCTAATTCCAACATAAAACACAGTACACTTAATACGGTATCAATATAATACATTAAAATAATGTTTATACTTAGAGGTAAGCTATTTTTCATGTTCATTACTGGAAGCGTTATACTGTGGTGTGGGAAATTAGTCCGCTTTCCTAATTCATATTTAAGGATTAGACATGTCCTTGACATATTTCAAGACTTGATTCCTTACTTCTTAATTTTTTAAGACTCTTCCTTGCAATAGGTCAGCACTTAAAATATTAATTTAATATTTCGTTGGTATTGAACATTTACTAGAAACATACAACAGAATCACTTTTTAAATATTATTTTTGGTAAAATATTTTTAAATAAATAAGGCTGACAGACGAGTACACAGTCCACCTGAAGGTATGTGGATACTGTGGCCTATAGACATCTAACACGTATTGAAATTCAAATTTATTTATTTATTTGTTAATAGAGTGAGTTAAGTTTTAGTAAAATTTACAGCAGGTAAGTAGCGAGTATTCTACCACAGTGCGGTGTTCAATTTTTTTTATAGGATGAGGGTGACAAACGAGCACACAATCCACCTGATGGTAAGTGGTTGCTTTGGCCCATAGACATCTACATCTATCTTCGATTAAAAATCAAAATTCAGATGCGTTGTCACCCGTGAGGACTAAGATGGAATGCCTCGTTTCCAGTAAAAAGGGTCTCTGGTTCTCTACACTCACCAAACCGAAACACAACAGCGTTAAGCTGCTATTTCACGCTGGTATTCTGTGAGAGCGTGGTCCTTCCCCGGTCGAGCCGACCCATTCGTGCTACAACCATAATATAGCTGCAGCATGGCTCTACCACGTATAAAAATATATTTATTTTCGTGATAGCTACATAACATAACATAAACACTCACGCCTGTCACCCAGAGGGGTAGGCAGAGACTACGGACTTCCATTTGGCGCGATCCGGACACACCTCTCTCGCCTCTTTTACATCCATATATCTACGCATACACGCTCGTCGGTTAAGGGTACTCCTAATCTGGCCCATTTTTAATGTATCGCTGATTTGGTCGATAAACCTTCGTCTAGGGCGTCCCTTCCCGACCCTGCCGTTCACTTCCGCAACATAAATTTGCTTTGTCACTCTTTCCTCGTTCATTCTTTCTACATGACCAAACCACCGAAGCATTCCTTTCTTAATCCTTGTCACAACGTCATCTTGCAAACCACACTTTTCTCTTATCACACTATTTCTCACCCTGTCATTCAGATTTAGCCCTAGCATACTCCTTAAGGAACGCATTTCTACAGCATTTATTCTACTCTCATGCTTCTTCTGCCAGACCCAACTTTCACTACCATACATTAAAGTAGAGACTAACACAGCATTATGAATTGCCATACGTGCCTTAGTTGACACATTCTGACTCCTCATAATAGCGTGTAGAGCCCCATTCACTCTATTTCCTGCGTTCACTCGTCGTTCTATATCCTTATCATATCTACCATCCCTGCTAAACAAACATCCCAAATATACAAACTCATCCACTTGCTCAATAAACTCCCCTTCTATTCTTATTTCACATAAAGTTTTACTTTCTTCTCTTTCAAAAACCATCACTTTCGTCTTACTTGCGTTCACTTTCATACCCCTTTCTTTCAATGACCAATTCATTAAAGTAACCATCATTTGCAACTCGGCCGCCGACGATGCAAATATGACTTGATCATCGGCGTACAAAAGGCATTTGACGGTTGACTCACCCATTCTCAACCCACATTCTTCAACTTTCAAAGTTTGCAAACAACTGTCCATAAATAAGTTAAACAGCCACGGGGAAGCCACACATCCCTGTCTGACACCTTTATGAATGCCAAACCAGTCCGAGTAGACCCCGTTGATCCTGACACAAGCACTAGAGTCCCTATAAAGAGATCTTAATGCCTGTATCAAGCCAGCGCTCAACCCAAATGAGTTCAGTGTTTGCCATAACACATTCCTGTCCACTCTGTCATAAGCCTTTTCCAAGTCCATGAACGCACAAAACACTTTCTGGTTTTTAGCCAAAAACTTCTCCGCTATCATGCGCATGGAAAAGACTTGATCCGTACACCCCATCCCCTTTCTAAATCCAGCTTGCACATCCCAAATTTTTCCATCAGTTTCTTCCATAACTCTTTCAATTAACACCTTAGCATACAGTTTACCCACAATGCTAAGCAAGCTGATACCACGGTAGTTTTTACAGTCCTGCTGCGACCCCTTTCCCTTATATATTGGGACTATAACGGCTTTGCACCAGTCTTCCGGTACCCGTTTCAGTTCCCAACATAAATTAAACAAGGTGTGCAGCAGGCCTGTAACCACACCCTCACCAGCCCTCAGCATTTCGAGTGATACTCTATCATATCCGGCTGCCTTACCTGCTTTCATGCTTTTCATTGCTTTCATTATTTCATCTACACTTATCTCCCTACCTCTCTCCACTTCTTCCGGAATTTCTATTTCACTTATTCCAGACGACTCTTCACTCTTAAACACGCTTTCAAAGTATTCCTTCCATCTCTTTAAATTCGAAACTTCATCATTCAGCATGCAGCCATTCTCGTCTCGTATAGCATTTATTCTAGGCTGTTTTGAATTTCCCCTGGCAGTTCTTACGAGCTTCCAGAACATTTTAATATTTGCTTGGAAGTTATCAGATATCCTTCTATCATTCTTATCTATCCTTTCTTGCTTTTTCCTTTCAACAACTTCTTTTGCTCTCTTATTTATTCGTCTAAAGTCTGCCTTTTTTCTTTCAACCTCATCATTCATACCGCCAGAATTACCAGCTTTAGTTGCTAGTAAATCTAGCCATGCTCTCTTCTTTGCTTCAACTTCCATCCGTACCTCATCATCCCACCACAACGTATTACTTTTCCTTTCATTCGTTCTCTTACTTACACCGCATACTTCGGTGGCTGCATCCACCAAAACTTTCTTAATATTATTCCATACATTCTTCAATTCTAAATCATTCATACATAATTCATTCAACCCACTTATATTTTCCCTCAATCTGCATTTATACTTCTCTTTCACACCTTCATCTTGTAACCTCTCTATTCTTATACGCTGTAACGCAGTGGTAGACACCGATGTCCGATGCCGCCAACGTCTGAATAGACCATTAATTCGGCATAAGACCAAGTAATGATCCGTCCCTACGTTGGACCCCCGGTAAACCCTTGTATCTACCACTGCGCTCCTCATTCTTTCATCCACAATTATAAAATCTATCATGCTGCTATCATCCCCTCTTTCCCATGTATACATGTGAATCCTCTTATGGCGAAAGAAAGTGTTCGCCACAAAAAGATTCTTTTCCACACTTACGGTGAGGAGGTCTTCACCATTCTCATTTATTCTTTCATCGCCAAACGTTCCTAATATCCTTTCATAACCAGACCTCTTCACCCCAACCCTACCATTAAAATCTCCTAACATAATAATATTTTCATTTTCCTTACATTTCATCAACACCAGCCTTACCATGTCCCAAAACTGCTCTCGGATATAAGTGGGCTTAGACATATCTGGGGCGTACACCCCTAGCACAAACAACTTCTTTAAGCCCACTTTCATTCGCATCCACAGCAGCCTTGGGCTAACACATTCATACTCTTTCACACATTGACCCATTCTTTCTGAAAGGATGACACCGACTCCTTGGCATGCCCGCTCGGTCTCGTCTACTCCAGACCAGTAAGCGGTATACATGCCATGTGCAGTGACATCTCTTCCCTTTCGTTTCGTCTCGTTTACACATAACACATCTATTCCTCTATCATTCATCATTTCGCATACTTCATCCATCTTATCATTCATTGCTCCACATACATTCAGCGTGGCCAGACGGGCCTCCGCAATCCACTTTTCGCCCCCCCGGGAGACAGGACGTGACGGGTGGCGAACCTCGTCGCCGGTTTTTCTCCCGGAGATTCTTCGCACCCCTGCCCCATTAAAGGGGCGCCGGGAACTCGGGGCCATTTCTTTTCCTTCTTGGCTCATGGTGCGAACTAAGGGCTGGTAGATTTTATGCCGCTACCATACGGCGAGGAGCCGAGTCTGTCGTTTCGGCTTTGTCGCTCGTTTAGCACCACCCGGGGGACACGTGTAGGGTGGGCCTAGGATTAGGTGGTCGAAGCCTACGGACGCGAGGCTAATAAAAGCAAAATGGATTAATTTTAAAATTAATTGCACATGATCAAAAAAATAATCCTCTGTGTTAAATATAACGTATTAAAAATAAAAATACTTTGTCACCCGTTCCCCTTTCGTGGAACCTTGTAAGTATATGTTAACTAATTTTTTTGTGACTTTTCCATTTGCCAACACCAATATACTGACAAGTTATACACTATTATAAAGTTTTACTAAGTCCTTTTTCTGGCATTTTATTAGGTCGACTCTTACGTGACAAATGGAATTAGATTGGTTGAAACCTGGCTGTTAATGTCACCAAGTTACAATAAAATTTTAATTTTCATATTATTAACGAAATTCGCTTTCATTATATTGTATTTTTAAACGTTGCTTTATCACGAGACAGACGTAATATATTAAATACATAACATAAGCTCTCATGCATGCCAACAGAGGGCTAGGCAAGGAGTACGGACTCCATTTGGCGCGTACATGACACACCTATTAAATACACATATTTATTATTTATTTTTTATTCAAAGATTTATGGGTCGACGGTGATATTGATATGGATCAAGAACCAATGTGTAAGAAGAGAAAAAGACTTGATATGTAATATATTTTTATTTTATTGATGAATATTTTAAAGTAACGTTCTGTTTTTGTATTGTTTAATTTTAATACAATAAAGTGATAAACATTGTTATTGATTTACTGTTCTTACTGATTTACTGCTGTTTCACTGTAAGAATAATAGGCACGTTCAATTCAAAAGTTCTAAATCGTACCCTCCAGGCGATAACCATACCCCAGCGGAACGAACGATGTCGTACTGACAACGGACCATAATTTGTAGAAAAGTCGAGAAAAATTCGCTATAATTCGAAATATGTCAACACACATATTTCACCCTTTAAATAGCAGCTTATAATAATTAAAGACAAAATTTTTATTTATTATTCATAAGCAATAAAGGTTTTTTGGTTTTTCTTTTTATAGTTTTCTCTTAGCTTCATAAACTATTATTTTCTATTTGGTGAATAAGGAAAAGAGAAATACAAGTCCGCAAAAACTTTAAAGAGAATGAACAATTTAATTCAATCTAACTTTACAACCGTACACTGGCTGATTAAAACAAATGTTGTAGCAAGAATTTATTAACTTTACTGACTTTACCAAGCTTTTTTAAAGATATAAAGACGGATTTTTTAATCATGTCATAAATGTTATTCGTAGGTTAAAATGTTTAAGTAAAATAAGACTTAATAAAATGTAAAATCCGACTTTAAATAACCAAAACGATTAAAATAATTTCTATAATTTTAAAAAGAGTAAAACTTCAGAAGGAAAAATGTCTTAGCACTATGTCGTAGCAAAATAATTATTTTTTATATTAGTAAAAAGCCGACTTTGTAGTCGGCTTTTACTTTTTAAAAGTCAATTATTTTGCCCCCTTTGAGTGAAGTAAGGAATATCAAAAGCTTGAATTTCGTCTAAGTGGTTAAATTTAAAACTTCATCCCCTATTTTTGCACAAATTTTTGGATATTTTCCTCAAATTTATATGGCCACCCCTGAAGATCCTCAATTGACGAAGATATCGAGTGACATATTTGCAAAAAAAGGAAGTCGGCTAAAAACATTTGTTTGAGTTTTATTTTCAGTCAAGTTATAATTTAATTCATACGATTATATACATATATACGGATGACAAACCAAAATATAGACCAACTGATTGCAAGTGCCTACTACACAAATCATAATCGGGTCTAGACCATACCCCTACGTCTATTATCGATTTAAAATTAGAGTGAGTGTACTTTATTGATTAGTTATACATATAATGCAGGTATTGATAAACTTGAAATTAAAAAATACACAATAAAGTTAATCACTATGTGAAGTCTTTTTATAGGCATGGATGCCTATAAAAGTTACTCTCTTGCTATGTCTTCGTCTCTAGGAGGATTTCCCTTAATCATCTACTCTGTGACGCTGTTGCCTGAGGCTGGTCTGGTCGATCGCATTATCAGACGTGGCTATTACAAAATGTTGCCCTTTGCCTGTGTGTATAAGCATAAGATTTTATGGCATTTCCCACAGTTGATCCTTACTAGAAATCACCCAACAGACCTCTTATACTTTCAAGTTTTTGCCATAAATGTGTGAAAAATAGGTAATTAATTAATAAATTAAATAAATTAATTTCTATTCATAAGTTCCCACCGTGGTCATAATCGACCTAGGTATTACCAGAGCGAGTAAAAGGACGGAAGTCACTTTACGTCCAAGTGTGAGTGTCTGAATCACTAAGCCCGTTACGTGCCTTTGTTAAGGCCCCCCTACTCTATGGTTAGGTGTTGTGAGAAAACAAATTTAATCTTTTGATATTAGTTGGTATCTAGTAGAATACACCGAGGTGTTATGCAATGTATTCGTTTTTTTTTATTTTGTTAAAAAAAAACGTTACTCCTCACGGAATTAGCCGCTTGTAGGGGAAGTATATTTTCATGCCTAAAGATCGGAGTGAGACATGCCTGCCTATTGTAGCACACAGAGAAAATAACGCGATGTCCGCGTTGGCAGTATCAGTACTATATATTAAGTTATATTCTCTGTGTGCTAATGTTGGTGAAAACCGCACTTGTACGTGTGCACTTTCGTTCACTCTTGTATCTGTTATCTCATCACTTACAGTTATAACTTAAATTTAAGATTTTGCAAAGAAAAAGGATGCCGGAATTCAGAGTATGGTGTTCAAATAGTTTTTTATATCGAATTCCAACTACAGTATAACATGAATTAAACTCAAAAGAAAACTTTTCTTAATTTCTTTCGCCCCGCCGTTCTTTGTGCTATATTAATGTTATTACAAGTGTTAGTTATTATTCTTCAAAGTTTCTTTTAGCTCACAACTTTTACTATAAGGGTATTATCTTAGTACTTTAAGATAAAGTACTAAGATAATTAAAAACGGTTGGCAAGAAACAGAACAAAGTGTAGGTGCATAAAATTAACTATTATTTGTCACGACGTATTAAATATCACAATAATAACGGAAAATATCAGCATTTATTTATTATTTGTATGGTAAGTGATAAGAACCGGAGACCTTTTTTCTGGTAACAAGTTATTCTGTATGTGTCCTCTGGAGTGACAACCCTCCTGCACTTTGATTCCTAGTTGGGGATATATGAAGGTATTTATTGACCACAGCATTCATTTATCATCAGTTGGGCGGTGTGTTCTATTTACTCACGTTTCTGATGCCAGACGTTTACAAATTTGATGCTCCTCCCGTTGCCGGTTTTGAAATATCGCTATCTGTCGGATCTTTTATTTTTGACATTTTCTATATTCAACTACCGTATTTCAACTATTAACACCCATGGCCAAGATGAGCCGACGGCTTCCCTTATCACACCGTGCTGGCGTGTTATATAATATTTAAATAAATAAGTAATAACGAATATTTAAATTTACTGCGTTCAGAGAATATATTATTACAACTAGTATATAAAAGTTAACCACCTATTGGTGATCTTAATCATATGTAGAACGACAACCCCTAATTGTGAGACGTCTAAAAAATAAAAATAAATATATTTAGAAATATGTAAAGTACCTTTTAGGTGTACGGAAGCATCGTGATGGTAGGTGGATAGAATAATGGTACAAAACCCGAATAATATACGCTTAATCCATATTTTACAGTGGTGTTGGGATTGTGTCTTAAGTTGTGTACGTCGGCACTGTGCTCACTAAGTCACCTGTTTATTGATGAATATGGGCAAATCTTCCAAATAAATTGTACGTTAAAAGGAACAATAAATTTTGGTTAAAAAGAAATATTTTCATTCGGACGGTCAATTGTCAGAACGTGCTACAAAGCACAAAGGCGTTAATACAGCATAGGCGAACAGTTGAACTAAGCCATTGCGTCAGAATTTTCCTTTTTTATTGCATAGCCTTACTCGTATAAAGGATTTAAAAAAGTATTTACAAAAATAATTTATTTATAAACTGATTTATAAAATCTGCAGAATATTTGTTACTATACCAAATTTCATTTATATAAAATAGTCATGACGAAAAGACAGAGTGGCAATGAAATGATTTCGTAAGTGTTTTGTTTTGATAGTTTTAGCAAGGTTTCTCTAATGACTAGTTGCTAGCAAGTCCGCAGAAAATGCTATTTATTATATATTAATAAATATTTCTAGTTATGTACGGTTAAATACTGTTTTTTTTTAATTTTAGCATTTACAAAAACTAATAAATTTTTTAACTGATTTATAAATTCCGCAGAATCTATCTTTGTTACTATACCAAATATCATTTATACAAAATAGTCATGACGAAAAGACAGAGTGACAATGAAATGATTTCGTAAGGGTTTTGTTTTGCTAATTTTGGCAAGGTTTTACTAATGACATCGATAGTAAGTCCGCGGAAAAGGATATATATTATATATTATTAAATATTTCAAGTTATGCACGCTTATATTTCCGTACCGGTTAGTTGCTCACCAAAGGGTATGGGTGGATATACCGATGATATTTGTATTAAGAATGTTTCTGATTTGTAAAACTTTAGTGTTTTCGTATAGACTATACGGCTAGTTATTGATAAATATTCAAAGTAATACATTCCCACATTTCCATACCGACTAGGTGCTCATCAAAACGTACGCAACCTCGTATAATGCTGGTCTATTTTGGCGGTCTGTGAAATTTATTACAGCATTTTTGGAGGATAATACGTCATCAGCTTGTTACCAAAGCCACTTCAGTCATTGAACCGAGTGAAAGCGAGACTGATTTTTAGAAACAAATGGCAATCACCTTTACACTTATTATTCTCAAATATTCAGAATGAACTGTCTCATTAGGTAGATTCAACTTCGGTCAAGAGCTCAACAAAAAAAAAATCATTGCTTGAAAATATGTAAGACATATTTGTAGTAAAATTCTCGAAATCATATGTTCTTGTAAGGTCTGTGTTTTCAATCTCAATTTCAATTTCAATTAAGTTGCTTACAGATTTCAAAACTTTATTTGTTTTTAATTCCCGACGTTTCGGATACTTCCTAACAATGCAACATGGTGTTTAACGTACCGATGTCAAAGTTAACCCGGAGTATCTTCAGCTTAGGTAAGATCTACGCAGAATGAGTTTACTGAGTCTTGATAACGTGCAGTGGTATGCTTGAGCTTAGTTTTAATTTTATTGATTACAGGATCCCAAAGTAGATGGTAGTACCTACCCTGCCTTCCTTTCTATTGAAATTAGGATTTTGAAATGTAAAAATGGAACTATTTT